>VACF01001115.1:0-166997 GCA_006891605.1 Pleurozium schreberi | reverse complement strand
TGATACTGTGAGAATCATTGGTTTAACCCTTGAAGGACGGACCAGTGGCCGTGGAAATCGTGCATTTTGATACCGTGTGACATTATCTACTTTGAAAAAACTAAATATATTAGAACTAACGGCTAACGAACTGTCAATTGACTGTCAACTGTCCAGAAGAGAGCCACTCATCCGGACTGGTGCTGCCGTGAAAGAACGGCAGGAAGCTTAACCCTTAAACGCTGGGTTTAGGAAATCATGAATTCTGATACCGTGACAATCATTGGTTTAAAAAATTCAAAAGTAAGCATTGGAAGTCAAAGTGATGTAGAAGATCTTTCCTTTTCACATGTAATTCCAAGGATGAATTATAGTTGCACTTCTATTCCACACAAGAAGATGCTCTCGAATTCATTGATGAAAAAATGGCCTTGGCATCATTTAAGGGTTTAGCTTACTATGATTTCTTCATCCTTGTCAAAGGATACACAATATGCTGAAATAGCTTATAATACCATGTCATGTGCCGTTGCCAGAGTCAAAATAAATTTCAAAGTACTTTTCTAATTTTTGGATTCATACAAACTTTGAAATTCAATAACTTTCACATAGAAGGTCCAAACACCACAAAACAAAGCCTATGCACCCCTCCTTGCCAAGGGCTTTCCAATGGTGCCAAGAATGCACTCGAGGGGCTTACGGTCTAGGAGATCTCAATGTAACAAACAAACAAAACAAACATCCTAACTTAAGGTATGGACCATTCATTTGTGTGTTACTACAATATTTGATAACTTTAGATCGAATGTATGCTAGATATATGTATACTTTGACATTAATAGCAGAACCTTTCTAAAGTAATAAGTCCTAGATGGGTTTGATAAGATTACATTAGAGAGGTTATTAGATTAGAAAAGTCATGTACATTCATAACATTTGTATGGGGACAAGTCTGGAACTAGTCTATTGTAACAACATTATCTTAGAGAGGCTCATTTGTAGTCACTCCCATTTGTAGTCATTTGTAGTCATTTGTAGAGAGGCTTAGAGAGGATATATATATACTTGCCTAATGGAACACTCTACCAAAGACAAATACACTGGACAGGTATGTATTTTGTTTAGCTTAGAGCTATAGTGATAGGTTGGGGGGCTCTTCTGGGTGCATATGCATAGTGTGGGACAGGTGCATTTCAATGCACCTGCCCTCTACTATGCACCCAAAAAAGCCCCATTTAATGTATTAGCCCTCCATGTTTCTTTTTCAATGTTGGCCGGCCACCCCCCTCTTTTTATAATTTAATTGTTGAAGGAGAGTGCAAACAATACTTAAGGGATATGTCCTGTATCTTGTCAATATTGTACCATATGCGTATGCATATGTATATACCATATATATATAGTATACATATCCGTACATGTAATCATATCCATATCCATATATGTAACCACTTGTACCCGTATCCGGCTCCCTTTTTTCAGGGGGGGCGATTAAATTTTCAAATGGCAGGTTTTGGGGGTGGGGTGTGGTTGGACCTCGGCATCATTAATTAGTGCTCGAATTTATATATTTCACTGAATTTCCACAGTCAACAAGTAGTTCCAACGAACGAACTAAAGCAGATGGAACCGATTGGTCAGAGTTTATATTTCCTGGTAGTAGAAATCACGTTCCTTACTGGGGATCAATCATGCTTCAAAACATGAGAAATTAAATGTTATACTCTGAACATTTGTTGTTTTACTTGGCCCTGGTCACAAATGATACGCTGTCATACTGGACAGTGATTTCCATGATCTTGTGACTCCCAACACAATTCAACAAAACTGACAGCTCAATAATAATAACCATTCTTAACCCTTGAAAGGACGACAAGGACATTTCGCATCCTTTGGATGACAGAAATCAACTGTGCACAGTGGATGCAGAAAAGGTATTTTTCATCCATTTTTTGGGTGAATGTGAAAGGAGAGATGTGCTTTGACATGGGAAGCAAGAAATAGGGTCATTGAATGTATTGTCATTTTTAGGTGCTCCAAATTGTAACACAAGGCCATGGAAATTGATGCCCACGTTGACAAGTCCTTGTATGCCTATCATCAAATTTTTAGGTGTTGTAGCAAATTTTTAGATGTTGTTGTCATTTTTAGGTGCTACACGGTTTAACTCCCCACCATCTAACACTTGGATGTCCACAATCCACATTGCCTTTGGACTGACACGACACATTCCATGGCAACCGGTTTTTTGACGGAATTACACGCCACGGGCTTTTTCCCACCATCTAACACTTGGATGTCCACAATCCACATTGCCTTCGGACTGACACAACATATCCCATGGCAACCGGTTTTTTGACGGAATTACACACCACGGGCTTTTTTCCCGTCAGGAAACAAGTAGAGGAACAAGCAACCTCGTGGATGCACTTGGTACGTGGTTCTTACCACTTGCGCCATCACCTGGGGTAGTTTAGGGTCATCTCGGACCAATAGATCCGTCCTTTATGGGTTAAGTTCTTATCCAGAAATTTAGAGGTGTAGTAACCTTACAAAGAGCGAGAAGTTTTCATCACAAAGGAGCACAAGGATTGATACGGTACCAAGAGAAAAAAATTATGTATCCAGATGTATAATTGAGTACCCAGATTATATATAAGCAACAGTAAACTGTAGCAATAGCGAGCACAAAAACTCTGTACATCAATTACAGAGATCTCGAAGTACTAACGTGCCATAAGAAGCAGACTGAGGAGCTTCATCGTGCCCAATCCTACGGTCACTACAGGTTCCACCGTCGTTATATTTTGAATCCCTCCAGTCCAAGATTTCAATCCTTGACCCAATGTTTTTGCTTCAGATTTGAATTGCGAAAGCAGGTTCGATTAAATCTCTTGCGGAAGACACTGAAGAAGAGCGATCACGAGCTGCTTGAATCGCCCAAGCATACAGCAACGTACTTGGGTCGGTAGAGGTGGATCCTTAAGGAATTTATAGAGTTGCGAAGAAGTGGATGCAAGTATATGCACTTTCTACCGTCATGATCCCAATTGAATCGCGCTACAAACCCGGAATACTCCTCGGGGATTCAGTTGAAGAGGGACTTCAGAATTCAATTGCGGCGTCAAAGTGTGGCGCTCGTGCACGGCGGTTATACTATGTACACGATTCTTCAACAAAAGTCCACTGTGATAGCCGCAATTTAAATTTGGGTCATGCACACCTACCGTAGCGGAATCGAAAGTTGGTAAACCCCTTAATTACTCTCGCAAACGCCATTTCTTTTGCCATGATGTACGCGTGGTGGCCTTGATTTCACCATGAATTCAGGACTTCAGTGTGTGGAGGGATTGTGCGCATGGATTCGGAGTTTCTGCCGATTCTGCAACCAGCCAGCCCATCCGGGAGTCTTGCCAGGTGCACGGAAGCGTTTTTCTCCAACGTGAGAAACCCAAACCCAGGATCATCCCGGTTGCGCCAGCTCAAAGACGGCACAGTCACCTCTCGCGTGCCATCCCCGTGCACGCGGTCGCACCAGCGATGCGTGTGTCCATTCAACACCAATCGCGGTCGAAACGACTCCAGAACGCGCGCGGAGTTTCTCGCGGATACCACGTCCTGGCCAACTCGATACGGCTCCTCTCGCGCCGACGGAACCCCGGAGCCCAGTCGYAAACAAGGTCCTTCAAGATCATGCCACGGTGCACAGCGCGGGACATCGATGACGCTACATGCGCTCTCGTCTACACGGTACAACGGCAAATGCAACAGCAGCACAGGAAACCCTAATTCGACCTGTTCCAAACAACCTGAGCAATCCTCGTTCTGAAGCGCCATTGCATTGAGAGAGACGAAATGTATCCCATTCCATATGAAGCGACTGCCGCAGGTTTCGTCCAAGCCGGGGAAAGACGCCGCGAAGCGAGGCAGGCGGGTGGAGAATCCGGGGTCGTGATGGTCACCCACATCGTGATTTCCGACTACGATTTGAATGGGGATGGATGCTTGAGAGAACGGGCGCACAAGGTCCCAGAATCGAGATACTACAGCGTTCCACTGCGCGTCGCTTGACTTGCGGCCCGCATCAGAGACGTCGCCAAGCACGATGAGGGCGTCGGGGCCCAATTGGCGGAATGCGGTGCGGAATACGGAGCGCATGAAAGATTCACGGCGCACGCGGTCCACCCAGACTGTGTGAGGCCCTGCCAAGTGAAGATCGGCCACCACCATTACGCGCAGGGATGTGGGAGAAGCAGGGGGGAAAGCGCCGCAGGAGGGCTGCATCAGGAAGTGGTGCCAGAGCAGAAGGGCTRCCGTGAAACACAGGAGGAGCGGGAGCAGAGATCGGAGGGGTGACGCCATGGCCACCAGCAAGCTCACATTGAAGCAACAATCTCAAACTCCCGCAAAACCTCCTTCGACGTCTCGCACAATGTAAAAAAGTGGTGGTGAAACTAAAACTGCACACAAACTGAATTACGCCTAACCCTAATTCGCTTCGAATTCCGCTAAGTGTTTAGAAGGAGGGCTTCCCCATCACGATCAGCTACTTAAAATTAGGAGACCTTCCAAGTCCCATTCACCTGCTCGCCATAGCCACCAGGAAGATCACATTGCAGCAACAATCTGCGGCAAGAACAGCCCGCGCAACATCGTTCGACGTCTTGGGCAATGAATCAAAGTAGTATTTGAAAGAACTGAACTACGCCAAAATCCTAATTCATTTCGAATACCGGTAAGTGTTTACGAGTAGGGCCTCCCAATCTCGAGCAGCTAGAGTTACTGCAGTCTGGGAAATACGGAGTACCATTCTCCTGGTGCTCCATGGCCGTTCTCGATGGACACTCCCTTTGCAACGGAACAATCTGTTTCAACAAACAGCTTGATTTCAAGACTCACACCACAACGAAAGGAACTAGAGTAATAACGATTGAGCTCGTATTAACCCTTCAAGGACGGCGAGGACGTTTTGCGTCCTTTGGATGACAAAAATAATCATCTTCTGAGTGGATACTCGCCAATTTTCATCCATTCTTTTTGTGAAAGTGACCACTGATATGTCAATCATCATGGGAAGTCAAATTTAGTGTCTCTAATTGCTTCCATATTTTAGATAGCCCTAATTCTATGAAGATACTAAAGATTTTTACATGAAAATGTTTTGTGACACGCTCCCTTCTCGCAATTTTTGAATGGGTAGCATAATTGCGAATGGGTAGCATCAAGTGTTAGTTTGTAAAAATTTTCCAAAGCTAAACATGTGTGTGAATAGTGTTTTTTCCCTCGGTCAAGCACTACATATCGCACCCCACCTCTCCAAGTGGTGATAAGCCCATCTTTTAAGGGTTATGGTAGAAGGTCCTAAAATGGAGCAGGTTCTAAAATGGAACAGGCTTTGGAGGTACATTTTGCACTCTCCAATGTACAAGCAGTCTACATTTGAGGAGGTGGTCCATTTTAGAGCCCATTGAAATTCTCCAATGTACAAGCAGTCTACATTTGAGGAGGTGGTCCAGTTTAAAGCCCATTGAAATGCACTTTTCTGCAACTTCAAAAATTCAAAACTAATTCCACAAAACTCTACAAAATATAAAACAACTTGGGTTAGATGCCAATTCCACTTGTCTTTCAAGGAAAATTTGCTAAAAATTATTTTTAATAGTTACACCTTGCCAAAATTCAGCTTTATAATTTTCAAGTAGTTACACCTTGCTACTTGCTAAAATTCAGCTTTGGCCCTTACATGGGCCATTTATGAGACCTCTTACTTTTACCCCTAAAAGACCAACATGCGTTTTTTGGCAACATAGATTTTTTGGGCAGGTACGTGTGACTAGAGATTTGCATATTTTGGGCTGAAATTTTAACAGAATGTGGGAACGAGGAATATCTTTCATATGCACAAATTTCATGACATTTGAAAATATGAGTCAAAAAGATATTCTCAAATGAGTCTCTTTCATCTATCAAAATTTGTTAATATACTACATAAGTGACTTTCTATATACCATAGGGCAAACCAATAGGCTTATTGTACAATCATGTGTTTATGGGGTAGTCTTTTGGTCTTACACCTACCTCAATCTAACGGTGCTTTGCCTACCCGTATCTCAATTTCAAAAATGATTGGTTGAAATCTTATGGTGTTTTGGCTACCATAGCCTCCATTTTGTCCCATGGTAAAATCATAGTCATTTCTCAAGACTCATAACATTATTTACCGATGAGGGAGGGGGTCGCTTTTGCATCCTTGAAAAAGGGCCCCTATACAGTGAATAAAATTGGCCAACGGCCAACCCCAAGCCTTGAATTAACTGATAGTTACGTCGCAGGCTGGCTATACACTGATGTTCTGCCGTGGAAAAGGGGCCTGTGCCCTAATCGACCCTCCCTGCCGTGTCCAAGCCATCATTCTCCTTTTTCGATTCCAGTTCCCGCATGCCAGACACCAAGGTAGTAATTCTCTATGGACACAAAACAAGCAGACACTTCTTAGCGACAACAATTTCGAATTGTAGCAGTAGCTTTCGGCGGCGAATTTGATCGACCGGACAGAGTACTTGTTGAAATTTCCTGTACGAGGATCGATCGCTACAGTGTCCTGTTTCTATCAAGTGGATATAATTTTGCTCTGTAGGGGAGTGTGAGAGAGTGMGGTCGACCTTGAGGTTGAGTGCGGAAGCGAGTGGAATTTCTTGGGTTTTGTGGAGATGGCAGGTGACGGCTACAAACCCTGGTGGGCGATAGACAAGGCCGCATGGCGGGAGGCTTTTGCGCCATTCTACAAATTCGCCAGCATCTCCGAGCGACGGGACGCGMCGTTGCCGCCCTGGAGCGAGGCGGATGTGCAGGAGTTCATCAAGTCTGACCCTGTCTACGGGCCGCAGCTCCAACTGGTATGTCTCTCTTGAATCGTTATATTGGCGTTTAGTATTTCTGATAATGCTTAGAAGTTCCCCCACAGTGAGCGCCAGTTCGTTGAGTTGCACTTCYACAATTGGCACCAAAAGCTCTAGGGTTCTTGATTTGTTGGATTGTTGTTGCCCGCTTACAAGACGATCGTGAGAGTGTGTGCCACGTTTTTCTAGGTCTCTTAAACTCCCGCTTTCTCTGGATTGTGCGGAGGTGCAACTCCTTCCACTCTCTTCACCTGTTGAAACAGCTCGAGTGTACCATTCCTTGCTTGTGTTGAATTCACCGTGTATTTTTGAGTTTTATGCTGATACTTATGCTGCTGCTCCTTGAGCCGATTCTCATTGTCATATCTCATTTTTTCAATTTCGATTTATTCATTACCTTGCAGTTAGGGTGACATGTTCACGGCGGCTTTTGTCTGTAAAGCGACACYTCAATCGCCGAGTATATTTACTATCAATAGACTGACTGATTTTATATCGATTCTTGTTAGCAAATGACCTAAAACTGAGGTTCTGATGTTAAGGTGGTGTACGTACTCAATATATGCACTCATCTGTCAAGGTTTTAGGGCGTCGAAAATTAGGTCTCTACAAGTTCAACTGCATGGACGCCAACCTCAAGTTTCTGGACTGGTGGGAGCGGCAGCAGAAATGAAAGCCCTTGACGAAACGGGTGTTTGAAACCATTTGGGAGCCTTGGTATTRTGCCACATTCAATCAGGTATTATAAATTGGTGTTGAGTGCGGGGATTGGTTTTCTCCCCACAAGCCTGCTGTGGACGTAGTGCAATAGTAGGAAACTGGAAGGAGTAGCAGCAGGAGAATAAGGACACGTGCGCGTTTCTCTAATCAGTTTGGGGATTCGAGGAGCTTGTAAACGCTTGTATAGGCTGTCGTGCAGTTTACTCACATGAACTGATGTTAAAAAGTACAATTTCAWTGCCTGCATTGTCTGCGTTCCATCTGTCTGTTGTCTTCAAGAGATGGATTTTAGATGGATTGAGGATATAGCAATGGTTTGAATGTTTGAACGTCTTGAAAGTTACGGTTTAGAAGTTACGGCTTCTGAGTTGGCAAGAGATTAGTAGGAGTCCAATATGATAATGCTGGTGAACTTGATGGCGGAAGAGATGGATTGGACGGTGTTTGATCTTTGCATCAGAAGCATTGTGAGGTGCAAATAGAGTAAGTTATGTATTGTTGCTGAGACCCACCATTGTGAGATGTGTTCTTCTCTGTGTAATTGAGATAATATCTYATCATAAGAGTCTTTATGAGTAATGGATTGGGTGTCCTACAGTGCTACTGTTATTCCATCTAAGGTTACAGGTATAGGAAGAAACCCTGTAACAGGTGAATTGAAATTGGGGCTGGTTGGTACAGTACATGAATTTTCAGTGAAAGAAGAAATTTGCAGTGAGTGCATGAAGTTGCATAATTTTTTGGGATGTTGGACGTTTAGTTATATTTTCTGAAAGTGGAAGCTAGCATGTTGCTATTTTAGTTCATAGGTGGTGTACATTGTAGTAATCACATGGCATAGTTTTGTGAATGGTCCACGATGTAAGTAATTTTTATTGTGTGCTAAATTGCCTTTCTTTGTTCATCCATCTTAGGGCTAAATTTTGTCCCCCCAAGAGCTTCTCATTTTGTGTTGTCACCATGTGCAGACAAGTATTGAACTTATCAATTCTTTAGATTTGCATTGAACCACACTAGACCATTTTAGAGAGGAAGTTCAATTCTTAAATGCAATCAATAAATGAATTTAATAAATAAAGACATTGAGGGTCGAAAGTATTCAATTTATGACTTTCATGGAAAGTAAGAATGCATGTATTCAAACATCATGCAATTTGATAATTTTTGGTTATAAAACCATGTGTAGGAAAGAAAGAATGCACATATTCAAACATCATGAAATTTGATCATTTTTGGTTATAAAGCCATATCTTTCAAAGAGTCAACCCTTGAAGGATGTTGTGGACGCTCTTGGGAATGAGCCTCAAATACACTAGATCTTTGAGAAAGAATCACATTAGAATTTCATTTAAAAAAATTGTAGAGTAGATTTTGAGAAGCCGTAAATTGATTGGGGTTATGCATGTTACTACTTTTAACCTCATATTTTTTTGGTGACCAAATTTTTAGATTTGACATGTGAAAAGAGGATTGAAATACTTCAAATCACTTTCGCAGTTTTAACACCCTCATGATGAAACATTATAATCTTTCAATCCGTAAGAGATATTGTTGTGTTTTCTTTTCTAATGTGAACTCTAACATGTCTAGTTTGATTTTATACAGTCACAATTCAGAAAGAATTGATACAACGTATCAAAATGTTGGCTTTTTGTTCAATTTAGAGCAAACTCTAGAAGCTCAAGAAATTCCAGGGTCATTTTGGGGTTAACGCTCCAATATTTCTCCCTCATGCCCAGGCTCCAAACTGGGCTGGCACTCTAGCAGTTTAGTTATGATTTAGGAACAAGGGAAGTTCTAATAAGTTTGAGAACTGGGGAACATGTGCCCTGTACATGACACAACTGGAGGTTCTGTTCTGTGCTTCACTAAACTTAATTAGTCTATTCTACCAGTCAACCCTTATTTTTTTGGTTTTTCAAAAAGTGTCAAGGTGGCGATCACTTAAAATTTGGTAAAGCATGATATTTCCTCATAGCATCCATCTTTTGGACAAAAAAACACTTTTAAATCAAATTCATACACTTTTTCATCCAAATTTGTCAATCTCATCCATATTTTTTAATAGAAATGAAATATTTATACCAAAAATAATTTTTCTAATCCAACAAAAGGAGGACATTTATTTTGGATGGTGCAATCTGGTACCAAGGTGCAAAATAAAAGGGACTGCTACCAGACAGTTGAGAAATGGAGGCAGAACTCGCTGGCACTCAGTTCATGGCATGAGAGAAGTGCATGGTACAATAACTTAGGGACTCTTTACATGCAAAGTAAAACAGCCCATTGTGGTCAAAATTTGGAGTCTGCCTCTAATGATTAGTCAAACACTAGAAACCCTACAATACCGTTCCGTGCTTGCTTAGCTTCCACCACTCGCGTGCTGGTTCACGCCATTCAGTTCCAGAGGCGCAGAATGGTTTGGAAGGAATCTTCATGCATGTTTCTAGGGCCGGACGTCGATCTGCCTGACGGCTCTACCACTAGCCCACGACCTACTGCCAGCCAAGCGGACAACGATCTGCTGTAAATTCCTCGCTCCTCATTCGGCAGCAGCAAGGGTTTGGAGTCTGGACTCTGGAGCAGAGTGTACAAATTCTGGGGTTTTACAGGTTGCTCATTTTGACGATCAACTGCGAGACAAAGACACCTGCTTATTATGCTCTTTTGAAATGGACATGAACAGAAACATCTGATGTTAAAGAGGTCTGGGCGTAACAGCATTCCCTTGCTGTAACTTGCTCCGGTGGTTTGGGAGACTGATATATCGATTTGCACGCCATCCCTTCGATTCACGCAACCGTCTCCAGTTCCGGTTACCGAATGACTGTACAGAACTTGGAGCCAAAACAGGAAACTCGGTAATAATAAGTTGATTAAAGATTCATTAGTTCTTCTTTACGGTTAACGTCTCCTTTTCTCATTGACGGACTAATCCAGTCCATTGTTATCACACTTGCAATGAATTATATTCCTTTATGTCAAAAAAATTCATAAACATTCAAACCGCAGACATTGGTGATGATGGTGATAGTGGTTCCTGCAAAGCGGTTGTTTTTTACAGAGCGACGGACTAGCAAGATCGATCGAGACTTCTCTCACTGAACCCCCAAGTCAGTAGGAGTATTGTTACTACTCTTGCAATGATTTTATCTTCCTTTCTGTCAAAAATTTGAGAAAAAAAACTCAAACCAAGTGAGGACGGAGATTGGTGATAGTAGTGCAAAGCGAAGCGGATGTAATTAACATTGACTGACGGTGTAGCAACTGAACTGAAGATGGTCGATCGACACGAATCCCGGATCTGCAGGGCTGGTAATTCTTCGAAGCCGAGATTGTGGGAATGATTCGATCAAGGAAAGTAACCGAAGGTGAAACTTCATTTTTTGCAATAGAAAAGTGTAGTAGACGGAGTCAGACGGCAGTCCACAAATTAAAGTCCATAAATTAAAAGGTGGCAGTAGTGATGAGTAGTATTTGGTGGAGGACGACGACTGTCTGTCGAAGCGGCCTGGCTGCTTCATTTCTCATCAGCTYAGTGTGCGTGCTCGCGGCTGCTCGGAGACGTGCCGGTGGTGTGTGGACCGGGACTTCGCGCCACGGATTACTTGAGTGTTGCACACTGCGACCACCACCACGACGAACATCCATCAAAAATAATTTAGTCGATCTCATCGATCTGCTGGTAAGAAATTTAGAAGCCGCSCTTTCGATCATGCATTACCGCGGCTTCGAGAGCAATCGGAACACGGCAACCATCGCCACATTTCACGACTGGTTGCGAAAAAACCCTTGCTCTCTTTCTTCAGCTTAGGATCCGAACACGGGCTTTTCCCTGTAACACCCCAGGCGTAGCTAACGTGTTACATTCAAATCTCCGAGTCTGGCGGGTACCCAAGTTTCAGAAAGATTGATCGACAGTAAGCTTACTCGTCTTGATTTCCGAGACTCAGGCTTGGTGCGTCAAAACCCTCACAAGTACTCTTGGTTAGATCTGAATACGGTTTTTTCTTAACTCTCCCGGGAAGTAGATATATAGCGGCTGAACTGTGAATCTCTGAGCCTGGCGATTTCAGAAATGGTGCGATTTTTCGAGTGCAGTAGAGAGCAATACAGTGACAGGAACTTGAAACCACGTCGGTCAGATTAGTGTGGTAGTGAGTGATGTGATCTGGATTTGTTGGAGAGGACCGAGATCGAAGGTTTATGGAATTGGGAGGTAGGAAAATTTGGTGAAGTGGTCGAGTAYACACGAGTGGCGGTCGATCATTAGAACGTACGAAGTGCAAATTTTCAGTTGATCGCCATGGTTCACGTTGCAATGCCCGAAGTGGAGGCTGGCTACAGTCTTCTTCAGACAGGTGCTACATGAATCCATCTCCTACTGCATCCTTTTCTTGCTTTCTCCCCCGATTCCTCTGTTTCTGCTTCCTTTGGCTTCTCTGTGGTCAAATTAAGGGAGTAAAACTTGAAAAAGCTTGTGTGACAGGGGATTCGAAGCGGTCGTTGTGGGAGCAGTTTCGGAGCTCCGTGTTTCAGATGAAGATGCTGATATGGTGGACGCTTTTGGGAGTAGGGTTCGGACTTGTTTGCGGTCTGTCTCTCTACCGTTCCCATCTTCCACCAGTGGCCATTGAACTCATCGGTACGTTACCTTGCCGGCAGCAGCAGGGTACTGAAAATTCTTGTTCCATGCACCTGAAGCCCCCTGTTTTGTCAATCCCAACCCCTGTTAAAAATACAATCCTGGCACAACACGCACAACAGTAGTTGTTGAACCTCCCAATTGCTTGAAACATCCCAATGTCATTTTTGAGGTTTGCACTACACGTTTCGGTGCAATTTTTTTGGGCCAAAGTAATTTTTCCTTGTAGCTATCAGTTGAGTTCAAAGTGTCATTTCTAACTTGTTAGTCTAAAGCCATGTGTGATTTAGTCCTTGATTCTTGGCAAAAATGTTGCAAGCAGAATGTTACACMGTGTTGCCACTCACAAGCTGGTTTCAATGTGGGCATTGGGCAGGGTACCCGGGTGAGCTCTTGATTMGGGCATTACAGGAGCTGGTACTGCCATTGATGGTGTTTGCCCTAATGAGCGGTGTGTTCAACCTGCGTCACTCGGCTAGCGGGTAAGCCAGAAGGCCAGCAACTTSACGTGMCGCAAACCCTAATTCTTATTCTCCAACAAAGATTGAGCGTGTTGTTGTTTGCAGTGCTGGGCGGATTATTCGGTGGTCGTTGCTCTACTACTTGATGTCCATGCTATTGGCAGTAACCCTGGGTATCATATTAGTGTATATCATTAAGCCTGGTCAGAGCAGTCCTTTCTCGAACAGCATTTATGCTGTAGATTCATGTGGAGATCACGCCAATACTACCATCACTTTGTAAGTACTCTCAATCTCTATTGTAAATGTGAGGAAGGCTTCCAATTGTATGCGGTCAATGTAAATCTCTGGAGCTAGGACCAAGAAACCCTAATGTTGGGATCTCATGTTTTGTTTTCGCAGCTTTGAGTCCTTGTTCAAACTGCGTTTGGAGACTTTCTTTTGTCCGATTTTATTTTGTTATTGTTCAGCGATTTTGCGGTGCTCTTAGCTGATTCTGGTGATATAAAGTTGGGTCCATCTTTTTTATAAATTTCACAATATGATCTATTGAATTCGTCGTTTTGAAATCACGACTCTTTAATACTCTTTGGGCTTTGGGGTTAAGAAATTTGACCTAATCTTTTGGGTGGACAGAGCTCAAGGTCTGTTGCGTGAGGAGAAGTCGGCTGTGAGTTCGTTGCTGAACATTGGGCGTGATCTCATTCCTACTAATATCGTGGCGGCAGCTGCTCAGTCGAATTACATGGGCGTCATCACATTTGCTATTGTTTTCGCTAGTGCGCTCAACACCTACGGTATGTGGTTTAGAGCCTGCACCAGAACTCTAGAGATAGAGATATTAGCAAACTATTGGTTGCTTTTCTCTCCTGCCAGAATTCAGAAGCCTAGGGATTTAACGTTTATGTTTTTCAAATTGTGCTAAACCCTAATTTGGGCCTTTAGTCCTTTGTAGTTTTGAATAGTTTATTTATGGACTTTCTTTTGTCTAAGTTTACATATTTTTTGACCAAACGCATGCAATGTTCGTCGCTTGATTCTGATGAATTTTCCATTGGTCATTTTTAAAACCCTTCGTCTTTTGGGGTTAAGAAACGAACTATTGCTGAAACTGGCAGGTGAAAGAGCTGAGCAGCTTATTCGGATCTTTGAGCTTTGCAACGACGTTTTTCTGAAGATTGTGAGCTCCCATTAAATTTTGAACATCTCGATTTCATGTGCTAGCATGAAATACCATCAATCTGGATATGTTTTGATTGGATATCCAACATCAACGTCGTTTACTAGATCGTTGTGTGTCAAGCTTATGGAGGTGACGGTACTGTTTACCTCTTTTAAATAGGAATCTACTAACGATTTTCGATTCCAGATTTATATGGTGATTGCTATTGAACACCACATAGATAAACTACTTCACTTGATTGTCATCTCATTGCTCTCCTTCTGGGAACAATATCCAAATGTCACTACATTATCTACTATAAACCCAATTTACATGCATTCATATTGCAATAAACACGGAGGTTCCAACATGAAGAAAACTTCCCTCACTTCAACCACGAACTATATGCCACATTTCAATATGCATCCTCCAAAACAAACATATGTATGTGTATGTATGTACTAGCAAAACTTGTATGTAGGGATAGGGCAAGGGCAAGAGACTGGAGAAACATGTACATGACAAAATCACAAGAATGCTCGTTGCTTTCTACAATAGGTTTTCATCATGAATGTWAGATGAAACAAATGGATGATATTTCTTGGGGATGAAAACATCACATATTTTGTGACAAGAGTCGAGACATTGCATACTTAATATAAAAGATGTATATATTAAATTAGATGATTCATTTAGTTTCTAGAATTTTTCAAGTAAAGGCTAGACAACATTTATGTCCACGTAATAGAAATATTGCAATAGCACATCTTCTTCAAGTGAACGAGAAGTGCTTCGTTCTCCTAAATTGCCAATTTTTGAAACAAATGTTAATGAATTGTTGTAAAAAATAGCCTTGGAAATAAAAATTTGAGATTTTTATTTTCTAGGGCAGATCAGTCTATGTATATTTTATACCCCCTGTGTAGCAATGGGGTATTTTTTAAGGAGCTATTTAGCCTCAAGGTAAAAATAAAATTGCTTCAATAATTACTTAATTTGACAAAAAGGCCTATATTATGGCACTCTATCATTACTTATACTACCCATGTGAATGCATTTTTTCTAGGATATTTTTTTTATTAGGAAAAATTAAATTGAAAAGCAAAGTGAAAAAAAAAGTGTTAGAAAAAAAAAGTACAAAAAATACATGCGTGGATTTCAACCTATTTCCATGTATTTTCAAATAGTAGTTAGTTTCACTATTCCAACACTTGAGATTTTTAGTTGTTTACTTGGTATACAAATTTCTTTATTTTTCTCACCCTATTTTTTGGGTTAGACGCTTTGGTTGTTGAGAAATTTTTCTTTCTTTGTCACACTCTATTTTTGGGGGATATAACAGTTTTATTGGAATTTGGAACACACATGTGTGACCAAAGTTCACCATAGTCATATTTATAAGAAAAAAATAGGGAGAATATCCAAAATTCAAATATACAAGGACATAACAATGCCATTTCAACTTCAACAATTCATATCTAAATCCACAAAGCTTTGAACCATGTGATACAACTTGAATAGATGTCAATTCCATCTTGCTTTCAARGAAATTTCCTGAAAAACATTTCAAAAACATTCAACCACTTGTAGCCGTGACCAACAACACTCAACATCAAAGCTCTTAAATATCATTGAGTACAATTTCTCTCAACCTACCTAAAACTTACATTCTTAGCACTGCTAGATTATATTACTTCCAATTTCCAACTTTAAGAAATGTGTTCAAACTTGCAAAATGTGAGTAATACAAGGAAAAATGCCAAACAATGCAACAGGCAAATCTACAAAACCCTACCTTACAATTGAAAGTTATTGCACCTTTATCCACGAAGTTTAACAATTGGCTCAATTTTTCATCCAATCCAGGTCTGACTTCTTTTAAAAATCTAGCAAAGTCCAATAAGTTTCTCATCAAGGTTGTTCAAGGGACCACGGTGATAGGTCCACGGTAATAGGTCCATAATTATAGCTCGTTAAAATTTACTAAAAATTATAATTTTTCACTAAATTTTTTAAATTAAATCTTTTATAAATTGTATGCTCACAGGCTCACAAGCTCACAAGCTCACGCTCACAGGCTCACAAGCTCACAAGCTCACGCTCACAGGCTCACAGAATAGCAACCCTGCACCTGGTTGTACACACAAATCCTACAAAATATAACACATAAAATCCAAATCTTCAATCCTAAATTAGATGTAAAAATAATTTAATGGCCCAAATTTATAAGCTATCTACATTACTTATAATGGATTTTTACTTTGAATGTCCTCTGATTTATTTGCTAATCGTTTATATATTTTATATGGAAAAAAAAATCCCTATCTATATTATGTTGCATGTTATTTATAAAATGCACTAAGTAATCCATCCAGATTTGTTTTTCTACATTATGTAGAAGTTTTTAATAAAACATATTTTGCAAATGTGCCATCGACAAATGACATTAGCAGTTGTAGCAATAGTACATGGCATATTGGCACGATACCAAACACAATAAAGTATCATGCCAATTGGCATAGCCCTAACTAAATTTAAACACTTTGAATGCTTTATAACTTAAAGTCTTTGTGTTATTAGTTGTAAATTATATATATATATATATATATATTAAAAAATCGAATTGAGAATTTGAAAAATTCAAAGAACCCCCCGTGATTGTCCATCTTAAAAGGAAATAGTCTAGTCAAAGTAGCGACAAGATACTATTAGAAGGAAAAAACAAATTGTTGATAACTCTAAGATGGAATGAATTATACAAATCCAAGCGGAGAGATTTTTCTAGAAAAAAACAACCATGTGGACCTGTTTTTACTAGAAAATTGCTAAAATTGACTTCAAAAACAAATCCAATATATTATTTTTTCAAGAATTTGCTAAGATTACTTGCAAACAAAGAAGCTCCATAATTTTTATATCACCTACCCAAATGGAATGAATCAAATCTTTTCGCATAGAGAAAAAAATATAATCTATAAAAAAACATAAAATTTAAGAAAGTTATTTCAAGCTTTTGTATTTTTTTTGTTGCCCAACCTTGTTTGTTTTGGCTTGTTTCCATATAAATTTTACTCCAAGGCACCAATTGAAATAAAATTTATATTACCCTCCAAAAGCTAATCAATTTCTTTTATCTTAAAAAAAAAATTCAAAAACTCTTTACCAAAATTGAGATCATAGGCACTTGTTCAAACCTTCAAGAGCCCCCCAAGGGTTCTCTCGGGACCTTAGGGGTTAAAGTGAGTCTACATTGTTTTGAAATGCCTCCTTATTTTTCAAAAGTTTGCATCCTTATTAGTCATACATTCCTATACCAACACAAAAGTTAGGTTGAAAAAAACAAATGGCTTAAATTCAATGACATGATTGCAAGCGGGAGCATATAAATCAAACGTATCCTTCCTACTTCCATCCTATTAATCACCTAAAACCATCTCCTTAATGTACTCCAATATGCCCCACATAATGGAGGCACAATTTTAACAACCCACAGTAACTATTTTGGCACACTATATTTTTAGGTGCGACTTAGGTCCATATGCTATGAGACGGTCCTCTATTGTACTGTACAGACTTCACTTCTAAAAGACTGCACCTCTTGCTCATGGCTTCCTCTAGAGACACGAAGAGGACCTACAATTGGCTGTGCAATAACCTTTACTGAAACCTTTGTCATGCTGTTACGAGAGAGCAGGATTCATCCTCTTTCATGAGGCACTCAAACTGTAGTACATTGAAACTCCAAGGCTGGATCTAGAATGTCTGATTCTCGATGCAGCACTTGTTCAGCACACGGAGTCCGATTGTGACCTCTTATGAAATCTTTTGTGAATTTTGCTGTTCCAACTACGAATTCAGACCCTCTCTGCTACCGAAACCACTGACACCACAAAACGATGACATTCAAGCACCTGCAGGGGAGGTAGAAGAGCATGGTACGCATGGCAATCCTTTGGCAGAAAAAAAAAACAGACCTGTTTTTGACTTGTAGACCAGAATTCTGACCAGCTAAAACGTTAAGCACTCACCGCTTTCTGTACATTGGTAAGTTCTTCCTGTTCTAAGTTCATTTCATCAATCTTCTTTAGCATATCCATGACAGCCTCCGGCGGCCAGAATCCTTCAGCCTGCACAACAAAGAACACGCATTCGTTGAGTACACAGCAAAGATAATTGCGAGAAATGGGAGCCACTTAACACCATTGAAGCAGCATGAATATATCATTCTGGAGGAGCCTGCCTCAACACCGTTGGCGACAAAATTCTTTCTGTTCAACTCTTCTCAGGTGGCACGTAACGAAAGGTACAAGAAGAAGATAAGGGCTAGCCACCCCCCCCCCCCCTCGTTGGAGAATGGAGGAAGGAGTGATTAGAGAGCTCTCCACTCCCTCCACAAGCTCTCGAAGTCTCCACCTCCCTCGTCTTGAAGGTGGTCACTGGAAAGGAAGCAAGGCAAAAGCAAAGTTTTACAAGGAAGGGCCAAAGCTTGACAGGAAGAGGCAAAAATTGAGTTCTCCAAGGAAGGGCCAAAATTTGACGACGGGAGTTGAGTGCCCCAACACTATTTACACATAAGTTGGAAAATAGTGTTGGGGGTAAAAAACAAGGAACAACACTAATTATCAACCAACACTATTTACCAATTTTAGTGTAGTGATCTCGTCAACCCTATCTTATATCACATCCTTTGTTACCTCATTCAGGTGAAAACACTCAAAATTGTTTAAATAAAAAACTCAGCATAACTAAGTTGGAGGCACCTTTTTCAAGAAAAAAAACACTTTYGTGGTATTAGTAATTGAAAATCATGAATTTAAGAAAAAATTTAAAAATTGAATAAAACATGCTATTACTATATATTTTTAAAGTGGAAGCTCTCTATGCCTTTGAAATTGTCACATAGACGAGTCATAAAATTGAAATCTAGAGAATCAAGAGATAGTGTGCTAATTGCAATTTAAGTAATGGAACATATTAATGGTACTTTAATGTAGAGACTCTTTAATGGAAATCTATTAGTGAAGAATAGGTACAAAGATGGTTTTGGATGTTTTCACCTCAAATTAGCTTAGCAAATCCTACAAAACAAATGTAACCACATTTAATTTCTTCTACTGAGGTAGCAACACCCATAACCATCGCTAGAGTTTTCTTAAATTGTCTCCAAAGGTACCTTGCCCATGTTTAATTGTGGTTGGTGTGCTATGGTTTTTTTAGATTTTGGTGCTAGAACTAAGGTAGATTTACTAAAGTGCTGTTTAGGATGCCTTAGGAAGTTCTACTTTGAAAATTCATAGAAATTAGATGCCCTATCCAGAAATTCTATTTGTTGTTTTGAAAATTCATGATTTTCAATTGCTAATCTAGAATAAATATTTTCTGTAGAAAAAGGTGTCTTTAACTCTGCTGAACTGCTTATTTTGACGGTTATGGGTGTTGCTACCTTACACTAATAATGGTGTTTAGTATTATCCGTACTAACTGAATTATAAATGGTGTAAGTTTTTTCATACTTCACATATATTTTAACCAACTATATTAAGGGAGATTTTCCTTTTTGAATTGTATTGTTATCTATATTTTTAGTGTTACTATAAATTTTATTTATTTGGAAATTATGGCTTGTGTGTACGTTAACACCTTGTGCTAATAAAGATATTAGTACATGAGTTTTAACCTTGGAGCGCCTTGATTCATCTCCAAAATTGACAATTTGAGAAAAATCATTATAAAGTCACTGTTGTTTGGAAGTATAATTTGGAAGTGATATACAAGCAAAAGTTGTAGATTGAGAGTTTTAGATTCTATCCGTACAGTTAGATTCATCAATGCTATCACCAATATTTTTTTATAAATTTTTGAAGGAAAATTTCAAAATTCCTTCAAAATTCAATAACAAACAAAATATTATCACATTAGATGTTTTTTCAGCCCCGCAAGAGCCTGTTTCAGGGTTGTTCCCTGAAACTGTTCCCTGCACAGGGAACCAACGATTGCTGGTCTGAAATTTTGAATTTCAATTTTTTTTTTTTTTTTTTTTCAGAAATCTTAGAAAGTATAAAGAAACTGAAAACTGATTTCAAAAATTATTATTTTTTTCAAAAATTCATTTTTTGAATAATTAATAAATAATTAAAATAATTAATTAATTGATATTATCTGACGTGGCAGTCTCTGTGCCACATCAAACTGCCTACATGGCAGAGTTTCCAGACTTCTCAATGTGTTCCCACAACCCAGGAACTCGCAGTCTTCTAGACGGTCCAAAAAACATCTAATGTTATTGGAGTAAAGTTTGTTGGAATGGGATTTGAAATGAGGATTTTTTTAAATTTTTGTGTTCTTAGAATCTATGACCTCATTTTGGCAAATCCAGTTTTGAACTAAAATCAATGCAATTTTTGCTTGGTCCACCACTTAACATACTTCATCATTGGTAATTTTAGAATAATATGTACTCTAGTATCTCCAAATCCAACCTTTAGATAGGACAACAACTTCATATAATCTCTCCACAAATAAGAATTTTCATCCAAGCAGTTAGGAGGATGAAACTACAATTTCATTGTGATCATCGTCCAAAAAATGGACGTCGAAGTGCTTAAGGGTTAACCCCTAAAGGACCAAAAATCTGAAATTTTTTCCACATCTTCCCAAAGTATTTTGATACAAGATCCTACGGTTTCATTTGTCCAAAAATGTTTTTTTTTCTAAAATTTGGTACTTGCACTAGAAATGGCAGTTTTGGAGCGTTTTTGGTGAAAGCATAGTCAAAGACCTTCAGGGGTTAAGTCATCAAAATTTAAGTGAGGTCCCAAACTAATTCAATATCTTATTAATTGATAAGTACCAATTCTACATGGCTATACACATATTTAACACAAGGTGGTAGAATGAGATTTGGTGGAGAGTCTTCTACATATTTGAAAATCATTGGCATCTAGTCAATGACATTAACCCTTTAGATCCTATAAAAGACGAAAGTAGTCACATTATAAGAATTTAATTTTGAATAACATGTAATTTGTCCAAATCTAGAATTTTGTATAAACTTGACATATGTTAATAATTTAGCAAAACATCAGATGTACCAAAAAACGCTACATTCCAAGATGTGGAAGATCTCCGTCCCGGAGAGATCAATATTGGTTTATTAGAAAATTGCATATGAGTTAACCCCTAAAGGACCAAACTGCGTTTTTATGGCAACATAGCAATTTTGGGCAGCTCACTACGGATGGAGTTTTCATTATTTTTCTTTGAAATTTTTACACAACACGTGTCCGAGGAGTAGCTTTAAGGCCCAACAATTTTCATAACATTTGACTTCACTTTTAAAAAGTTATTGCATGATATGTGATTTTCAGTGGTCGGCGGGCAGTCCGGGCACCCCAAAAAACTTCTTCAAAAATTACTTTTTGAAAAAGTAAAAATTTGAAATTGGTTCTTTACAATTACATATAAGTGGAAAGCTTTGAACCATTCCATTTGGATTGGTGAGCTAAAAGTTATGAGGAGTTTTAGTTTGTGGGTAGGTATGTTTTTGAGAGACTCCATACTTACCTAGGCAAACTAAAACTCCTCATAACTTTTAGCTCACCAATCCAAATGGAATGGTTCAAAGCTTTCCACTTATATGTAATTGTAAAGAACCAATTTCAAATTTTTATTTTTTGAAAAAGTAATTTTTGAAAAAGTTTTTTGGGGTGCCCGGGTTGCCCGCCAACCACTGAAAATCACATATCATGCAATAACTTTTTAACAGTGTAGTCAAATGTTATGAAAATTGTTGGGCCTTAAATCTACTCCTTGGACACATGTTGTGTGAAAATTTAAAAAAAAAATAATAAAAACTCCATTCGTAGTGAGCTGCCCACTTCTTTGATGCAAACTTCAAAAAAGTTACAAAATTTATATTTCATAACACATTTGTATTTTGTCCAAACCCCTTGGGCTTTTAGGGGTTAAGAACAAGAATCATATGTATTCTTGCAATGTGTCGTTGGAAAGGTTTGCATTAGGAGAAATATGAGGTCTCCAAAAGGCTGCGAGTTCTAGAAGGCCGCGGTGCTATTATGGAATTCCTTTTTTTTTTTTAATCTTGCGTGGTACTACTAGTGCCACGTCAGATTCTCAATAAAAAAATTATTTTATTTTACTTTTTATGAAAAAAAATTTAAAAAAATTTAAAAAATTTAAAAAATTAGTAATGTCACAAGGCCTTGTGGCTGATTCGTTTTGACAACCTTTTGGAGGGCTCATACTTTTCCTAATGAATGTCTCATTTGAAGTTCAAGTTTGCTTCACTAGAAGAAAAATACTATTGTGATCTCTATATTGTTGTAAACATGATGAAGTCAATGAGTAATGCTCAAACAATCCAATCATATGCCTTGCAATATACCAAATTTGTTTCAAAATGCATTGTTGGGTGCGCACCACATTTAACATATTATGATCTACAAACCTATATATTTGTGGATTTTAAAATCATTATATATCAACATTTCTACAATTCATGAAGATAAATAATGAAATTTGAAAACTTGAAAGTTATGCATTTCAAATTTCAAATTTTTTAATTTGAAAAGTTATAAATTTAACAATTAGTAAATTTCATTACATTTTTTTAATGTGTAATATTTTTAGATCTTGTTATTAAATTTTAAGTTGAAATGAAATATTTTTCTACTACATTTTAATTTCTTACCAATCTATTAACAATACAAATATTGCCTTTAGGGAATTGGACCAACTAAATTAGTAATTTTTTGATATTTATCAATTTATTTTTACTTCTTGTTATAAAGTTTATATCAAAAATAATTCTCCATAATCTGAAAGAGATTCTTCAAATTTTGAGACAACACATAATCTTATGTAACAATATAAAATCCAAGCTTGAATATAATGTAAATGGCTAAGTTGGATTCAAAAATATTTTTTGATCACATAGCAACAAAAAGTTTAAAACTTATCAAAACCTTAGAACGAGTGAAAATAAGAGTATTTCCTCCAAAAGGAACAAGCATGGAAATTTCGGTAGTGATAAGAATCCAAACCACAAAAGTAAAATTACAAGTTAATTTTGAGTAATAAAGACACTGCTTACGTTTAGTTCTAGGAAGGACACCACGGACATTTAGTGTCCAATGGATGACAGAGTATATTTCTGTGCAGAACAAAAGTACAACTATTTGTCCTCGGAATTTTGTGTGGAAAAAAGAGATCTTCTACAATACTTCGACTTCAAATAAGTTCTTTTGAATTTTTTAATACCAATTGTTTCCACGGTTTTAGAAATGATGATTTCCACAAGGGCCCCCCATGTCCTCTTAGGGTTAAGCATAATTAGATGCCACATCTAACTACTTTTGGACTATTGAAAGTCCAAAAGTTAAAAAACATAGTAATATACCGATGCATAGGATTAGGAAATACATTGGGAGCTTTCCAGATATAGGGTGGAATTTACACTTCTAAAGTATAGCAGGGAGTGTAGTCCCAAGACATAGAAACTTGACTATAAAGGTATCGATATATCCCAAGGTTTGCGGTGAATCCTTGATTTGAGCATGGGAATTGTAGAAGGACAGTGTCAGTATATGCGAGAAGTCTCCAAAATTCCCATAAATCTAGAAGTTCATGGCTATGTCTGATTTTCCATATATGCAATGTGAGATCCCCCAATGAACATGATTGTACAATATTCATGCTACTTCCCTTATATCATTTAATACAATGAAGAATCTCAAATTGGAATCCTATAAGGATTCAAATGTTGAACTTTAGGATTTAAATGCTACAGTATGAGACTTACACCTTCAATCATTCACGAAGAAGTATATGTTCAATTAAACAAAACAAATGTGAGTCCTACATTGTGAGAGAAATGGTATCTTGCAAGTTCAATGGAAGCACATGAAAGTGCATATCAGTTAAGAGAAACTCTGAATGACAAAGTGAATGCTACCACTTCAAATTGAGGTTCCATGGGGGAGAACCTACCTGGAAATCTGCTAATGAAGTACTAACCTCGTAAGGCAAACAAATTCAAAGTACATACCATAAACAATGCATGTCATATTTCTTATGCCCTCCTTGTTTATTGCATAAAGGATATAAAACAATGCCTATTTTCAAATTAGTGTAGTTGTTGGTTGCCTCGTTGGTTGCATATTTTATAGCAGTAAGGAATTAGATTCAAGATAACTACAGAAAAACAAGTCACAAAAGGTAATTTCAAAGTCATCAAGATTGATATTCAGACTGATAATAGTGCAGTCAACAAAACTGACTTGCAACATTATAATCGAGATTATAATGATTGTTGAATGGATCAATAACAAGGAGAGAAAACCCAAGCTACTGAAGCTTGACCACCTACTACGGTTCTCACATGACATTTGGTGGATGCCCTCAAGGACTAGCAAGAACATAATATTCATGTCTTCATTTCAAGATGAAGATATCCCATACACAACTACCTTGAGAACCAACAATAATGACTAAACTAAAAACAAATGAATAATTTAAAAAAACACCGACGCTTGCACAGTTTCACTAAGACGGCAAACGAAGAATGCATCTGGAGATCTCTTGATGCCCGTGACAACAAGGTCTTTCTAGTCAATTAGGGGTCCACCTCGTTTGCCTTATTCAAATTTGCCAAAGCAACCTCTCTACTTTTCCTAGGAATTGTCCATGATTTTGGCTGTACAATCTTAGATCAATTTGTGTATACTACACAAGTTGCGTCCACCCAAGTTGGAGGTTTGTTTTCAACAACCCATTTATCAAACCAACAATTCCGATACCTCAATTCCACAGTAGCTTCACTATTATCCGGTTTCCAATACTGTAGCAAGAATTTCCCGTCATTCTCATCTCCTGGCACTTTGCATACGGTAGACAATGCTCTTGCTTGCCAAATAGCACAGATTAAGGGGTCCTCGTGTCTGAGAAGAACCCATGAGCTTGCCCGTATGTCGACCTGAGGATTGAAGCTCTCCCGTGGCACCTCATTTGTGAGGCCATAGTAAGGATTGGGGTCTTCTTCCTCCAGAATTGTGTCCACAAGATTAACTGTCCGCCCCTAGCAAGGTAATTCATGACCCAACACCCTCCAATCGTGTTGTGGCCAGAACCCTTCCACTAATTCTGGAAGACAATCAAGAAGTGGTTCTTTGAGCTCATGCAATACACGCTTATAGTAATCCACGTATGGACCAAATGAAGGTTGCATACTGGGATCATTAGCCAAAGGTGGAGAGCTTGACATAGACATCATATTATTACATCATTTGAGGGCAACACACTATAGAGGCCCATAAGAAATTAATCGAGGACGGAGAGATTTTTCAGTGTGATAGAACGGAAGCCTCCAAGTTCAAAATTATTCCAATATGGGAACCATTTTCCAAGTCCACTAAAATATTGCACCTGTCTAAAGCACTCAACCAAAACATCGCAAGAGAGCAAAAGGAGTAAAGCTTCACAAAGCAACTCTTGCACGCTTGTATAAAGTGGAGGGACATGGGAATTCCGAAGCCATCATACGATGGAAGAGGGCACTCACCACAGTATCTTGTGAGTACATGTCGACATATTTCCAGTGACTGTTGGTTCAATTCCAAATTGTTAAAATTTCTTGATGCCTAAATATTCACACAGACCATGCTGATCAACGGGAGATATCCCAATGATAAAAATAGCATATCCATCAGTCGTCCCCTATACTACCATGGGATTGCATCTACTTTCTCAATTCCATTTTATGTAACAGTTTACTTTTGGGACCATGTACAGGCATTTTATCCGGTGTTGTTGATAATCTTTGTTGGTGCACAAGGTAATGACAACTTGGATCTGAGACTTCTACTTGTGTTCATGGAGAATGATAAGGATGTAGATTTTTTAATATAATCTGAATTTTCTACAATTTTGGAGATTTTTGGAGTGAAAAATAAAAACTATAAAAAWTTGGTTTCTTATTTTATTCAATAATTAACTCAATAAAATTTAAAATTCGTGAATTTCTTACCAAGAAATCCCCAAAAGAAATCCACTTACTAAAAAATCTTGAAAAAAAATTGATTTTACTAAACGTTTTTATACTAATAAGTTTGATTAGATTATTAAAAAAATTTAAAAAGAATCTTACATTTTTGAGAATTTATTTTAAGCAAGTATGTTATTTTTACCACAACAAATCCAAATTCTACTTAAAATCTCTAATTCCACAATTAGCTATGGCAATTTTTGCAAGTGTACAAAGCATTTTCAGAGCTACAATGCAATCACTTTTAGAAGGAATTTTCAATTTTTGGCTTTAAATTCTATTGAACAATATTGCTTTGTGAACTAGCGAATGTAATTGTATGGATATGGTCCATGGATTAGATTTTACAAGTGTTGTTTGAGACTCATAATTAACCCTAGAACCCATGTTGGTCACCTTGGAAATCATCCTTTTTGGTATTGTTTGAGTTATTTGGTTTTAAAAATCCAAGTATTTGTTGGAGGTCAAGCTACTATGCACAACCTTCTTTTTTCACACAAAATTTCAAAGATGATTATCTGCATTTGTGTCTTAAAAAGAAAGATTTCCTAACATCCATTGAACACTTAGTATCCGTAGCAACGTTACACGGTTAAATTAGTCTTTTAAATTGCATTCTATGATACATCTTCAAAATTTTGGAAATCCAAACTATTTTCTATTTTTTTAAACTCCTTAAGGCCTAACAACTTTTTGACAATGGAGGTTTTCAATGAAACATCCCACTTTCATATTTTTTTTGCACATGGATGTGTTTGAAATTTTTAATTTTAACCGTACAAAAATAATGAATAATTGGTCTAGTATGTATTGGATTGATAGTGGAAAATATGGGCCATTGGACTTTTAGATTATAAAAATTCTTGATGATCAACTTATAGGCATAAAGCACAACTTTGGAAGAAGTAAAATTATAAGAAGATAAATAATGCTTTTTCACCCCCCAAAAAATTGTATTGGAATCTAAGAAAAATGTAGTATTTTATAGTTTAAAACAATGAAGAATAAAGAACTCTCTCAAATATGTATCGGTTTTCAAATGGAAGGAATAGAAAGTCAATTGACCAAATTGACCAAATTGGATCCTACAAAATTATAAAATTTTATATATGCGTCAATTTTGAAATTTAACAATTGATATTATAATCATATTTTTTAGCATGTTCAAAAACATTTGGAATTATTCTAATTATTTGGTGTTTTTAATCACACCATATTGATCCTTGTATTTTTTAAATTGATAAAAATACAACTTTGAAAGTATTTCCTTCTAGCATTGTTTATTTGTGCAAACCCAAGACTAGAAATGTCCAAGAATTGTTTTTTTCCATCCCTACTATTCCTTTCTATTGTAAGAGAGTTATGTTTGTTCCCTATTTTAGCAAGGCTACGTTTCCTAAAAAAATATTATATACTTCTCACATTTAAATTTTGAAAATAAAAAAATGCAAAAAATATGTCAACTTGTTATTGCCCAAGATCTAAGCTTACAAAATATTAAAATGTTTTCCACCCTACCGCAAATTTGCCATTGAAAATTTGAAGAGGACGCATTGAGTCATCATAGTATTTCATAGGTTGAAGGCTTATAAGAATGAAGATTTCGACATCTAATTTCTATTTCATCTAAAAACTTTGAAAATTTTCATAAAAATCAAAACTTTATCGTATTTGAAGTTTGAAAGAGCATAAACAAATTTTCAAATATAGAATCAAAGGATAGCTTAGTTCACAGTAAACTATTCTTAAATTTAGTGAACCTACCATACCATTCAAGGAGTATATGTCTTTGATTCTTTTCCCCTAGTATAATGATGTGGAATATTTTACAACATTTGACCCCCTCCCCTCCAATGAAATGATGTGGAATGTTTCACATCCCATCAATGCCTATGGGGGCACATGGCATTAAGCAAAAGATAGTGAACAGTAATAAAAAGCAATTAATTGTAACTCATCAAGGTTGGAGAATATTTTAATTGCCCCCACTCAAATCATAAAATTTTTGCTTGCCAATTGTGCTTGACTCTAATTAGCCCATAAACAACGCCACACACGTTTGGCACCCAATAAACGACAAGGAACTCTCTTGTGTAGGACAGAAGTGCATCTCTTCATCCTCAAAATTAGGGGTGGAAATTAAAGGAGAAGTCTTCTACACTTCTTTGACTTCCAATGAATATTTTTGGATTTTTTTAAACCAATGATTCCCACAGTATCAAAATGGATGATTTCCAAGATCAACGGTCCATCTTTTAACCCTTAAAGGACAAGGTGGACGTTTTATGTCCTTTGGATGACCAAAATCTCATCTGGTGAGTGGACACTCGCTAGTTTTCATCCATTATTTTTGTGAAAGTGACCATACATATGTCAATCATCATGGGAAGTCAAATTTAGTGATTTTAATTTCTTCCATATTTTTTTAGGTAGCCCTAATTCTATGAAGATAGTAAAGATTTTCACATGAAAGTGTTTCGTGCCACACTACCCTTCGTGCAATTTTTGAATGGGTAGCATCAGGTACTAGTTTATAAAAAATTTCCAAAGCTAAACATGTGCATGAACAGTGTTTTTCCCCTCGGTCAAGCACAACATTTTGCACCTTAAGGGTTAAGGGTCAAGTCTTCCTTAGCCAACAAAATAATGTACATCAAATCTTAAAATAACAAAATCACATTGAATGTGTCATTAAAAACTGGTACTAGCCGCTCCAAGAATACCATGAAGTGCCTCCACGAATGCTTTGGATGAACTTCCTACATGAGGACGGAAAAAAGCAGTTTCTCTAAAGGCTAAGGCTACAGTACTGCATGTTGTGACACCAAGAGTTTCCTGACACGAAGAGTATCAAATTCCGTGATTGATGTGAAATTCTTTGCTTACTAGTCAAACCATCCAGCCGTTACTTATTTCAAATCGTCAAAAGGTTTCATAGTTTTTATAATTTGTACAGTACAGTAGAAGACTGATTCCATCTTAGAAAATACAGAGAGAAACATTTTAAAGGGTTCAACACGTACCCAGATTCACTGTTACGAAAAGTCCAGCATTTTTTTTTGTGCAAAATTTTCTTCACTAATCAGTATTGAGCGTTTACAATATACAAGAACATATCCATTACAGAAGTAGACTAAAAGTTTTCAGATAGTTCCCAAGTAATTGGACCCCCATGTCTTATCACGTCACACTTTATCAGGATTCAGAGCCAGCTGTAACCAAGTCAGCTTATTTTGTCTGTTCTAGTGTGAAACACAATGACCACCAAGCAAGTAGTTGACACCCACGTCCTTAGTGTCACAACGGAAACAAACTCATGAGACATGGAGGCGTCGACAGCTGGCCCATCAAGTGAAAAATTTTAAGGGAAGATTTCAATTTCTATAAGAAATTTTTTTGGTTATGATTTGAAGAGGATTACCGCATTGTACCCAATTTGGTATATTATGTTAGGATACACCAATTCCTCCTCCTACAACMACCGGAAAAAAACACAACAGCATGGCTTCGAAACAAGGTTTAGGGTTCTGCAGAGTTCATGCAAGTAAGCCCAAACCTTGTTTATGCTCTACGGACTAAATGGTACATTTCCATATCCGAGAATTCGCATTTTAAGAAACTCTTGAAATTTCAATCTTTTAAAAAAAAAAGGTTTGAAGTTGAGAGTGAAGACGTGACAAATTTTTCAAGAGTGTACGGCATAAGACTTTGTACTTATTCTTGATCCGTGACCAATTGTCTCTGATCATCAACAACTGTCACTTCCTTGATTGTTTAATGAAATCCATATGTTTCCAAAAGCAAAAGACACGAAGTAGTCCTGATACAGAGTCATGCTTTCAAGTAACGAGAACAATTGTTCTTTCACGTTGTTCTGTCGCATGCCCTCCACCGAATTCGGCTGAGACAAGCGTGTACATTCAATATACTACATACCTTCAAAGCTGCAAAGCCTACGTAAGGCAAGTATCATACCAACACGAATACAAGTACTATACAATATATCATAAAGCTCGCATTCCGATTCTCCGAAGCAAAAAATAAAAAGTTCACGGCTGACATCTTTACTGCGTGGGAGGCGTGGTGGTGGTGGTGGTGGGCGTGGTGGGAGCGTCGTGATGTTCAGGAGCCTTCGCTCCATACCCAAACAAGCCTCCAAGCTTTCCCAAAATGCCAGGCGACGCGGGCTCACCCGTATGCGGATCCGTGGCCGTGCCAGCCTTCGCAGACTGCGTCACCATGTGCCTCACTGCAACACGTGACAGAGATCATTCAAACTATTGAAGCTCCGAATCAAGAAACCCAAAACATAAACGTAGCCATTTCCCAAAAYAGATCCTCCTAGTTGACAGAAACTACTGTAGCTGCAAGTCCATTGACCCAAAACAGAGTAAAACAAAAGGAAATTCTGCACAAGACTGATGCTCGCGCGATGGAACCGAGCCTGATTAAGAGCAATTGAAAGAACCCGTGACCAAGATCTTTAAATAAACGGCAGATCCAAGCCAAGAGACCCAAAAAACATTGTCAAGAAACAGAGTAYTGTATTCTGTATGTGAGAAGCTCTCATGTTAGCACCAAAGCAGACCTGAAGCTTGATCAGACATGGTGCAGAGAGTGAGCGCGGTCCTTCACMAACGAGAAGAAGTTTGGTGCAGCWAAAGATCGCAAAGCGCAACTGGGATCCCTGTATGCGAAAATTGGAAAGTACAAGKGATGTTGAAGACACTAACTTAGATRRATTGCARTGGGAAGACCKGCTGTGAGTTCTTGGAGTGGGGTGGGAGTGCTATAAGGCGCTGCTGCCCAGTGGCAACGAGGACGGCCATGGGGTGGAGTGCCAGGCGGATGGGGACACGTGGAGACTTTTCGTGGCAGCGCCAGRGAATGAGGTGGCAATGAGACGCGTGGCCGGTGCTCCAGCGGTGCGCGGACGACCCAGTCTGGCTAACCCGCTGACACCGACCTCTGGTCGGCCGAGGATGAAGAACGGGATCATAGAATTTCTCGTCGGTGCAGGGGTGGACGGCGACGAACGAAAGGGACGGACGGTCGAGATAATGGGCTTTCTCATCTACGGTGAGGATTCTTCGGAGATTCAAGATGATCTTTCAGTTACAGTAACTCAGTGGGGGACTTTTTTTTCACTTGCATGCATTTTAGGTTTCAACTCGGAAGCCCCAGCTGGGCTCCGGTGCATGAATCTACTGAAAAAGAGAATCTTCTGGAATCTACTAAAAGAARGAATCTTCTCAAGTAAGGTACCAGCACCTAAAACCGTCCAAGTAAAGTATTATTGGGGTTTTCTATTGGTGGCCGGGGTGAACTGACCCCTGACTCGGTCCCTCCGGAAGACGCTGAATTTTTTTTTATTTTCTATGCATGATAAAATTCGCAAATTTTGAATTCATATTTGCAATCAAAGGCCTTGAATTCGCCACGAGGAGTACTGGAGATAAATTAATCAATCACAACGTGGGGGCAATTTTTTTTCACTTGCACCATTGGAATGACTTGGAAGGGCTGAGCAAGGGATCATCTAGTCCACCCAACTCATTGGCTGAAATCTTGGACATAATAGAATAAAAGTTTTGGAATCCAAAATTGACCTTAGACTCTCATGAATAGAGGTAGCACAATTTTTGTCAAATTAGAGTGCATAAGGGTTGATTTCTGATATACTCCATAAGTTACAACACATGAATGTAATTACCTTAGTTGGAACTTTGGACTTATCTATAAACTTTTTTTGAAATGGTTGTCAAGTTCAAAACCCCTCTCGTGGTCGCCATTCTCACAAGCATCAAATGCCAATTTGTCTCTAAGTCTTGACCAATCAACTAGTGCTCAATGAATATGAGAGTACACTTCAACCAATTAATATTTATTGAAGAAGCTTCAAAGAAAATTTTGTGATATATCAATTAATCAATGGAAAGACAAGAGAATGATTAATATGAATCAATGATGTAGATATTATGGAAGAGTTACTTTTACTTATTAGTTTTTCTTAATTTGATTTTACTATCTACTAATAAAGGTATTTTGGAATCAAGTAATGGAATTTAAAGTGGGGAATTAAACTCTTTGGATACACTACAACCTAAAAAGATGGATCCATGACCAAATAAATGATCTACAAAATCCTCACACTTTGTATATTATGAAAATCCATATAGTAACCATTTATTCTTGATTTTTTTCTTAAATTTCAAAGAATTAAAAAAAGAATCAAATGTTACATATAAGTCATTAAAATTTAAGATTTTATTGCAAAAATTAATATTAATATTAATTTCTTAGAGAAAAAAGTGAAAAGAGTGAAATCAAATCAAACTTATTGAATATATTTGAAAAAAAATTCATGGATATGTGCGATAGTCTTGAACATCATGGAGTGAAAATATTTATTAAATGTTTTTACAATTACAATTAGTAGAACATGGTTGGAGGCCAAAAATTCAAATTGAAAATTACCACCTTTATGGCACAAATTTGCTTCAAGAGCAAAGAGCTTGAACCATATGGTGATCCATGGATTAAGCATCTTCCTGTGTAGAAAAGTCAACAATATTGCATAGAGAAAATTTCCAACTCCACCTTGCAAAAATGCTTAACCATGTTCTCGAAATAATTTGATAAATAATTGTTTTTCTTCATCTTCTAAATGTGCTAAGTGTCATCTAAAGACCAATTTTTGGCCTCCCAAGTGTTCCATGCCCAATTACATAAGAAGATAAAAAGAATTCTTTTAGGTGGGATGGAGAAATGGCTAATCTAAGAATGCTATCTATACTATAGATTCAAAACTAAGTCTTTTGATTAAAAAAAATACATTACTAGTCATGAATAAAAARMRATCAAAATCAAATAYTTAAAGAGCAAAAATTATAAAATATGAAGTGATGTCCTCAAACTTCCAAATTTTTAGAATAAAAAGATTACCATATAGAGTCATCCATCTAGTGAGTTCATTAAAATCATTTGTACTTAATCATAAATTTCAATTTTTTATATTTACTCATCTGTTTATAAAATTGTGAAGTACAAATAAAGTTCTCATTTTCTTGCTTCAAGTTTTACTTTTTAATTGTAGAAGTCAACATAATTTTATTTTTGAAAACACATTCAAACATACATACACAAGATCTTTCAATAAGAGAGAAATTCTCTTGAAATACTATTTTAAAGATATATGGCACAATTAATTCAATTAGTTCAAGATATAATAATTATTTTGTTTTTATTCTTTTACTCAAAAAAATCATTTTATTTTCTTGACTACTAAGAAAAGATCACAATATCTTCTTTGCCATAGTCATTAAATCTTTTGGAACAAATCTTCTACTAATTTTCTTAAAATTTTGGAAAATGCCCTCTTTACACACTCATTTGGCACAAAATTGACGAGTGTATCTTGCAACAAACCATTWTCAGGAAGATGTGCAAGGCAATTACTACCTCTTTTGAGCACATTGTGGTGAAACAAAACATTCACTTTTGGAGAATATCATTGATGAATTACTAAAGGGGGCACACGTACCATTCTTTCGTTGGTTGTAAATTTTTTAGACAAATTTAGAAAGGGGTAAATGCGTCATTTTCCATTAAATGTACAACTTCTAAAAAGGTAAATGTATAGTTATTTTTTATAAAGAACTTCAAACTTTTCATTCAAAAGAATTGGCCACAAGTGTTTCAAATAAACCCATCATACACTCTATTCACCCTTAAAATCTCCAGAACCCTAATTTCTAAAAATGAATGAAAATCAAGAAACAAAAATACCATTGTTTTGTGTAATGTTCAAACTCCCACTTGTTGTTCACAACAAAAACCCAAGTAAGTCCCCAACTATAGTAAAACCTCTCTACTTGTAGAACTCCAATGAACCACTTAATCCCTAAAAGTCCAAGGAGTTTGGGCAAAACACAAATGTGATATAAAATACAAATTCCATAACTTTTTTGAAGTTTGCATCAAAGAAAATAATGTGAATCACCAAAAGTAGAAAGTATCCGCATGGTCAAAATTTAAAATTGTTTTCAATTTCTTTTCAAAATGAATTTTGAAGATATAACTTCAAAAATCATCAAAAATACAATTTCTATCTTTAGCATTTCAAGTTTTTTTTTATTGGTAAAAATTGTGTTTTTTATTGAATTGTGAAAAAATGCATAAGATCTGGTAATGGAAACACCAACTCTTTTCCAAAATAGTAAGTTTTTCAACACTAGAAAATTCTAAAAACTTTGTGCTATTTTTCAAAGAACTTTTGTTTGACCATAGAGATCTTAATTTTGAATATTATATATTGAAAGACAATCCAATCTTTGGAGAAAAAAAAAAAATACTTTGCAAAAAAGTTTTTTTTTGCTTGAAAATTTTGCCCGAAGTTGGGCAGCGACCAAAAACTGGTTGCTTGAGTGCTTAGGGGTTAATATCATGCTCACAAAATGAAGGAAATTAAATTATAATTCCTTAGAAATAAAAAATTTGAAATTGGTCTCCTAGATTTATATAAGGTAGGAGGCTCAAACTCCGATTGGGCATTTTGAACCAAAAATGAGACAAAAGTACATTTTGCTTACTTCAATGTACAAAAATGTACAAATAGTGTACATTCTAGGAGGTGGTCACTTTCAGAGCCCTACGGCATTTCAACTTCAAAATTTCATATCTAATTGTGCAAAGCTCCAAAAAATATGAAACAACTTGAGCCGCATGTCATTTCCTCTTGTCTTTCAATAAAAATTTACTGAAAAATATTTCAAAATATTTTACCTCCCCAAAATTCAGTTTTAGTGCTTAGATGGTCGTTGTATGGACCTCCTACCTTATACATGGAAAGCTTTGAATTACTAGTCCATTTTGATCAATGAGTGAAAAGTTATGAATAGTTTTTGTTTGCGGGCAATCATGGAATCTCTATGCTAAAATAAACTTTGAAGTCCTTTATTCAACTCATTTTCAAATAATTTTCAAAAAAATAAAAACGTAAGGTGTAGATTTTTTATTACAACATTGCAACCATTGGATTGGCATTTTTCAATTTCATAAATAAATTATTAACAATTTTGTATTTTGAATCATTCTCTACTTCTTTCTACTTACTATTTTATTCCTACATGTTGTACAATTCCAAATGAATTGAAAATTTACAAATGTGGCCTTGTGAAGTGTAGCTGCCTAGATTTTCGCAGGGATAAAAAAAGGATTTTTGTCACTTCAATAATTAGTCACAAATATCTTGCAATCCACGTGGTGGGAAAATCTGAAATTTTTGCCACATGTTCTCAAAGCTGTTTACTACAAGATCCTACGGTTACATGTGTCCAAAAATGTTTTTAAAAAACAATTAGTACTTGTACTAGAAATGGTATTTTTGGAACATTTTTGGAGAAAGCATAGTCAAAGACCTTTAGAGGTTAACATATCAAATTTACTACAAATGTAGTTGTAAAAGCCACATGGTGACCTTGTGGTCAATTAGGGGTTAATATCATGCTCACAAAATGAAAGAAAACTATATTTCCTCAAGCTTGTAGGGTAGAGGGCTAGAGGCTACAAACTCTAAAACATGATAGCAAAATTTCAATGAATTCAATTCTCCAAATTCATGATTCGGCTCCCTTTCCAGTGACCCTACAAGATCCAACTCTAAACTCTGAACCCTCAATACTCTGATGAAGTCTTCACAGTGATCTTCCAAGTCTAAATTTTGGGGCAGTCACAAATCAAAAACCCAAAACCTCGGAAACTCAAAGAGTGCCAAATCCTATTGCGTCACATCGCATGATGCATCTAAAAAACCAACAGGGGGTGGTGCACACACAAGGCTAGGACGCCTCTTTTTTGCCATTCATAAAAATATGTATCAACTAATAAAAAAAATTGAACAGCATCAAATCTTTTTCAAGTTAAATCTAGGACAAGGATATCGCGTGCCTGATCAGACTAAAACTTCAATTTCATTACATTGGCGATATTCCATTTCTTTGGCACAATTTAGACCTCTCAACCTAAAAACCAAAATTTTACCAAAATTTTTACATGTCCTAATTTGTGGCCTGCAATTAGACGTTTGTGAAGATACGATAGATGTCACAACTTTTTGGTTTGTGGGATGTCGCCAATTTGACGAAATTGATGTCAGTGACCAACATTCAGGTCGGTGACGATCCCGCTTGAGCAAGTCCAGCTTGAGCAATTGGCTGCCGACTCTGATTCCACTGCAGGACGTACTTCGATCTGCGTCGCCGACCCTGACATTCACCGGACTCGCCATCAACGGAGTCGAATGCATGCATGCTAYAAGGTAGGTCAWGTCCGTCAAATCAACGCCAGGAATGATTTATGCGCGCAGGTCAGGTTGTGCAATATTGTTCAGTATTCGACGTACTGTGCATGCMTGCATGCAGATAAAATAACCAAGACTGCTGCCGTCATGCAACCTAGCCTGCAGCTTGCTTCGATCTGACTGCCTCGATGTCCGCGACTGAGTAGCCGCTGGACCGATAATTTGTGACGCAGCTAGCGCAACTGCTCCACTTCTGCCAGATGCTGGTGTGCGCAGGAACAACAGCGCCCGGTCGTGCGCTTGACCAGCTAGCCTACGCACAGCTCGAAGTTCCCGGCCCAGCATGAAAGTTCGCTTCAATTCATGTCATCCCCGGACTCCTTTGATTTGCCATGGTCAATCGCAAGCTAGCTAGATGAGCCTCGATTCATAGCTGACCGCCCTCTCCTTGCCGCATTTGATCGCTTCAGTTTTTCACCATTAACGAAAGTTTAACGGATACGGCTAGCTTCCCCCTAGCGGTTGTACGTACTGTACACCTCTATATATATAATTAAACTGTCAGTGGCATGTTTCAGAAAATTGCGACGACAGGCATGTTGACAAAGTAAGTTCTAAAAACCAGTGTTGGTGTAGGTTCCAGGTGAGCCTCGTTCATCTGGGAAAATGCAAACCTACCCATTTTAATTAACGAGACTTAAACACTAGGTAGGACCAGTGCAGATTGAGAATTGCGCAATGTTCAACACAGATTTTGCAACTTTAATGAATAAATCCCCTTACCCCCCCGTTTGATGGCATCTCTATCGTGGGTCATTTTCGTCTCGTCCAGTGTCAAAGTTGCCGAGAAAGAATGATCTGCACGCCCTTCTTCTTGCGTCCGCGCAGTTGGCCGAGGCCCTTATCCGGATCCGCAAGTGCGCCCCCCATTGCTTGTTCTTCTTGTGATACGTGACCCCAATATTCTCGCCAGGCGGCAAAGATGGTCGCGGGGAGAGACTGGAATTAATTGGCTTCGTCGATGTGATCATCTGAGAATGGTAGCTCCACCCCATTCCTCCTCTACAGACTGATCATCCGATCCTCTCCGGCTTCCTCAATGTTTTTCAGACAGATCGTCGGTGGGAAACTCTGCTGTTGTCTGAATTGTTGGAAGAGCCTGGAGCTCCTCTGCAGGCCGTCTCCCATTGCAACTCAAATAAACTGCTCTGCAGACTCACAGTTCAGTTGCTCCGATCCGCAGGCTCTCAATTCAACTGCTCTAGCTGCTGGCTCCCAGTTTAGCTGCTCCAGATCATCCAGGATTTGCAGAACGTTGTCATGATCGGCCTCAGCAGCGGTACCATGGGGCGGAATTAATCAGGTTTTCATCAAACAATTAACAGCTKYTGATAGTAACTCGAAWTAGCAACGTTAGAATCCGCGACGAATATCATGCATGATGGTACGTATTAATTGTCGAATGTGTTGAAAGAATCCCAATTCATTACGGACTGCGCTACTTCTATCTTTCTGAAATCGAACGAGAAAACTGACTGTTTCAAAGTTAGTGAACCGCGCATAGAACGAAGAATTGAAGGCAGAATTGAAAGCAGAAAGCCAGAAAGCAGGTCAAATGATCTGAAGTACGTACAGTAACTGTGAGAAGGCTGTGGATCTTACACACGTAATTAATGCAGGAAAGAACTCGAAGCGGGGAAATTGCGGAGAAGTCTCGGGGCAAGGGAAAAATGAAGTCTGATCATACCCGTGCAGCTGAAACTCGGGTTGTATTGGTTGATGGAATCTCCGATCTGGGGTCCTGCAAATTTCTCTGCGCTCGTTTGCCAAGGTTRCACTGGTGCTTTTGCTCATGGGTCATACAACATTTGAGATAAGTGATCATGTGTATTTAGCTCTCAGTATTTTCAAAATCTGCCTCTTCTGTACCAAGATATGTAGAAATCAAAACAAATGGGAAGTACCATGCAAACAGATCATCTGACTCACGCCAATATATATCGCAGAATAGCAGTAACAGTTGAGGTATCAAAACCTGAAATGAAGCTTGGTGCTGTCATGTTATTACACCTAATTATAGCAGTACAAGATATGCTTGATGAAGCTAAATCTGATATGAGGATGAGCCATTATTAWGTTCTCACTTWAAAAATATTCAAAACCCTAATGTTCGTACTAATTTCACGGCATGCTATGATATTGTTGAGACTATACAAAGATGCAAAAGCAAGCAGAGAAAGCACTGCTGCCTACATCTACTGAATTCGCGCCCACCAGTTTAACGTCCAAGGTAAGACTTGAGAATTGTCATTGTGACCCCTACACTTCAAATGAGGAGGACCAAGATTCGGAATCATCTGTATGGATCATGGATATTAAAACCCTGCTGTTTCAGGACGATGTAAATCTGCCAAAGCACTTCTTTATGGAAGAGACGATCATCGAAGTCAAAAATTGCATGCCCGCAGTTCCTCCAGGGAAGTACGACAGCAGGTAATATAATAATGCAAGCACCTGGATCACAAAAAAACAAAAATTACATACTCTCAAAACTGTTATCTATTATAGGAGTTCCTGCCTCCAAAGAAAAAATATTCGAACGATCATCAACAGAAGTACGTCGAAAGACTTCATATAAATAAAGCTGCGAACAATAGATTCCTCTAAATGACTTCATCAAAAATAAATAACAATAGGTTGGACATAAAACCTGAATAATGGCAAAGAGCACAGATAGTATGTAGCTGTGGAGGACCACAGACACATATATTGTAGCTGCCATGCTCCCAATAAACCCAGCTGTAAACGGCAATCTCTGCATTCGTGCAATGTTTCCTTAGAATGYAATATTAATGAGAATAAATAGATACATAAATCCAGTCATTGCAAACTGTAAACAAGAACGGTGTGACCGTCAGACTCTGTCCACTCCAACCGCATTGTGCAGTGTGAACCGCACTGTACCAGTGAAAGGGCTACTAAACCATTCACTGGGAACGTGTACACTAACTGAAGTTCACGTGAAATAAATCATACAACTCCCTCCTGAGATAGAAAATCGTAAGAGAAAGTAAGTATGATCACAGTGGCAAATAGTATTTACCTCTTTAGATATCATGTGATATAACTGGGCTTTCGGTCCTTTGAGCGCAAAGAAYGATCCAACTATGAAGATGGAGCCGATCGTGAAAGAGATAGCAAACTTTTGTGGAACCAGAACAATCACAGGTAGGAACATAAAGAATGCCATAAATATGAAGAAAGATCCTGCCGCAATCATTATAGAAAATGCCGTAAGCGCTTGCCTAGAGGGCACAAATTGCGCTGCGGACTGCACGTTAGCTGTAGCAGACTGAACTCCTTTCGTCACACTGCAGTAGAATGGGGGCAGTCGTCAGTTCGTTTCTAAACCAGTGAGGACGCATTTTCATAACTACAGTCAAACCGAACTACAACCTTAAACAAACGCCTCCAACACAATAAACCTTCCTCATTCTGAAAGACCCGGATCCCCTCTTGCAACCAACTCTTCCCCATGATAAACATCCCTGCTCAAACAAACCCTGGAAGGAATTTGCTTTCCTTGAGCTGCGATCCATCTCTCATATCCACTCCATTATACCATGACATGAACATATGCAAAAGAACCGTTAAAAGCTTATTCGGAACATTCTGCCTGGCAGTCAATCTCAGAGAGACCACCCAGGGACCATCAAGAAAGTCCAGAGACCATACAGGGATGTGCTGAATGTTAAAGAAATAGCTGTCTCTAAAAGTTTCTATAAATGTCGACGCTCAAATGTCGCAGCAATGCATGAAAGCAACTGACCAAGAAATCGGACCGTCAGCCCCTACACAGCATTGGTCTCCGAGAGGGAGCACAAGCACATTTAAAAAACCAGCTCAAGATGAAATGAAATGCAATAATCATTCCAAGTCCGTTTGCTCGATAAAAATCATTCTTAGAAAAGATCAGATTTCAAGAGACCAAAAAAAGAAAATGAAARAAAAACAAGTCCTCCAAAATCGTTTCATCAACACCTACTCCGAAATATCCTAAMAGCAATAATTCTCCTTCAAAATTCAATTACCAATACACTCACGAATTATAAGCACTCGAAAGACTGGAATTCGCGGACTTCAGCAACGGCGCGAGCGACTCCGGCACCCCGGACTCCAGATCTCGCCCCGGGGCGCCATGGGTCGTGGTCACCTGCGGCTGCGGCCGGGCAGCATACGACTTCCAAGAAGACAAAACCCCGCCAGATTGCACATTGATCGGCTCCGCCGCAGTAGCGCTGCCCCCCTGATCCCGATTGAAAAGATCCTGCACCTTCCCCTGCAAATTCAAGTCCTGAATCTTGCCCTGGATGTTCAACTCCTGAATGTTCCCCTTCACCGCCTGCATCTTCCCCTGTAAGGCGGTCCTCCATCCTGCCAGCGTCGCCCCTATCTGGGGCGGAATGTTGTCGGTCGCCACTGTCGCTACTCGGGTGATCTCCCCCAAACCCTAAATYCACAACCTCGAAAACGCCTCGACAATATGTAGCTCAAAGGAACTCTCTCTCTCTCTGTCTCTCYCTCCCACAGTATAGCACAATGAGTTACCCTAATTGGAGGCAGAGAGGGGAAGGGAAGAAAAGGGCAAGAGAAGCGTGGCATCCACGGCAACAGCACTCGCCATAGCCAACACCGGAGCAGCCTGGTGAGACAAAAGGCTTGGTGAAGACGACGACGAAGGTCCGAGTGAGTCAGCTTGCGCTGGAGCCTGTTCACATTATTGGATTCCTGTGTGGACTTTGGTGTGGGGTCTTGAACAAATGGACTCCTGATTCTTTTTTTCATACCAGAAATCAATATGTGTAAGTTGACAAGGTTGTATAGATTCTGATGGTTAGGTAATTACACTTAAAATCACACAAATAAGTAATTCAGCATGGCTTCCATTACTATATTGAAAACCTTTTTTGTAGGGTCTTGCTCATAATGTGTGACCAATATTTTGAGTGGATTGTTTTCCTTTGAGTTTCAAAGAAAAACACAAATCATTTTCAAAGGGATACAAGTGGCATTCATCCATTGGCCATTAAACTTTTTCAAAGAATGTGGAAGGGATACACGTGTGACTTTGCCATTGGATGAAAATTTGACATGGATGCTTTGGGCATGCCTACCTCTCTCCTAGTTGAGTTTTGGTAATGAATGAATAMTGCTTCTATTTTCATGAGGCATTCATGATATTTGTAGAAGTCATAATTAATGTGTTTGTGATATTTTCACTTCGTACTTTCAATATCACTCTATTTTATAGTGCAAACAATTGGGATAATGATAAATTTGACAAGTGTAAGAAGGTCTCACACCATTTTTGTATTACAATTCAACAACCCAAATATCTTTTATGCCACTTTTAATTCACAATTCTTATACTAACTAACATGATGAATGTGAAACTAATCATATTTTTTCACTCTTACACCCTTAAAAATAATATTTTATTAAACGAATCATTCTAGATTATTTAAATGAAATTTTTAATTTCAATAAATTATAAAGTATGTACTAAATGACTTCTTTTCATTTTCAAATTAATCATTCTAAAACCATGAATTTTTAACCAACTAAAACATTGGTTAAATATTGATAATTTGTGTTATCTACAACAAACCATTATATCATATAATACTATTACTTGAGATACTAAGCATTCTAACAATTTTCATACTTGRGATTATGATCAAAGTGCTTCAAGCTAATTTTTTGTCCAAATACTTTCCCATTCATTCAAAGTGACATTGGAATCTTTAAATCTTTAATACTTGCCATTCAACCTTTACAAGTATATATTGTAGAAATAATTTTTTTCAAAATGTTATCATATTCTAGTGACATTTGTTTAAAAGAATTTTTCATAATTTTTCATTTAAGAAGGGCATTCAATGCTTCATTCAATGAAAACTTAGTTACAAATTACAAAAGAAGAATTGCTCTTCCAAATACCAAAGTCAAGAGATTGAAACATCTTTCAAAACTTTCGATTTTGTTTTTGACAATATCAACTAGGCTTTCAATAATCATAAGTTGTCGAAGTTGACAATTTTATCTACACAATGTGACCAAAAGAGTAGTAAGTAATTTTTCCCATGCCTCCCTTCAACTAAAAAAAAAAATCAACCAATGCCATTTATTTAGTGTACAAAAAACAATGGCAATGTATACAAATTGAAAACCTCATTTGCGCAACCCATCTCCCAAATCCAAACCAAATTTTGATACAAATATAGAATGTGGACTACATATGGTTATTTAATATGGTATAATGCATGGAAATAAGCAAGATATTGATGACATACTATGTTATTCCATGTCGATTACAATCTCAAAGCTTCACAAAAGAACTTAATATATATACGGGATACTCAATTATTTCACGAACAATATATATGTTCATTAATATTCATTAATATTCATATTTAGTGAATGAGAATTCATTTATGACAATTTGTTACAATGTAATCAAAATTATCAAATAATACCCATCATTCATGTCCAAATGAAGCCACTCCCCCACTCTAGTTGGGGTGAATTGGCCCCCTTACTCAGCCACTTGATAAAACCTTAAAATCTTTAATTTTCCACACATGATAGAATTTGTAAGTTCTAAATTTATATTTGCAATCAGAGGCTCCAAATTAGACATGAGGGATGAACTAAATTAATCAAACCCCACCAAGTTAGACATGAGGGATGAACAAGGTAAATCAATCAAACCCCAAGATAGGGGGCTTGTTTTTCCCCTAAACCCCTGGAATTACTTTGAGTCGCCAAGCCAATCCCTCACTTGGCCCCTTCAAGTCATTCTAAGGGTACGAATAAAACAAAGCCTACTATTTTGTGCTTGATAAACTTAACTCCTAAACTTACTTCCTATTTTACATTCCTCCTACCAAATTTCCACCCTCTAATTGCAAATACAAATTCAAAATTTGCAAATTTTATCATGCATGAAAAATCCAAAATTTCAACATTCTCCCAAAGGGCCAAACAATGGGGTCAATTCACCCCAGCCCCAATTCCAGGCTCTACAAATGAAAGTACCCCCTTTCCTTTTCCAAATCACAATTCCCATTTTCCCTCCAATTTTTGGAGCATAAATCTTGAACTTTYTGAACACTTCCTATTGTACAAAATGCCTTGCTAGATTTAAGTAACCAATCTACAAAGCCTTCCATCAAAGCTCCACCTCCAATAGACTCTCTCCCTAATCTTATTCATCACCTTCTCTCCCATCACTCCTCATTTTTCATTGTCACAAGGTGCAATGTCTTGAAAAAATTGTAGACAAGATGAAGCACATGTAGAGTCATAATCCCATCCTCCCAGATATGACAAGCACCTCCAGTCTAATGACCTACATGAATTAAAAGTTTGTTAGGGATAGTTCTAGGTTACTCAAACCATAAACCCTCCCTCCACACCCTCCACTGCATCCCTAAATCTCCATAATGTTCTAAATCTCCAAGATCTCACTCTCCATAGCTCTCGAAATCTCCGAAAAGCTCTCAAATCTTCAAGACCTGACAGTCTTCATCTAGTTTGAAGTAGTTTGAAGGAGGAGAGGGTTGTGTCCAATACCCAGCCAGCCCGCGTCCCGTTCTATCAAGTGCCAGATTCTCCAGCACTATCTCAACCGCGACTGCTGCTGCTGCTGATGCCTCTTCCTCTCAATGCTTCCGTTGGCTCCATACAACTCTTGATACAACGGCCGAATGCGCAGGATGAGAATCACATTCAGCATAATTCCCAAAGCACACATTCCCGCCATGACAGTGAACACCGACCGGAARCAATGCGATCCATAGCACTTGGGAGGGTCAATATCTCCTCCCACACCTGAAAAAGATGAGAAATCTGCTGCAGTGGAAAACCCTGCTGCTGAAGAGCCGGAGAATCCTGAAAACCCTGAAAACCCTGAAGAGTTTGAGAATGTGGAGAATTGGATCAGCTTGTTCATGGTGCCCGCGAGATGCGGCACMTTGGAAGCCTCCCGGTCATACAACCAGCCGGCCAGCAAGCCGGAGAAGAGGAAGGAGCCCAGAGGGATGTTGAGGATGAGAAAGTTGTAGAGCATGCCGAARTGYTTCAACCCGAAAAGCTCCGAGGCGGTAGGGACGGTGATGGAGATGTGGACGCCGTAGCAGATGCCGACGATGATGGAACCCACGTAGAGAGATCCAGGGGCAGCTTTGGCGAACAGGATGTAGCCGAAGAAGAGAAACACTTGAGAGATGGCCATCCATACTGGTCGCGGAATGGCGGCTTTCCTGTACAACACAGCCCACGACATATATGATTAGCAGAAATTTTCACAGGATTCACACAATTGGCATGAAACTGACAGGGGCTTGAAACGCTTCCACTTCTCAAATGGAGGACCAAGTATTTTGAAGGCAGTACTTGGGGCTCACAATCATGGAAAGCTGAATTCAGAAAGAAAAATTGGAATCTCAGAAATAATTGCAAGCTCTAAAACTCCTAAATCGGAGCTGAGGTAGTAGATTTCAACAAACAATTGAACGAACTCTAGCTGAGGGGGTTCTACTTCTGTAGCACGGCTTCCGAAAATGGCGAAATGTGTGTTCTAATGCGACATTGATCCTAAGAATGCGAGCAAATAGGCATGGAAGTAGTCACGAGGTTAGCACAGACAATTGATTAGCAAGTAATGGATCACGGATACTACTGAGACTTTGATCCWAGAAAGAAGCACGTACTTGACATAATACTCCGAGACGGCGCCAGCGCCGATGCGTCCAAAGAATCCCCAAATGCTGATGAGCGAGATGAAGATCGACACGTCAGCGAATCCCTGCGCTTCCCCAATCTGTCCCAAGTTGTTGATCGCCGTGATGCCCGTGCCAATTCCGCACAGGAACGTGAAGAAGAGCAACCAGAAATCGAGTGTCATCAACGCTTCGCCCAGGTTATGATTTTCCCCAAGCACAGGAGCCCTCTTCGCCACTTCCTTCGCCGCTGGCTCCCCTTCAGACCCTCCCTCAATCCTCGTCACGTCATCAGGAGATTGCGTTGCGGTGACATTCTCTTCCTCTAGAAGTGGCTTCGTGACCTCCTTATTCGTCGAGTCCGTTTCGTTGTAAACACGGAGCATGAGCTTGAAAGGAACCACCAGAGGGGCGATGAGGAAGAGGAGGAGCACGACCGCGAAGAGCTTGAACTGGAACGACGATAACGGGAAGAAAAACTCGAGGAGCGTGAAGGCGAGCAGGTAGAAGGCGAGCGAGAGCGAGATCCAGTTGATAATGGTGAACCCGGTGCTCTCCTCCCTGTCTTCTTCCGCGCTCGTGGAGGCCGGAACCTCCGTGAGGAAGGCAATGGCGGTGAAGCAGACGATCACGGGGAGGAACGTGAGCAGGAGGAGGAAGGAGGACGCCTCGCTGGTGAAGAGAGCTGTGCAGAGTTGTGTGAAGATGGCGGTGCTAAGTCCGATGTAGCCCTTCAAGGTCCCCGTGACGGTCCCGCGACTGCGAGGAAAGTTGCGCATACACGTCACCAGCACTGCTGTGTTCATCCACGTCGTGCTGTTGCCACCCATGCACAATACCACGCACATCTGCACAGAACTCCAACAAAGAGCTCAGCAAAAATTCCGCGGTGAATCTTCGACGACGGAAGTGACCACTCAGAATCACCCTATCTTCCAATCCCAATCCGAAACCGCCCCATAGACTCATTGACTCTGTAAACTCAAGTGCAAGGGCAGTAGGGTAACAACGTGCATGTAAAATGCCCGACAATGCGTCAGAAAATCAATTTAGAATGCACGGAAAACCTATCGCCATCCATAGTGCACGGAAAAAACGTCAGCCATCAAAAATGTACGAAAATTTGAAGGTACTGTAGAAGGAGCGGAAAGAGACTCGCAACATACCTGCCAATACGAAGGCGGGTTGATTTTCTCCGAAATGACGAGATACTGCGTGCCATAGCCCAAAGCGCCCTCGAGTGCCCCAATGAGCAAGATGAGCCAAGTGGGGAGACGATCCGCGAGCAGCCCGGCGAACAAGCCGAACGACTTACCCACGTCTTTCGCCACGCCCAGGTTGTTGAGCTGCGTCTGGTTGTAGTTCATCACGGCCTTGAGCGCCGGCGAGTAGTTGGCGAATGTGTAGTTGTTCCCGGCGATCGATTGCACCCATATCGCGGTAACGAACCCCACCCATTTCTTACTGATGCGCGAGTATTTCGAGTCCACCGTTGCCGCCATCGCAACCTCCCAAAAATCTCTCAAAAACCAATACCAAAGTTGCGTCCGCTTCTCACCCTACCTCCGCAACCATTCTCCAACTCTCCAAGGTTCCTCCTGCCGTTGCGAATGCAACTGAATTCTTCCTCTACGAAAACAAAATCACAACCACAGTGTACGTCTGCTCGATCCTCTGCCTCCTCTATCAAAAACTCTCAAACCTCGCTGTCTCCAAGGACCATCCGGCCATTACCAAAAACAGGATAACTACAGAATCCCGAAAGCTACCAAATACCAGCACCTACCCACTAAACCACCAACGCTCGTGAAGATAGAGAGTCCCCGCTCAGGTGCAGACGGGAACTCATCATATAAAGCTGGTTCAATGAGGAGCCTGACCGTACACCGACCAGTCGAGTCAGTCCCCGACTCGAAAAGATGACGACCCCAGCTCTCGAGATTCAAAACGCAATTACCAGATACTGACACTTACTTTGCTTCTTATTAAGCTGAAGTCCTCACCAGCAAACGAATGATGAGTAACTGAAAACTGCGTCCGTCTCAGGAAGGGTCGACCAAAGAGTCGCCTTGGGTCGCCATGAGTCGTCAAACTGGGGAGACTCGTGTCATGCCGGCCACTTGTGTCGTCCTGGTTCGCGCACCACTTGCGGCCTTTACCAACTCGTCCCTGTCCTTTGCTTTCCCTCGTCTCGGTCGGAGAAAAAGCAGCGGCAGTTCATGCACACCGCTCAACGCCCCAACTTCCGTGAGTTCCGTCTGCCTCGATTGGAGCGGCCCGGAAACCCTTGACGTTCTTGCAGGAGGAGGAACGTTCTTGCACTGGCGCTTGGACTTACTTCCCTGGGGCTTGACCTTGCACACTTGCACCGTGATCTCAGGGCAACAATGATAACGGAACAGAAGGAGAACCACCATCGCATGCACTGGCGTCGTCACGACTGACTGGGGCCCGATTTTGACGGAACTGACTGTGCCGTGCCGGTCTCTCTGGGATCCATCAGCGGCGTCGCGGGCTCACCGCCATTGCGTATTGAAATTGCAGGGGCCCTGTACGTAAATTCGTATTACGGAACCGATTACAGAGATTAGTGTGCATACTCTGCATGGCCTGGCAGCGCTCCTCGGGGCGAGGGCTACGGGGTTGGTGAGTAGAATGGGCGGCCCGCGGCCATTGGACTGCTATCAACCTACTACACTAATGGTAAATAGTGTTATGTTGTAAATAGTGTTACATGTCCTTTTACCCCACCAACTTTAAACGTCAGTTAGTTGACAAATAGTGTTCAAAAGCCTTTGTACTCCTCTTCGAACAATGCTCTTAGAATAGTATTTTTTGGGTGGGGAATTAACCTCTAACTACCCAATCAACCATATAGGCTCATTTCTATGTGGGGAGTTAAATTCCTTTTACCCTTTTAAAAAATTTGGGCAGTTTTGAAGGTTAACTACTGAAAATTTTCATTTTTCATTGAAAAAAGAGCATATTTTGATTATTGAGAGGTCTTCAAAGGCATATATGTTCATTAGTGGAAGAGTAAAGCTTGCCAATTTTACTTCATTCCCAGCTCTTAGCAAAGTTTGTCAATTCCACTTATTTGAGATCTAAAAAATTGTACTTATCCATTTGCCTTGAAAATTTCCTCAAAACAAATGGACAGTTTTATGCCTATAGGAAAAAAAAAGGGTAAATGTGTTAAAAATGCCAAACTCTAATCATGGCCCTACATACCATTGCTGCTAAGGTTCTAAAACCTCATTTCATTTCACATGCAAAGCTAGCACATATAAAACTTGCATACATAAATTACATACTCAAAATTGGCCTCATTCGATTCAAGCCTCCAAATTGAAGGAGCCATGACACTCATAACTATTTTGAAAAAAATGCCACAAAAACATTGATTCAAAAACCCAAATAAAAATACTATCTTCGAACGTTATTTCTTTGGCTCTGACCTAAAGAAGAGGATTTTCAACCATTGGAGCTAAGTTAGTGTGAGGAAGTTTGAATAGTAACTTACTCACATAATCAAGCCACCACAAAGAGAAATTTTTTTGAAGGGTAAAGCCACTAGTAGCATACTAGTTGTTTATTTTCATTGGCTATTAATTGTAGGGGTGGAGGCTTTGCATTGGTGGAAGCTATATGCAAGGAAGATTGAATGGATACCTTGCTCAAAAAGTGTTGCCAACATTTTACGTTACAACCAATTAGATTTGCTTGTTTTTTTTCTTATGACACACATTGAGATTTCATTCAATGATCAAAAGAATTACATTGACATTCTCTAGCCAAATCTACTATGAAGGGTGATATTGGATTTTTCATATCAGAGCACTGTAATCAAAGTTAGCTACTTAGTTATTGATTGAGGTATATAAATTATATCTAATTACATCAAGTATACGTTGAAATATTATTTTATTGAATGAATTTTGACAAAAGTAAAAATTTATGTTAACATTGATCCCCCCTTTCATAATAATATTATTAAAGTTTGTTGGGGGTATCTTTTTGCCTTCCTTGACATGTGGGCACCTTCAATAAAAGTCCCATAATTTCTTATTTTCCTTTAAATCCTAAGTCTAGAGGTGATCAAATGGGATTTCTATTGCTCGGTCTATCAAGGCCCACCTTATTGACTTTGTCTTGCCAATGCCTATTAATGATGGCCTCCCATTAACTACTTATCTTTTGAAGGACCAAATGACCATTCAACATAAACAAGAAATATTGAATAATTGAGCATGAAGTCGACTTTGGTTGGATGTTAATGAAATTTTTATACCAAATGTGAACATGCACCTCCTTGAAGAGAATATCATTTTTTTCATATTGGGTGTCTAGATCAAAAGTCATGTTGCTCTATGCTTTTTATGCAACTTATGCAACATGCGCAAAAACATCTCTTTCAATTCTGGAATTTGGCAAGTATGTAACTAGTATGATATGGGATGCAACTATCAAGAAATTAACCATGTTTAATTCCAAAATCCCAATCTAGGAGGAATTAAAGTCAATTAACCCTACCGGCAAACAAGATTGGAAAAAAAACTCTTTCTCTTAAATGTTATAATCTTTCAATCTATGAGGTCAAAGGCTCTAAAAACATTTCCACATATTTCTACAATAGGCTTGTGCAAATTTAGACTGCTAAATTTGTTTGATTATTTCTTATTTTTTTCTTGCTTGGCATTTTTTGAGAATGTGCCTTGGTCCTCTAGGGATTAACTAGCATTGTTGACTTTGTGCGTAAGCTAACCACTAGTTTACAAATCCAACCAACTGCACCTGATGAATTAAGCTCAATCCACCTCCATGGATCCTAGAAAGGATTATCCCAATCTTTTTTGGACCCAAGGGGAATTCAAAGTGAAGGGGATAGTTAACAATGTCATGCACCYATAGGACAAATCAATGTASTTTAAGAATGTAGTTTTATAATAATTATCTAATAAATTATCTAAAAATGCATTTCATTATAGTTTGGCATATATCCAAATATCCAAGGGTAAGTTGTGAATGTGCTCTTATTATGTAAGGTCAAAAGTGAAACAAATAGATATAAATGTAAAAAAAGATATTTGTTATCTACATTGCAATATTGGGCTATATCCTACATGAAGGTGGAATTTGACATAAAGTAAGTCTYTTTGTAAWAAMARTGYGACATGGCATTTAGTCATTGGTGCAAGGTGACATAATCTTTCACTTGTGCAAATCAAGAACATTGAATCGTTTTGCACCAATGCAATGTATGTGATCTACGTCCAAGTACCAATACAACAAGCCCTTCCAATCTAAGACCATTAACTATTGCATTGTAATTTAAACTATTCCAACATACGGCATCATAATKCCCATGAGGAGCTGGAAAGGTCCTTTAAAAGTTACTCTCTCAATCCCATTAAAAAACTCCAAATCGATTTAGGGTTTGTATCACTAAACTACTTCATTTATTGATTCTGATCATTGAGCAAGTGATCTACATTGAATAGGGGTATTAAAGGGACCAAACAATTAAAGGGACTGAATGAGGAAAATTGTAGATGTTCAAAACATTAGATGTTTTTTTAGCCCCGCAAGAGCCTATTTCGGGGTTGTTCCCTGAAACTGTTCCCTGCACAGGGAACTAGCGACTGCTGGTCTGAAATTTTGAATTTAAAAAAAAAAAAAAAAAATTCAGAAATCTTAGAAAGTATAAAGAAACTGAAAACTGATTTCCAAAAGAAAAATTCAATTTTTTTTTAAAAATAATTAAAAAATAATTAAAATAACTAATTAATTAGTATTATTTGATGTGGCAGTCTCTGTGCCACGTCAGATTGCCTAGGTGGCAGAGTTCCCAGAGTTCCCAATGTGTTCCCATAGCCCGGGAACTTGCAGTCTTCTAGACGGTCCAAAAAACATCTAATGCATGATGTACAACCCTCAAACACTTTAATAATTGTCACTGTACAATACATCTAGATATTTATATAGTGTGAAATGTCAATTAATTAATATTGGTCCCCTTAATACCCCTATTTAGTGTAGATTGAATTCAATCACAAGTGTATCTACTCCACCCTTCGTTTCACATCACTTTTTAAACAATCACAGATCAAAATCAGTACATGGAACCTTTTTAGTAGTAAAACCTTTAAACCGATTTGGAGATTTTTAGTGTGACTAAGGAAATAACTCATAAGTCCTACCCAAATACTACCTCCATTCCAAAATAAATCCGGGTTTTCTTGGAAATGTCTAGATTACCACGTGAGTTGTTCCTACTTTCAAGAGATTGTGTAGTTATTGTAAACTCCACTAAGCCCCATTAGGTGTGAAAGAATGGAAGTCAATAATGAAACAACTCATGTAGAAAATATGCAATGAAATTGAATTTTTTTTTTGCCCTTTCTGGAACTGCTCCAATGGTATTAATTTTTATTATTGTCCGAGCAATGTTGGTAGGATAAAGTCCATTGACATCCTTGGTAATCAATTCCAACAATGTCTTGTGATTCAACTCCAAAAAATTATCAACAAGAGATTCGTTGATAGCAGTTTTTCTATAGTAGTGGGTTAAATTCTTTGCCTTTGGTTGGTTAGAGGTTATATTACGATTCCATTTGCAATGATCGAATTGCTATGTAACTTAGTCTTTGGAGCATAGCACTGCAGATTCATTTGCTTCAGGGAACTCAAACTAACTTCAGTTGTTGTCCATGAATTTGTGGAGAGCCAATTTCGTATTTAACTTTGGGACAAGTATATTTGAAAAGCATGGATTTATTTAGGGACAGAGGAAGTATCTAACAAAGCATAATGATTCCTTCCGAGCATGGGGAGGATCATGGCCTGGTTTACCCAATGTTATGCGGTGAGTTACTCACTCCAGTGTCGAGTCATCTCTGGACCACTCTGTAAGTTGCACTTGAAACTTTATGTGCTTCAGGCCACTTGTGGCTGGATGTATTTTATGCTTACTGACAATGGAATTCTGTTTCGTTTGTTAAAATAAAAAATAATAAACTACATTTTAAAATAAAAACAACATTTTATGTGCAGATTTGGAGAGTGCCAAGTTGAACAAGTACTCAAGATTCTTAGTCATTAACTCTTGAACGCAGCAGCGGACGTTGAGTGTCCTCTGGATGACATAATCAAAACATGTAGGAGAGAATTGCAACTTTTCATCCTCAGTATTAGGAGTGGAAAGGAAATATCTTTTTTAGTACTTTGACTTCCAATGAGTCAATATTGGAAATCTAGTATATTTGGCTTTTCCAAGTAGATGATGTCACATGGTATCAAAAATGCATGATTTCCACGGCCACCGGTCTGTCCTTCAAAGGTTATACAAATTTTCTGAGTAGCAAGTAGCAGTATAGTGACAAAAATCTGCACCCACTCAAAAGGACAGACGGACGCCTCCATTTATGATTCTCCAAAATGTTGTACAGAATCAATGCTGGTATCATGATTTTTTCATACATGACAAGCAAGGAATTGAACAACCTTCAATTGAGACTTCACACTATTTTATTTTAATTTAATTTTAATTTTTTTTAATTTTTTAATTTTTTCCAAAGGAGGGTGGCAAATGAATTGAAAGGAAAGAGAAGCGAGTACAACTAGTCTGGTTCAACTTAGCATTGAGGTAGGTCCTAAATGGAGCAGGCTCTAAAATGGAGCAGGCTCTAAAATGGAGCAGGCTCTAAAATGGAACATGCTTTAGAGGTACATTTTGCACTCTTCAATGTACAAGCAATCTACATTTGAAGAGGTGGTCGATTCTAGAGCCCATTGAAATGCACTTTTCTACAATTTCAAAAATTCATAACTAATTCCACATAGCTTCAAAAAATATGAAAGTACTTGGATTGAATGCCAATTTCTCTTGTCTTTCAAGATAAGTTTACTGAAAAATATTTCAAGAAGTTCCACCTCCCGAAAATTCAATTCCAGCTTTTAGATGGACGCTTTATGGACCTCCTACCTTAACTTACTTGAGTGGTGGGTAAGTTTGTCCTCCTTCCTCTTTGGAAAAGCAGGAATAATTTTGTACATACAATTGGATACTTGGATATCACCCTAAAGCCAAACTGAATGTATTCAGATATTATTATTTGACCACATGTTGTCCACTTCTTTTTTTTATAAACAGAATGCTATTAGAAAGTAAAAATCTGAAGGGAGATAGTCTTTAGTTTTTATATTGAAGTTTTGGATTGAAGTAACAAGAGACGCTTTTTCACTTGAAACTGAGTGAAAAAGATCAATTTAATTGAGATAAGGCCATTTCTGATTTTTGATCAATGAGATTGCTTGAAGTTTTTGGATTTTTCTTAGCTTCACCTAAAAGTGCTCCTAGTGGAAATATGATCAATATAGATTATGAAAATCACTTACAAGAAAAACCCACATGACCAATTATACTATTGTAGTGATGGGGTCTTCTTGTGGTCATGTCTGTAATTTGTGCCACTTGTAGAAATCCCATAATCATAAATTTTATTATTTTAAGATCCAAGAATTCATAAAAGGACTGTTTCAATTTACTTAGAAAAGTCACACCATGGATCTTTCAAGGGATTCAACACCAATGAGGACAACAATGATCATCCTATTATTGGGTGTGACATTGAATTTCCAAAATCATACTATTTTGAATATGAAGCACATGTTGAAATAGTACTATGTGATTGTTGTAGTTTACCAATTTCCTCCACATTAATAAATCAGTTCTACTTTCAAAAGCATCCCCACTGCACACAGCCAAGCAGCCAAACCTAGAAATTGGCTGGGCCGGACCCATTTATTTCCTCCACGGCACACACAAGGAAGCTAAAAAGTTGGCCGACTGTGGCCAATTGTAGAGACGAGACGGCCAAATGGGGAGTCTTGCTCTTGCCGCAATATAAGTGGATTTTGTCCTTTGTTCATTTTTCGAGGTACTTTTGGGACATTAATTGCTTCTTCATTCTTTGTGCAGGTGAAGCGGCGTTCGTAGAGGCTATGTTGACTTCCTCCCCATGTCTTGAGGCGGAGTTGCGGTGGGGTGATAACCAAAAAAGAAGGCCAGGCTCGCTCATTGGACACACCAATTGAGGCCGGCCCTCCCCTTTTGGCCGGTGTGCAATGGAGATGCTCTAAGGAGGCTAATTTTGTTGGTAACGTTAATTTTTTCGTCTCAAATAATACCAATCGATGAATTGGCAACATAATACTAGTGGCGCGGTAAATAATGAGCTGAAGCCAGCGGGATGACTGGGCTGGGTAAAATGAACGAGTGAGAGTAACTTTCTCAGGTTTGATGCCATATTCTTATTGTATGCTGCCCGTAGGACGTTAAATCCTCCATTCGAAGTGGGCCAAGGAGGATTGATTGGAGGTAAAAGTAAAAAAAAGCCCCCTATTTTGAGCCGTGTCCAGGGTATGATTTAGACCTAGCTAATTTGGGGTCTCTGATTGCAAATATGAATTCAGAATTTGCAAAAAAAAATTATGTGAAAAATAAAAAATTTCATTGTTTTTACCCAGTGTAATTCCAGCCAGCTACGCCCACTTCGAATGGAGGGTTTAACGTTCTGCATGCTGCCCGGATAAACTTTACTGTAACTTACTCCTCCAGAAATAGTGAGAACTCTGCACGTTTGTATCGTTCACTAAAAGTCACTACTCACTAAAGCGTGAAATGCGGTCGTGCGCCACGGCGCCGACACGTGGTCATGCACTGTACTTTCCATGTACTTGTTCCCATCAACATTGGACGGTTAGAGTTTGAGCTGAACCGGCATTTGTTTATTTTTTGTGATTGACACCTGTCAGCTAGTGGCACTACAGTGCCGTAGTTGTAGGCCAGGGTCGGCAGAAAATAAATGTAATAATGGATGCCAAAATTTTAGGGAAATTATTTCTATTCAAAGAATTGTACGGTGGAAAATATTGGGAAAAAAATTCTATTTTTTTGCATCAGCTGAACTTTATTTTCTAGAAAAAAAATTATATTCAACAAAGAGGTGCCAACCCCATAACATTCAGTAGCAAGCATGGTCTCTAGTCATGATGTGGAACATTCGACACCCAACATCCTCTACATCCTCCACATGTCCAATTGGATGTGGTATATTCCACACCATCTACTCTAAGCCAAGGGAGTGCGAGAGCACGCTATTGAATGTTATGCCTCCCCTACACTTACAGTAATGATAAATATTCACATAGTTTGAAATGTCGAGAAATTAGTGAGGAGCAACCTAATTTCACTATCGAGTGTGCACTTATCATGTTTATTTATTTATTTATTTATTTATTTTGAAACACGAAGTTCATTCCAAGAGTGAACCAAGAACAATGGGCACGCCATGTTTATTTGATTTTGTTTTGTTTTTTAACAAATGAAACATTGTTTTTTCCCTTCAAACACATGGAAGATATCTATTGAAAGGGGAAACAATACATAGAATCAAGAGGATAATTATTGTGTGTAAAAGACACATACTCTCGCATCAACTTTGGTTTTGAAATTTGAGTTTCCAAATCCTATCTACAACCGCATTCACACTACGTTGCGAGGTTAGGATTTAAGTAGAGATGTGAGGTTCAACTAGTGAATGAATTAACCTAGGACAGAGCCTCGTGATTACACCATTCTCGTTTTACATTTTCAACGACTAAGCGGAAATAGAATAACTAACCACGAGAGACCTCATAATAGAACCCGATTGCCCCCCTCATGCCCTACTGTCAAGACCAAACTCTAAAGAGAATCCCGAGCCGTCACATGCCAAGGGAACCAAGAGGGAACAAGGGCACTTAAACGTCAAGGGAGATAATTTGTGATCCATGAATGACAGAGCATCTTTTTGTRTAGGATAGAAGTGCAACTATTCATCCTTGGAATTTGTGAAAAGTAGAGATCTTCTACAATACTTWGACTTCCAATGAGTGCTTTTGGATTTTGTTTTAAACTAGTGATTCCCACATTATCAAAATGGATGATTTCCACAGTCACTATTGTTATTTCTATGGTATTTTTTTGAAGAGTTACATTGTCAAATTTGGTATGCTAGCTATTCTTACTAATAGAAATACATCTTTTAGGAAAGGATTTCCAAAAACGTGTTCCGAGTGTGTTTAACATTGGTTTAAAGTGTGCTATTTTCAAATTGAATTTATGTTGAATCACAAATGGTTTTTTAGTTTAAGCTTTGATCTTTTTTCTTTGCTCTTAGTTGAAAATAATGTCCACTTTCAAAATTAAATTTTCAAAGTGAATTTTCTAATTTAAAAAAAAATAGAAATGTAGAAGTCTCATTTTCTAGCACAAATTGTAGAATGTGGCTCAAAATAGTATTTCAAGGTATACAAAAAGACTCAATTGTACTATTGGAGACCCATAGTGCCTCCAACTTGTCAATGTGAACTATTTTTTTTATGGTGAACTAAGTATTGCCATCCATCCTTRCCATCCAATGATAAACATCACAAGCTGTCAAAGTAGTACCATGCCTCAATAGTACTGAAGGTAACTCATAATACAAAAGTATTAAAATGCTGAAAATCGAAAGCACAACAAATAGTAGAAGTGTTTTTTGCAAACCTCCAATTTTTTTACATAAGTAGAGGTATATGCTTTATCCTCTCATAGAATAGATGAGGAATTTTGTTGATATAGTAATTATTCATTCCGCAACTTTGGCATAGTAATTATTCATTCCGCAACTTTGGCACGTTTATAATTTAGACTGCACAATTTTAAATCTATAATTATCCTAGATGATTTAGATTGCAAAGTCTGAAAATGACATGTGGATTATCTCCATTTTAATGAAATTGTCCATGTAGCCTCAATCAACACTAGCACCAAATATTGGCACTAGTCACATCACATGCTTTTTGGTACCGCAAACTCTTGAAGTCTTGGATAAGATGGAAACACTCTAAAGTGTCTTTGTTTGCATTATTGTATCCTAGACTACCACTAAATGTATCCCTAGACTTCTGTTAATGTTCCTTCAAATCTATAACTCTAATTTGTTGATGCATTTGAAAGACACACACTTAACATTAATTCATTTCTTTCTAAATATCGCAAATTTCAATTTAGAATCCATCTTTGTGACTGTTTCAATGATTTAGAGAGCTGGCACTTTGAAAAAGTATAGAAATTACATACCACATCCAAAAAAACTATTTTTTTTTTAATATTCATATTTTCACTTGCTAATTTACTACAAAAAATATATTTTTTAACAAAAGGTGCCTCCAACTATATTGAAGTGCTTATATTGACAATTTTGGATGTTTCCACTATAGTTGAAGTTGCCTCCATATGAGGTTGCTCCATGAAACCCTAAACCTAGTTGAATGTAGAATCTTATAATCTTTTGATGTTAGTGTGAACAAGAGGACTCACTCAAATATATAGTCAAAGACTCTCCAATGTGGCGTGAATTGTTGCATACTAGAAAGGTGGAAGGGTACATAATGGGTTGATAAAGATCCTTGTTAAATTCTACCTTAGGGTTGGAACCACTTGGCTATTATCGTGGCTTTGCAATGATCCAATTGGAATTGTTTTTAAGAGCATAGCAATGGAGTCTTTCCAATCACCTATGGGTATATCTTGTGAAAACAATAATTTTTTTATTTTTTATTTAAGGAAAAACCCTAAACACTTAATGGATTGGGGTACATTTTGGGCAGAAATTGCTCAGAACTGTTACTTTTATGAGCAATGACAATAAAAAAAATTTATAGAAAAAATTGAAGGAGTACAAATTGTTACCAAACTTTTATGGGAATATGAAAAAAATTTAAAATTTTGACATTATACATTGAAAGAGCACAAAAGTTAGGAGAAAAGTTTGTAGTTAACCCTACCTTACTTTATTTATCATCCTACATTAACTTGCTTGAGAGTGAGATGTTTACACWGTTCATTTATTTTTTGAATACGTGCATCCTACATCATGTAAATTACATACTTGCTAGTTTTCAAAAAATAGAAGAAGAGTTTCCCATATGCTACCAATGTTGCCCACCCTTCCTTGAAAATGCTTTGGGCAATACAAAATTTCATCAAAACTAGTGTAAACGAGGAAACTAACTACAAGAAGATCCAACAACAGTCAAATTTGTTGAGTCATTTTCCTAGTAGTCTATTGACCATGCTTCTATTAGTGACACTTTTAAGAAAATTTTGGCCTATGCTCTTGATTTCCTCTGAATTTTTTACAATGGASATGAGCGCTTGGATGTTCAAATAAGAAACATTGATTCTGGACCTTCAAATTTATCATTTGTTCTACTTGTAATCAATTCATTAACTATGTAATGTTGTTGCAGACACTAAGTGTCCAATGGAGGATAAAAAAAATTGTTTATGTAAGCCCGTGAAAAGTGCAGATTTTAATCCTTCGAATTTAGTATAAAAAAAAGGGAGGTCTTGGACAATCAATACTTTGACCTTTGATGACTACTTTTGAGTTTTCMTTTTTACCCCTAAATGTCCAAACACACTTTCTTGGCAACAGATCAATTTTGGGCAGCTCACTTCTAATAGGATTTTTTTTTCTTTGAAAATTTCACACAACATGTGCCCAAGGAGTAGCTTTGAGGTGCAACATTTTTCATAATTTTTGGCTACATGCTTAAAAAGTTTATTGCATTATATGTAACTTTCAATGTTCGGCTGGTAGTCGAGAAAACTCATAAAACTTCTTTAAAATTTACTTTTAAAAAAGAGAAAATTTTGAAATGGATTCTCTAGATTTATATATGCGTGGAAAGCTTTGAATCATTCCATTTTGATTAATGGTGGATGAAAGTCATGAGGAGTTTAGTTTCAGGGTAGGTACGGTTTTCCCAAAGACTCCATATTTATTTCTACAAAAGGTACCTCCAACTATGATAAATTGCTTACATTGACAGTTTTGGGGTGAGTATTTAYAGGGGCATTTGSTGTGCAAGGATGCAAGGGCCTGTAAATTGGAGGAATCAATACTGTAATAAGATGTGTTTYAATTTCRKCAYGCAAYGGTGGGGATGCTAGCAGAAGCGGACCAAGCCCTTTACACGTCTTCCAACAAAAGGCGATCTTTTTCAGCATGGGCGCAACCACCATAACTGACGGACGCCCTTGCTTCAAAAATTCTGTCCTGGTTTTCAGGGCATGCCGGATGATGGTGGTGAAATGTTGACCATTAGGTGAAGATACTAATAATTGTCAAATTAGTTACACTGACTTTTTCAATTGTCAAAAAAAAATATCTTTGGAACAAGGTAAAGTACTCCTAAAAGTGTCCCCATAAGAATCTGAGCATAGTATGTAARAAGAAGAAGTCCAATTGAAGGGTCAGCATGCATGAGAGTTCCATAATAACTGATTGTAATGGTAGATTCACCAAAGCTGTCCACCCCTTAACCCTCAACTTTTGAACGCCGTGGCGGACGTTTTGTGTCCTTTGAATGACAGAGAATCAAACCGTGTAGGACAGAATTGCAACTTTTCATCCTCCGTATTAGGAATGGAAAGGGAAGATCTTTTCTAGTACTTTGACTTCCAATGAGTATATTTAGCTTTTCAAAGTAGATGATGTCACATGGTATCAAAAATGCATGATTTCCACGGCCAACAGTCGTCCTTCAAAAGATTAAAGGATGACATGGATGTTTAGAGTCCTTTGGATGACAAAAATCATTTGTAGTAGATGGAGAAAAGGTATTTTTCATCCATTTTTTGGATAAATGTGAAAGTAGGGATGGGTTCTGACATAGAAAGCACAAAAAAGGGTCATCAAATGTATTGTCATTTTTAGATGATGCAAATTCTAACACAAAGCCACAAAAATTCATGCCCATGCGGACAGGTCCTCTTATGCCCATGATCTAGTTTTTAGGTGTTGTAGCAAATTTTGAGGTATTGCTATCATTGTTAGGTGCTGCACAATTTAACTTCCCACTATCTAACACTCGGCGGTTCATAATCCTCATCATGCTTTTCTCCTACATTAATAGGTCCGTCCCTTAAATGTTAATTCTACAAGGMCCAAGGCCATTTTTCTATCAAAAAACACTCAAAATTGCCATTACTTTTGTGTTCTTCCACAAAAATAATTTTTTTTTAAAGATCTAACTGTAGGATCTTATATTTTACTTGTCTGAGATCATATGATACAAATTCATGAAGCTTGGCCATACAAATTATAAAATATTAGCATTCAAAGTTAGAAAACAAAGGGTTTTTGAACACTGGCCTACAATTTGAGATGACTTTGACCTCCATTTGTGGAATTGTTAAAAAATTGTTAAGTAGAAGTAGGTCCAAGATTGAAAGAAGAATTAAATCATTAATAACTCTAAGATGGAATTAAAACGTACCAATCCCAATGATGACATTGTTCTAGCAAACAAATTTAACCTTGTCAAACAATTATTTTTGAAAATTGCATTCAAAAATGAATCGTATGAATTATTTTACCAAGAAAATGCTCAAATTGCCTAAGAGAGAAGATTGTTCATAACTTTCACATTACTAATCCAAATGGAATGAATAAAAGCTTCACACATTGACAAAAACATAGTCTATGAGAATTAAGAACTATTTTTTTTTTTTTTAAATTTTTGTGGATTTATTTTTCTGCCTGGGTACCGATTGAAATAGAAATTATATTCCCACAAATCTTATAAGGTTTTATACATTACGGTAAATTTTCAAAAAGGTTTACTAAAAATTGAGGTCATAGAAACTTGTCCGAAATCCATTTTGTCCCCCTGAGCAGATAATGGGCCTTCAATGATTAAGCGCTTCCGTGCATGTTTTTGAATAGTAGAATGCAACATTAGATGGCTTTTGAGGCTTTCAGAAGACTACGAGTTTCCATATTGTTGGAACTCTATGAACTCTTCCATGTAAGCTATCTGACATGGTTGAGAGACTGCCACGTCGGATAATAATATTTAATTATATTTGAATTTTCTAAAGAAAATTTAAGATTTTTAAAATAAATATTATAACTATATATTTATATTATTTATGGTATATTTCTAATATGTTTAAAATATTTATGACATATTTATAATATTTAATAATATATTTATAATATTTAATAATATATTTATAATATTTAATAATATATTTAGCAATCAAAGCATCTTTTTGAAAAAGTAACTTGTAGGCTTTGTTTTTGAATGCAATTTTTACAACTTTTCAAAAAGAAAAGTTGTACATGGTTTATTTGCTTGTCAGAATAATCTCACCTTTAGTATTAGTGCGTTTTGAATTCATCCTAAAGTTATAAATAATTCAGATTTTCCTTCTATCTTGTACCTACTTCTACTTAACAATTTTTTAAGAATAAAAATTTAACTTTTTTGTATTTATTTATTTATTCCTAGATTCTCAACTCGATTCTCCACCATAAAGATTCAAAGCTCAAAACTCAATAGTGCAAAAAATTAAAATTAAAGAGGTTCAAAGTCAAATAATCTAATCCTGTAATGTGCTGAAAACCTTGTTTTTTCACTTTAAATGCAAATATGGCTTGCAATCTGCCTAGTCAATTTTTTTGAAACTTTTACCACATATTCTCATACTAGTTAGGCGTAAGATCCAATGGTTAGATGTGTAAAAAAAGAATTCAAGTGTTTTCACTATGTGCTATAGAAATGACAATTTTGAGTGTTTTTTTGCAAGAAAAAGGCCTTGATCCTTTAGGTGTTAAATTCTTCTTCTTAGTTGCATTTTGTAATATATCTTTACAATTTTGGAAATGTGGACTATCTCGAATGCTTAAAGGGTTAAGCATGTCATAAATATTATGCTTAGCTCTAGCCAAGCTTATTAGAATCCATTTTTTTTTAATTTGATATTTTTGATGCATGCAAATTTTTTTTTTCCTAGAAACAACTAACAGAAATTTAAAATAAGAAACTCAAAATCCAAGAGAAATTCACAATCCTTCACGCCAATCCTTTTATCCAACTGAAGTGAAAGTAATAAAATATGTGAAAATCATGAATAATTGTATTTTTAGTTTTTAGTTTGGTAATCAATCAATAATTCTCATCATCCATGGGGACCAAATGTGACCTCACATAGTTTGGACGTCCAATTTGAAGTGCAGTAATTTTTACATCCAATGTTTCAAATTAGTAGACCTTGTTGGAAAATTTGCGCTCTTTCTTTTACTTTGGTTGGTAAAATTTTCAAATCAATTGTCAATATTAGTTGATTTTTTGGAAGCCATTCAAAGTTCATGGGTTCAATTTGAGTTCACCAAACTACATTTTGATGGATGCAACTTCAAGGGCTTATATTTCCTTTATCCAATGTTCGTCTTCAAATAATTTTGTTGCATTATGTTCTCTTTGAAGTCTAGTTATTGTGGTAAATTTTCATGCCGATGCAAGGTATCATTTTGATTGTTTTGGAGGAAATTCAAACATTAGAAAAAATTTTAGGCGTGTAGGAGGCTACAAATCTGGACCCCCCCCCGGTGCAATTACAGATTTTTTTTTTATTTTTTTATTTTTTTATTTTTTTATTTTTTTATTTTTTTTAAAAATGGAATCTGACGTGCACTACTTGTGTCACGTCAGCGACAGTTCATCTTAATTGTTTTTTCAAAAAACTTTATTTCTAAAATTAAATTTAAAAAATAAAAAATAAAAAAATTTATTTAATTTTTTATTTAATTTAATTTTTTTTTCTGTAATAGCACATCGGGCTTGCCGAAAAAACAGTTTTGACGGCCTCTTGCAAGCCTTAGATTTTTTCTGATGATTCAAAATCTAGACATTTTTCAATTACAGTGAACTTTAGTGGCCTGTTTTTTCTTCATACAATGTTTGATTCTATTAAATGTTATTGTGAAAAAGTTGCGTATATGAGTCTGGATTGTATGGTTTAAATTTTATATCACTCCACTGAATTATAAGTGATTGAGAAGCTTTTTAGTAGAAGTAAGTTCAGCCTTGGATGTGTTCTTTGCAACTTTTCTTGCTATTTTTCAAATTTTATAGTTATTACGGTGACACAATGAATCAATTGTATGAATGATATTTTCATCAACCAATTTGTTTTTATGGTGGTTTTTAACCACTTCATAGTTAATTTTTTTTCATTTGACTAGGTTTAGAAACCGAATTTCACCTCCAATTGTGTTTTAAAAAAAAATTCAACATCCATTTTCTACACTAAAATATTATAATCTTGCAATTTATGCGGCTAAATGACTCCATATTTGATTCATGTCATTTACAATATGTACACTACAAGATTGTGTGGTTGAGATTTCTGACATTTTAGACTACAACACTTCAAAAGCGATGATGTTTGTAAACCCCCCAAAGCCATGAATCTTGAAGTGTTAAGAGTTAAAGATGGAGCCTATGACCTTGTGGTAATATTTTAATTTCTTTCATTTTATATGGCTTCATTTTACCTCTATATATGAAGGCATTAAATTTTTAAATTTTTTTGTAAAGATTTGAAGTTTATGTCAAATACAAATATATAGAAGTGTTTATTATTGATGTATACTATAGTAAAGTGCATCATAGAACAATCCAAATTTCTTTGGCATTCAATTTTCTAAACTTACATTTAACCCCTGAATATCACAAGCTAAACAATAGAAATTGGGACCGTGAACAACTTTTTTGATAGAAACTGGAATAGTTTGAAGTTGCCTCATTTATCGAAGACTTCGCTGTTGATTTGGGGAGCCAATTGTCTGATCACTGTTACTGTGCTGTGCAAGTTTTGAAAGAATCCATCATTGGGATTTTCAGATTATAGCATTTGATGAACCCTGAATTTCAAAATAGTTGGCTCTTCAGCATTTAGAAAACATCCGCTGTGACATTCATGGGTTAAACTATCATGGTAGCAGAGTGGTATGAAGATTCACTTTTGACCTTGCCTAATTTACGATATTATGTTCCTTAAGAAAAYAAACCCATTTATGATTGCTTGAACCTTTTAATCCAATATTGATGTTGCAGACTAAATAAGTTTGATGAATGACTTTTAAGGAAACCATAGACATAAAAAATGCACCTATACATTTAGAAATTGAATCATTTTTGTACAAACAACCTTAGGGWTTTTTTCMCCTAAGGGATTTCAATTAAAAACTTAATTGCAATRAGTGKTAATTATGKGTCRACATACCTTAGGTTATSGTTGAGTGCTCTACATGCATGATGATCATCCAATTTATATCCAAGATTCATTCATCCCAAGATGTCCAGCATTTCATTCATCCAAATATATTCAGTTTTTCATTCATCCAACAACAAGCAGGGAACGCAAGAAACACATGAGCATCCGGTCTTCATCCTCGTCGGCAAAGCGTGGCATTCCGATCCTGCAAGCTGGAGTTTGTACTCCTAATCCCTTAGCGCAATTTTAAGAGCTCATAGCAACTTCCTAAAACATTTTTATGCCCATTTGAATATGTAGCACATGGTTTCTTCTATTTTTTGAGTATTTATTGCAATCCTTGAAGCTTCCTAAATGGTTCATTTCAACGTTTGTAGATATGGGAGCAACCATTGTTAGCCATTTAGACACTAAAGGGTTAATAGACATCAAAGTGTGTTGTTTTTAGATACTTATCCTTGTTTCTAGACAATTCAACCGATTTCTTACTAGAATTCAGCTATTGCATAATCCTATTTTCACAAGAAACCTGCAGGATCGTTCAATGATTTAGTGCCTTGACACTCTAGGAATATCTGCTGTTAGATCATCTAACACTTGAAAGTATATTTCCTTGTTTGGCAGGATGCCTTTGAGATCAACTTTTCATGTCCGCACGGGATGCCGGAGAGGAAGATGGGTATGGCCATGGGACAAGACTGTTCCGTTCTGGGAGAGGTCTGCGGCTGGATCAACGCCAAGGCCACAATCCCTGTTTGGGCGAAGATGACGCCGAACATCACGGACATTACGCAGGTGGGTTTCCTACTGCAACCATTTTATGCAAATCAAGTTTCAGGGTATTTCTATGATCTAATCATGAGAATCTTTAATGTAGTATGTGACGGTGCTTTGTCGTTCAGATTTTTGAAAGGTTTGTGACATTGTGTGTGTCTGGATTGGACAGCCAGCGCGCACAGCCTTAAATGCCGGTTGCGAGGGAGTATCAGCCATCAATACAATAACGAGTGTCATGGGCATCAACCTTGATACTTTGAGACCTGAGCCCTGTGTTGAAGGGTAAGTATTTTTGGTTGACTTCCTTGGTGTTCAATGCAACCTTGTTTCTGTGACTTTCGTAAACGGGAAGTTTTTTTGCCACTAGTATTTCGTTTTGAATATGACATTTTTGGGGGCCGTTAGAGGAGAATGTAAATTTCTACCATTTAGTCTGCTGGTATTGGCAGTGGGCACTTGCTCTATCAAAAAGAGTATCTGCTGGGCTCTTTTCAGAGGACTGCACTGACTCGATGTRATTGAGAAGAGCAGTTCTCAAATYTTTACGTGTGTTTATTGTAAAAAAATTTGACMTTTAAGCCCAATGCGGAGATTTCTTAACTTTATTACGTTTTATGAAAATATTCCACAGGTACTCCACACCTGGTGGGTACTCATGCAAAGCGGTGCGACCCATTGCGCTGGCGAAGGTTATGTCTATTGCTCAAATGATGAAGGCCGAGTTTCCTGGCCTAGGCAAATCGCTATCTGGCATTGGGGGAGTGGAGACTGGCAATCATGCTGCTGAGTTCATACTCCTTGGGGCTAGCACTGTGCAGGTTATTATCCAACCTCTTTTGCATTCAAGCTTTATAGAACTGGAATCCTTCGTCCTGGCATCGAGTATGCAACTTCTGTTGCTTCATCTTTTTTCAAATATTAGCACAAGAACTTGTCATAGACACTGAGTTCATGATTCGCTTACACTTATATTGGACGCGAGCAGGTATGTACTGGTGTGATGCTGCATGGTTACGGCCATGTCAAGACGTTGTGTACAGAATTGCAAGCGTTCATGGATAAACATGGATTCTCGTCAATTGAAGATTTTCGGGGGTAAGCTTAGTTGTCTTTTCCCTGATTTTGATCTATTGATGACCTTCCTTAAGCTTCGAGTTATTCTTCATTCGTACCAATCTAAAATTGTTCAACAATACGTGGCCGTGATTGAATCTATGAGGTTGGAAAGCCTTCTTTTGTTAAATGTTTTTGAAATTTTTTGCCCTGTTTTTTTCAAAGTAGGATCGGTCAAACCTTATGAGTTAGTGAATGTTCTTCAACGATCTCTTATTTTCACATATCATGGTTCCAGGGCCTCTTTGGACTTTTTCACAACSCATGCCGATTTAGTGCAAAGACAAAAAGCGGCGACTGACGAGAAGAAAAAGTTGCGGAAGGGGTTGGCATCAGACAAGGACTGGACCGGGGAAGGCTTCGTGAAAGAGACTGAAACTATGGTATCGAACTAACTTCGTTTTTGGGAGATGTGGACGTTTCACTCTTATGTCATTCATAAATGCAACTACTTGTTGTAAAGCATTACATACGTTGCCACACTGTGAATTAGTGTAAAGGCCTTTGTCTTGTACAGGCAAGAACTAGGTGCATAGTCTCTGTCGCGTGTGCACATATAGGGTGTCAAGCTATTAGCTTATCCCAATGAAATATGTATATCGTCGTAAATTCTGTTTATTTGCAATCTGGCGCATTCATAGGTTGTGTATGATCATGTTATAAGCCACTCAGGGTAAAATCTGATTTGGGAATTGGAGAGACAAGAACATYGTTTATGAGGTTTGCATTGTGTTAACTCTGTTTGCTAGGTGCTAACTTAGTTCGTTCCATCACAGCTGTAGAGTTAGGAATCTGTGGGTTAACTGGCGTTTCAAAGATAGATATAACTAACGTTTCAATGATTGACATACAGTAACGGACTGTTACAGAAACCGACTGCCCCCCTGACAAGGACTCAAAATGAGTGTTGTTATTAAAACTTGTGTTTTGTTTTCTAATATGTAGAATGTAGCAATATCAATAGTGTCACTTCTACTAATTGGCTAAAAATGAGTTTCACTACAAAAAGTTTTTGTTTTGTTTTGAAACATGTACAATGTAGCAATACTAATAGTGTCACTTCTACTAATTTGGCCAAGTCAAAACTCCAATTCCTTTTGATCCAAACAGATAAAGCTTTCTACATTTGCCCAATCTTATAAAATTGGGTTGCTACTCTGAATATTCTAGTCATTTAGCCGTGTCTATGCATTTCACTTCATGTTGCATTTTTGTGATTTGATTACGCCCAAATTTATTGTCAATGTGATGACCCCCCAAACCTCAAATCCACTAAAAACAATTCTCCTTCCAAACTATAGAAATATTATGCTAGTTATATAAAATTGTCTTGATTTTCCATCGATGGCACATCCTCCAGTGCTCGATCCGGTTCCACCCATCTTCCCTTGCCATTCATAACTAAGCCCTTATTCTCCTCTTGCCACCAATAGCTTGGAACACATAATTCCTTCTTCAATCCATCACAAAACTTATTCACAAGTGCATAATCCCTCCTTGTCTCCGACCGAAACTCTTTTGCTTTTGACCCTTGGTACCCATCCACATGGTGCAAGTAACACTCCAAGTTGTGGCATACAATGGGATCCCGACCGGGCTTCAAGTAGGGTGACAACTTGGAATTTAATTGGAGCTCCACACCGACATGCTTGTATGGCTCGCTCCACGGGGGCTGGAGTCCTCCAATGGCCTTGGGCACCATGTCATGAATGTTGACAACACGAAGGGCTTTCAAATTCAAGTCCTCAAAACTAAACAGAACAATGGCGAAGAACGCACCTCCGTTTGAAGATGGCATCGCCGATGCGAGGGCTGGCGAAGGAGAACACAGTGACGGGGATCGTGTTCGGGGTTTGCGAGTTGAGACCCGTTTCGGCAATTTCAAAGGCGGTCAGGACCGCCAAAGCTCCACCCAAGCTGTGCCCTGTGAGTGTGATGGACAGAGTCTCTCCTTTGTAGAGCGTCAAGAGSCGTGTGAGCTCCCGCATGACCTGCAGCATCAAAAACATGAGAATTTCGTTGATCGATGCATTACATTCTTTACAGAGGTTTGCCAACAGTGATGAGCGTGGGTGCAGAGTACATGTACATGTCGATCGTGTTATGAGAATTAGGTGCATTGAATTCATACTCGAATTCCAATGCAAGCAAAAGAGTGATAGTGATAGTGATAGTGAGACTGTGAGAGAGAGAGACAGGAAGAGGAAGATCGAGGGACCTGTTCCGAAGCGCTCTTCTGATTGAATCGCGATGTCGAGCGTTTGCAAGTGTACAAGCTCCAGAACCCTTTCTCCACTTTGGGTTTCAACACCGAAGGTTTACTGTTGGCACAATCCGCCGTCGTCGGCGCCACCGTCATGGGCGCCAGTTGGATCTGCGCATCGACCAACCACTCCATGGGGCGCGACGTCCCTCGCCAACTCACCACGATGTCCCGCCTCCCCAAGCGMACGATCTCCTGCTCGTCCACCAACACCGCCACGAACCCCATCCAGTTCGACTCCACGTCCCACTTCTCGGCGGAGATGGAGCTTTGCAAGATTCCCGGTAAGGGATTCTCGCAAGTCGCGTACAAGTAGCGCGTCACCTGGAAAAAGAGTTTTACAATATGCTTGTGTTAAACTTTGGTATGAATTGTCAATCGTACGTACGAAGAAGATTGAAGATGATGTGCAAACCATAGCGTCGCCTAAATATCACRAAATCGTTGATGTGATAGCTGAACAAAGAGCGGCGAAAAATTGCCATAAAAAGTGTTTATACATGATGAGCCTTATGTAGTAGTTTCGCGTGATCCACCCCCAAATTTTGAAACTGCACATCACGTGAGTGCATATCCTATACTTCATGACGTGGGACATAACTCAAGACATGAATCTCATATCAAAAATATTTATGAAGGATTTACAATGTTTTCTACAAGCCCTTCGTATCAACGTTTCGATGACCAATTCGTAACATATKTCCTGGTGTTGTGGCATTTTTATGGGGAAAGAAGAACAACGTCAAGGCTTTCGATAATGACATCAAYTGGTACCAACCCATGTAGATGGGATGTGTTTTTGGTGAATAGTATAACTGTGTTGGTTGGCTGGTCTCTGATAGTATGTGATCAGTAAGGTTAAGTTAAAGACAAGCGTAGAATGTCCTGCMTCTAGCCATTGAATTTTGCCATGAATCTCAATACTGTTAGACTGTTTTGCTTCAGTTGAARAAATGTCGTCAATTTTTTGCTGGAAGTAAGTAAATGAGAGGCATTTGTAATGTCAGTGTTGTATCGACACTAAAATCCCCCCAAAGCAAGTGGTTGTGTACAGCTGAATATCTTTAAAAGTTCATGCTATAGAGAGAAACTGATCGCATTTTGAACTTGGATTTGTAGGTTAAAGGTTGATGCTTTACACGAAAATCGATCACATATATTTTGAACTTTTGGATTTTGTAGCTAAAAGGTTGAACCTTTAGAAAAAAATCGATCACATATTTTGAACTTGGATTTTAAGTTGAAAGGTTCACTTGGTGATTTTGAGAAATTAAATCGACCACATTTATTTCTCAATAGAAAGACAACATATTCAGGTCGAAGAGCAAACTTGCCTGGTACCCCATCTTCTCCTTGTGCAGCTTCTCGAACAAATTCTTCTTATTGAATCTCGCACTCCCGGCGTACTTGGACCAGCTCTGATCCTGGAAATTGTCATACGCCATCTGCGCCAAGTCGCCATACCTGAGAATCTCTGCCCGCAGATCACGATCCAAGGGCTCCAGCAAATTCTCCCAGTCATGTTCGCCTTGGATCTCCCGCCAGCGCCTCGCCAGCGGAACCCTTCCTTCGCCTTGGGCGACGTCCACTAAACCCCCTCTTAGGGTCGACGACGACGACGACGACCCAGTCACTTCCGAATCCGAGCTGCTGTACTTGGAGCTCGCGAAGATGCCCAAACTGATGTAGTGGAGACTCCCTTGCGATTCGTTCCTGGTGACGAGATGATCATTTGCGGGTGGCGATGGCGATCTAGAAGCAACTGGAGAAATGTCGGCTATGGAAGCAGTCGATTTYGAATTCCATTCAAACGAGGCGACGACGACGTCGACTGGGTGGAGATCGTTCTTCGTAGAACCGTCGCCTACTGATTTGTCGGCTATGGAGTCCACGGAAGAATTCGATTCAATCGAGACGGCGACCGCAGCTGGGTTGAGATCATTTTTCGTCTTCACTGGAGAAGCCTCCTCTAATGATTTGTGGTTCCGTGAGTGCCAAAAATCGCCGAGCTTCCATTCCCATTTCAGCCGACTGGATGGAATACGCATGCTATTGGGGGTCATCGTCTCGGAAGACGCTCCATCTGAAGCTCCACTACTTTTGAGTTTCCACTGGAGCGAGTCGCTACAGAACATGGAGTTGTGGCGTCGGTGTTTGTCAGTGCTTGGTTTGGACAAGACGGACGGATCGGATTGCACGCTCAACAGACTAGTCGCTGTCTGATCACTGGGAGTGATCGCACTACCTGTCTCTGTCTCTGTGATTTCGCTGCCGGACGGCATCACGGCTGCACTCCCGTAAACCATGATAGTCGCTTTCTTGTCTCAACTAGATCAAGGCAACGTCTGTAAAAATCTACAACCGAACGTCTATACAAATCAAGGTGTCCTGGTTTCCTAGTTGAGATCGATCAAAACAAGAAGAATCAAAATATCTAGATAACTTAGACAAACTCTGTACAATGAGAAGACGTTAACGGAGCCTGTACAAATTAAACTAACGAGATTGAGCAACGTCGATGTGCCGCAAATGGTACCTTGCACAGGGACACCACCACTTTTCCAAGCAACCAGAACTGGAAACCCAATTTGCAAACTAGTTATCAAGAAAACCTTTCGTGCCTACGGGGGCGATCAATCCAAAGCTAGCCGCCAAGATCTCAAAAGAGTCTGTTCAGCCAAGTTTGATGATGCTGGTAGTGTTTCCGGGGCTTATGCAGTAATTAAGGATCGACGCAATTCAAACGCCACCCCTGGGGACAGCTTAGTTGCAGAAACTACTCAATGATTGTGCACTGGAGTACACGAAGTTATCTATTACAATAGCTTGTTGTAAATCTCTTTATATGATTTGCAGTAGCGCCGAAAGTCGGTACATATCGATCGGGTAGGGCCTGATCGAGCGCGCAGCACGCAACTCCAGAAGGATCGATGTGTCTGTCTGTCTGCCGGATGTGGGGGGCTATGATAACTTAATTTAAACTTAATGCAAGGTAATGCAATTTGGATTGTAGGTTAGTATCTGATCGCCGGCTTGCACAGCTCCCCAAGCGTATAGTTCAAGATTCCGTTCGTTGCGGTCGCCGTAAGGCTCAAGATTCCTTCACTGGGTGTCTTCGCAAAGCTTCAACCCTACGCAGGTCCGAGCACCCAACAAGCATCCTAAAAGTGGAGGCACCTTGGTTAACCTTGATTGTAACTTTAGCTTGACCCAATACCAATGGCTGACCTAATGCCACTCAAATACATGACTCTTGGTAATTCTAGAATGAGAATCTACGACTATAGTATATATGTCAATTTGAATTAAGGAAAGTTAAGGTGTATATTATTGTCATAGATTCTTGCTCTAGAATCAATGAATGCCCTATATTTAACTATTCAAGTGATATTAGGTCAACGATTGATATTGGATTAAGCTACCTTATACCCATGTTTGATTGTTGATTTAACCATGAAGTGCGCCAACGTCTATATCCTGAACAATAAAAGAAATGCTTGTATGCTCTGTTTTATCCATCTAACCTTTCATTCATCCAATATAATACTTGAATGTTGAAAAAACATCCTTTGTTTATGACCAATTTCATGGAACCTAGAGAATAATATTTTTGTACTAAGATATAAGCAAAATCATGCCAATATTTTAAAAAGGATTAAAGCGTTGAAGGATTAAACTATGAAAATGAAACTTGACAACTTGTTATCTTTTTACACTAGTAGAAAGTAATGTGAGTTTAAAGTTTTAATTTGAGTTTACCAAATTGTATTTTGATGGATTTAACTTTGGGGGATTTTATCTTCTTCATTCAATGTCCATTTTCAATAAAATTTGTCGGGTTATGTTCCTCCTAAAAACTAGGTATTGTGATAAAAATTTCATGTCAATCTAAATTGTTTTGAATTTTTGGGAGCATTCAAAGTTCAAAATCTAGACATTTTTAGATTACAATGAACTTTGGCGGCTTATAATTTTTTTATATAGGGTCCTTTTTCAATGATTTTTATTGTAAAAGTTGCGCATACAAATCTAGTTTATGTGATAAAAAATTTATATCAATCCCAAGAGTTATGAGTGATTGAAAAGCATTTTAGTCACTTTGTGAAGGTCCACGCATTGCAAGATGTGGTCTTTTGCACCGCATTTCACTAGTAGAAAACGAAGAAATTTTAACAGAATTCTGTTGATTTGGTCGCATTATACCGGTCATTTTTATGTTGATTTCAACAAAAATCTGTTAAAACCAACAGATTTTCGTTGAAATCAACATAAAAATGACCGGTATAACGCAACCAAATCAACAGAATTCTGTTAAAATTTCTGCGTTTTCTACTAGTGTTTGCAGCAGAAAGGAAGGTGAAATTTCACCAAAGCTTATCCGCACTAATGAACCCTTAACCTTTAAAGTCCCAAGGGCATTTCTTTTGCCCCAAACCACTCAAAACTGCCATTTTATCTATGTTCATCCAAGAAAGCAAAAACAATGTTTTTCTTAAAATCCAATCATAAGATCTTGTACTTCGCTTGTCTTAGATCATGTGATAAAAATTTCATGAAGTTTGACCATACAGATTGGAAGATATTAGCATTCAAAGTTGAAAAAGAAAGTTTTCTTAAACTACGGACTGCAATTTCAGATGACTCTCTTTGACCGCCATTTGTGGAACTTTTTTGCACTACGGACTTTGAATTTAAAATGTTTTATGTTGAAGATCTTGAAAAAAAAATTCAAAAAACACACACTTGATCTTCATTCTTTAAAAAATTGTTAAGTAAAAATAGGTCCAAGATTGAAAGAAAAACTAAATGGGTGATTGCATGAAACACCGAGAAAAGTGCAAAATTTCATGAAAATAGGTGTTTTGATGTTTTAATTTGTAATAAATAGGATAAAGAATTTTTGAAGAAACTAAAAATTGGAAATTTGGGAGAACTATATGATAAAGAGATTTCACCAAAAGAATGATCTTAAAACCATCTTGAATGTTTAGAAGTACGCGCACAAGGGAGCCCTGTTTGCAAGCATGGAGAGGAAATAAAACAATGTTTTTCTAAATTTCCTTTGGTAGATGCATGCATGCCTAATGTGGGAATAGACCACACAAATTTCAGCTCTAGATCATTAATTTTGGGTACTCCCCAGTACTAAAAACCCCTAAACTGCAAAGTGTGACAAATTAGCTAAATTAAAATTTAAATATAAAATTATTTTTGAAAATTTCTGAAAAATAAGGAATCTGATTGCTATCAAGATAGACATCTCCAATAAAAATTTCAAGTTCATTGGATTCATACTTCAAAAGTTATAGTGGATAACATCTCCGTCAATCCAAATGTGACGCAAAATAGTACTCCGAGTACTAGTCTTTCATGTAATCACCCTATTGCACAAGAATGCACTCAACTTTTGAACTAGTTATTGGTGTAGTTCAAACTCATGAACCTCCATGTGTACAAATGGAAGTATTTTTAGAAGTATTTGTTGGCTTTGATGGCTTGTACAATAACAACCTAATTGTAAAGGCAACCTAATTTCACTATTTAAGGTAGAATGCTCTAAAAGTGGGTTTTCATTGTACACTCATCTGCAGCAATGGCCCCACTACAATCTGCAATGACCCTACGTGCTAGTCTTGACTTTGCATGATCAAAATCCAAAGCCCCATGTCCCCTGTAAAATTATCTTCCAAACTACACTGAATAGGGGTATTAATGGAATCCACACTAATTAATCAACATTTCACACTATATAAATATCTACTTTTCTTGTACATGACCAGTTTTTGAAGTGTCCAGGAACTATACATCATGTTTCAACATCTACAGTTTTCTACAATAAGTCTCAAGAATTTTTGTGGTGCCCTTAATACCCCTATTCAATGTAGTACAATTCTGATTTGGCTCTGTTTAGTTGAAAGATCAATTTGGAAAGGCCAAATTTGAGGTGTTGGGATGCTCTTAGGTAGTTAGTTACTAAAAACCTTACTTAAAGGTCACTACTTAAAAGACTATACTACTAGGACTATACTTAAAACACCCCTTTCTTTTGTAGTGAATCAATTTATACAAATCATACATGTACAATAGGAGAAAAAAACACAAAAATTGAAAACCTTACAAGTAGTATTAAATTGGCTAAGCTTGACTTCTACAATGCATCCTAATAATTACTTGCAATAAATTTGGGTTGAAGCAAATAAACATATAACAATCCAAAATGAGACATTGTTCATTAATTTGTCTATTTGCAAATAGAAAATGTAAGCTTCTCGTGTGGGTTCTTCCCCACTATTTTAGAATAGACTTTGGGTAGATTTGCAAATTRTATACTATGGACCACTACTATATACGTAGTACTATATAGTAGTTGTAAAACAATATTTTTCAAAAAAACAATGTTATGGTAACATGAATCTTTTTTGAATTATTAGCTGCAAAAATTAAAATGTACCCTACAATAGGTCTCATGTTGTTTCTAAAGTAGTTGCTAATGAAATACTCAAATAACTAACATGATGTAGTGTGCAATTGTCAAGAAAAATACATTTTTAGAAGAGAGACCTCATTCTAAGAAGAGCCGAAACTCTATTAATCTTGTTGTTAGGCAAGTTTAAATTCGAATTTTTTTATTTTGTCAAACTACAAACTTTATCATCTTGCAATTTGCGCATTCAAAAATTTTGAAATTTGTTTTACACATTTGAAATTTTTATTTCTAAGTTTTTACATTTTGGAATGTAAATAAAAAAAATTCTTCTTTACACAAGATATCATCAAAAAATGACTTTAGACCCCTTATTTGCTTCTATAATTTAGGAGCCCCTTGTGGTATTAGTAACCCTTGTGGTACATTAACTCTAACATGTACTAATTTGAAAATCTTGCAAGTTTGCAAGCCTCATTAATAGAAAAATTGTGGTGTTTTTAATAAATCAATCTAATGTGGTCTGGGTGATTGCAAGAAACACTTTTCTTTTTTTTGTCCCCTTGACCTTTATCAAGTAGTTTTATGCTCATAACTTTTTCATATTTTGTTTGTTTGACTTGAAATTTGGATTGAAGGTGCACACAAAAGTTTTACATGTTGTGTAATTTTTTCAGTTTTTGTTAAAATTATTTTACTATTTTTAAACTGCCCCCGATTGGGTGTCTACCTTGGCCATTTTGGGGGGTTTTAGTCCTATTTTTGACCCAAAAAAGCAAATTTTGAGCTGAAAATTGGCATGCATGGTCCTCTAGTATAGTTATGCAAGTCCAGAAGAGATTTTTTGAAAATACTAAACTGTCCAACTTCCACATGTGCTCAAAGTGCACTACCAAGGTACACTTGTACAGAACACAAAATATTTTTTTTGAAGATGAAATTTATTGGAGAAGAAGCATCTTTAACTTGGAATTTTTTTTTTGAATTTTTTGAATCTTTTGAATTTTTTGAATTTATTTGCTATTTTTAAAAAATAAAAGATAAAAGTATCTATTTTCATTGTATTTTCCATTGTCCTTTTTTGTGCATAACGTTTAGAGGTAAATTTTCTTAGGTCTGAATTTTAGGGAACATAATATTCTCATTGCTCTTCAAAGTATCCATATTTTATTTAATTTAAAAAAAACATATTCCAAAAGTCACATGACTCATGAAAATAGGCCATTTTGAGACAAAATCGGTAAGTGTTTCTTGCAACGATCCATCTAAACTATTTTCATATTACCTCAAATAGTGCAAAAGTCATCCACCTTCCATCTAAATGTAATCTATTTGCTCACACTAATTTGACCAAATTCATCTAAAATTCATTCAATCAATGGGTAGGGATTTTGCACAAATCAAACCCTCACACTATTTGAACAAACTTGAGTAGGTTTGAGCATTCAAAGTGGATTAATTGGTATTAATTGAGAAGGTTTGAGTATTGACTATTTGTTTTGTTTGTTTGTKAAGTTGATATCTCTCAGACCGTGTGTCCTCCGGTTACAATCTTGGTACTGTCGAAAAGCCCTGGGCAAGGAGGGGTGTACAAGGCTTGGTTTTGTGGCATTTGGACCTTTTATGTGAAAATCATCGAATTTCAAATTTTTTATGAATTAGAAAATTTGAAAAATTACTTTTACTTTTATTTTTCTTGTGGCAACGACACATGGCATACTACTTATATTTAATGGTTGGTGGACAACTGGTAGGTATTATTTAAATTAACCCTTAAACGACAGACCTATCACTGCGAGGAAAGGCGGGATGTACTATTTAGTGCTTGACCAAGGAAAAAAACACTATTCATGCACATGCTTAGATTCGGAAAAATTGTACAAACCAATTCGTGATGCTACCAATTCAAAAATTGCTAGAAGGGGAGCTTGGCACAAAACACTTTCATGTGAAAATCTTTACTATCTTCATAGAATTAGGGCTACCTAAAAACATGGAAGCGATTAAAGACACTAAATTTGACTTCCCATATGACATATGTGTGGTCACTTTCACACAAGGAACGGATGAAAATCGGTGAGTATCCACTCACCACACCACATGAGTTTATGGTCATCCAAAGGACAAAAGAACGTCCGCCTCGTCCTGCAAGGGTTAAAGTTGAGAGATGTGTTTTGACAAATGCTCAGAAATAGAAATATTTGCATTTTTTCCATACTATTTAAAAATGTTAAAAATTTCCCAAAATTTTTGGCTACTATTATAAACAAAAATGTCACCAGGAGCGCTACACTCTGGAAAGTATTGATTTCTTTGAGGTGAAATCTTCAAGGGTTTAGACGACATTTACATTTTAGGGTTCTTTCTCAACAAGACTCGTCACATCACCATCGCCATCACAGGAATCATGGCCTGCTAAACTAAACTAAGCTCCATCGCCATAGCTCCCAATTACATGCATCCAGCATGCGAGCTCCATCATCCTCCCTTTGCATCATGGCGCGCTGCATTTCGTCTGTTACGACTACAATGTGGCTCCTTAGTAACAAGGATGGCGAGAAGTTTCACTTGATTTCTTAAGCAATTCGAGCTCGCGGATGCTGTGTCGGTGTCGCAATTCGGTGGAGCAACTATGKCGGCTTAGAGYTTTTCTTGTTTTTGATAAAAGATCGGGAGAGGCGGGGCGAAGAAGAACTTCACGTGAGGAATGAGAGGAGGAGAGCGGCTTTTTGTTSTTTTCGAGCTAGACTAGGGCTTGACAACGGACGCAGAGGATTACTTGGTTCGACAATTTTTTTGCTTTTTCATCCGACCTTTCTTCGGAGTTTCGATAATTTTGGAGGATTTTCGTTCGAGCTCTTGTGGCGGGCAATCGGTGAAGGGAGATGCGTGAAGCTGCAGGGTTGAGTAGAAGCGCAGTCTCRGGGGACTGTCGTCAAGATGTTGATCGTTTTCTTGCTGGATACCAGCGCGTCCATGAACCAGCGCTGYAACAATGGACTGTCGTTGCTGGATTGTGCGAAGAGCGCCGTGGAGCACTTCCACAAGGTCTGTGGCTTCCAGTCTGTTCAAAATTGAATTTAAATTCGTAATTCGTGGTGCTCTTGTACCAATCGTCTCATGCTTTTTCGACTGACCTAATTGTAAGGTGAGAAAGGAAGCTTTGCAGTTTCCGCACTAAATTTCGTGTCCTCTGTTGTTGTTTACAGGTACGATCACGAGATGCGTCATGTCGTTTGGACAGGTTGGCGAGTTCTACTCTTKATTCTTCTTCTTCTTACCTCGGTGTTTGTAGCAGGAAAACTTTTTAGTGAGTGTGGAATGATATCTTTCTTGAGATTGCTAGTGAGAGGATTTACAAAGGGCTAATGGGGGAAATATGGTGCAGGTATATGCTGGTCACTTGCGACGAAGCAGCGGATTACATCAAGGTATTACATGAGTTTTTTCTATGTTCAATTGAATGCTAATGAARGGTTCTTTCTAATGAAATGTGTGTTTAGTGCATTGGAGTTTAGAGTGTTTGMTTTCTGTAATCTGACTCGTTGACTACTACTACGATCAGGTGGTTGATAAGTACCCTTTCACACATTTTATGCGTGCCTTGAAGAGCGTACAAGCGCGGGACTTGACCAATCTTGGAGCAGCTTTGCACAGGATTTTTAGCTTTCTGCATGTACAACGTCTTGCACTTGACATTGATCGTTACGGTACAGTCCATCTGTCTACTTCACGTGCCGCCATTTTTGATACCCTTTAGAACCCCTTGAAGGATTTTAGGCGTGCATTGAACTGGAAATTATGATTTTAAGTTCTACGGTTCTGCATGCAGGGCAAGGGCGCAATCCCTATGTCATTGACTTGACCACCATTTTGTTACTTACCGATGGGACAGAACTCACCTCTCTGGTACGCTTCTTGCTCTTCATTGATTAGTTACCAGTGGCTGAAGATTAACTGGTATGCTGTGCCGATTGTTTCGCTTCTCAAGTTCTCATTGCGCTGCTCAGAATGGAGTGAGTATCAACCTTCAACCTACCGGCACCCCTGCCGTAGGAAGCGAGTTGGCACAGCAGCTATTTCGGTGGGATCAACGAGTGTTCGCAACTGTCTTGAGGTGATAATTTATGCTTTCACCTAAGTATTTTAAATTTTACTCTTTCAAGTCTGTCGTCTTGGGGTACCTTTAATTGTCTTTTTGCTCACCTTCGTAGTGTAATCATCTGGTGAAAGAGTAACTTTTCATAAATCCTGGTCATATCAAGGTAGAGTTTACACCTTAGGTTGTTTAGCAGATTAAGAATGATGGGCAATGAAATACTTTTAACTTGAGATGAGGTTACTATTCTGGCATTGGAATCTTTGAATCGAAATATTGACTGAGCTATATTGTAGAAATATCATGTCTACTTGAAGAAAGGACTTACAAAATGAAATTCCTTTATTAATTGTGCAGGATACCATCTGTAAGTGCTGCAGTCTTGGAGAGAAGTGGACCTATTCCTCAAAATGCGCCAATCTCTGGAGCCCCGTCTGCTTTGGTTATGGATACCAATATTTCACAATTTTGTGAGTACACGGGGTTAGTAACTGAACTCAAGGAACCTGATTTTTATAGCCTGTAGTCACTGAGGCCAGAAGTTTGCCTTTTGAATTGTTGATGCGRAATTGAAAGTCACGTCTGCTCAATCGTGCACACATCACGTGTTTGACTGAACCGTTCCAAGATCAATTTAGCAGCCTTAGAGTTCTTCAATTTTTTTACTGCATGTGCGGAATATCTTTTTTTTCCTGAAGCCTACTGGCCAGATCCCACGCATCAGGGTATCTCCCCTCGAGAACCTCATCCTATGATTGCTTACAAACCAGTTGATGCTGATCCCCATATCCCTAACAACTTTATTTTCGACAAATATGAGGTAAGCTTSTGCTTTGCGTAACTACGTCGAGTGTTCGATTCCAGTTTTTCCTACCATGTACAGTGGTGTATCTTCTTAGGTCTGCTCTAGAGTCTTTGTTCTCAGGCTAGGGTGAATGCCCTTACTTTTTTTGCAGATTGAATCCAATCCAATCATGGGGTTCCTCATGAAAGCGAATGCTGGGGCTTGCTGGCAAGTATTTGTCCGAAACAGTAAAGGCACAAATCATGGCTACGGTGACCCCTTTGGGTAAGTCATTGATTTTTGGTCAGGGCTTCTGCTTGCATGGTGGCTGTGATCTGAGCTTTCAATAATGGATTSTTTTCTTGAACCGCAGGTATTTGAGACTCAATCGAGTTGGAAGTAATCTTACTCTTTTTGTTCTCCCTTACAACTATCCAGTGAGTAATCTTTTATTTTATTGTTATAGATACGTAGATGCATGAAACAACGGCTTTGTAATCTCACTTAAGAGCTATTAGCGTATTCTGTCGATTACAACCTCCAGCTTGAAAGTGATATCCTCTCATAAATCTCAGAATATGTGAATCAGTTGTCTTAGACCGCTTATTCTTGTACTGTAAAACTCATCTGAGTGGTTGGAATTCAGGTCCTATGGCAGCTTCTAGATCAACTTGGCAAGATGCCTGGCCAATCCAAAATGTCTCCATTACCTCAATGGCGACAAGATATGGAGAGGTATTGTTGCAGTATTCCTGCATATTATGGACCTCCTCTACGAATTGCCTTGAAGCGTTGGGKCATCAACGCTCATGTAGTACCGGAATCGATGGAGAGTAACCTGTATGCAGGATTTGTAGGCACGCAGCTGAAACGGTTCAAATCCCAAGCCAAGGAGATTTTTGATGTCGACATGAGCCGCATCATGGTTTGTCTTTAAACTGAGATCATTTTTTACAAACCTCTACAAAATTTGATGCAAGCAATACTATTAAAAAAATAGTACCTTGTTTGAGCTATAATTTTCTGTCAGACAGTCGATTAGAGGATCAGGACCTACTCCTGGTAATGGCGAGGTTGGTACTCTATTGACACTCACAGAATTGCACTGCAATGATTGGAGTTGTCCGTGTTTATCAATTTAATGGATTGGACATTTAATTATCTCTCTCGATCATCTTTYAGGATCTCTGTATGGTAGTTTGACCGTGGTTTTTGTTGATTTGTAACAGGCTGGACAACAAGTAGTAAACGCAGGCAATGTGACTCGGCCTCTGGTCAGGAATCTTCCGCAATCCAATCCGCCAAGTGCAGAGGTGCCCCCAGGGTTTACATCTACAGCAACTCCTATCACACATCAACGCGGAATAGGTCATGGTGAACAAGTTAGTGCTCGCAGAACAGGCTGGGAGCTCCTTCTTCCCACTGGTCCTACCCCTGCCCTTGCTCCCCAACCATATGTTCCAACTGCTTCATATCCACCTGCGCTGAACCTGACTGGTCCTGAAATGGCAGCACCTACGGTTCCTACTGGTATCTTGAAAGATATTAGCCTCTTCAAGAATCCTTTCGATATTCCACGGGATCAACTGCTTAGGTACTTGCTTCCTCCTCTGTCAAATTCCTCACCACAGTTACCATCTTTTATTTATGGATAGCTTCCTCTGCATTTCACGACTGAACTGGTTTTCTTCTGTATGCAGTCAGCTGCAGTATTTGCCCATCCGAGTTGCACTGGCTCTGGAGTCTCGACAAAGCAGAAGGCTTGAACGAGACGGTGGAAAACCATCCATTAAGTCCAGTCTCAGCAACTTAGCTACCCTATTGGCGGCGAAGGAAGAGGATGATGCCMGACACTCTCTCCCAATTGAAAAGGTTTGTTTATTGATGACTTGAGGGATTTAGTTTTTTTTTTCCTTGAAAGTATTATTGACTGCATTGCACTCGTAGCAGATATTAATTGTCTATATGACCTTTGAGCACAGACCGGAGTGTAGACTAAAGTGATAGTTACCATGATAGTAAAGTGGTATCAATGTTACAATGATTGTAATGAACCCAATTTATTGGGTATTCTTTTCTTGATGAAATGTTGTGTCTCTTGTTGGAGCAATACATTTCACCGTCTAATTTGTTTCCAATTTGACTAGATGGGAGATTTCAACGATGCGCTTCTCAAGCAGCAGCCACCCCGTAACCCATATGTAAGCATCTTGGAACTGAATATTCTAGAGGTTCTTTCTATAGGCAATAKTTACAGCGTAAGATACTTGAAACTTTTCCAGATACCATGATTAACCTGACCAGTTCTATTTTATAGTTACGTGCTTTAAAAATCAGGGTCTAGATCTTGTACAGAATGGTGATTTCGTATGCCATACTAGTTCTTACGTGGTGTCTTTCATGATTTTCTTCATCCACAGGCTGAAGAACCCGACAGGACAAAGCAGCAGCGCTTGATGTTTGGTAACCCGTATCGGCAGGAGAAGAACGATAGTGGAGCGGATGAAGGGTGGAGTGAAGGTACTGGGGGTCTTCTGCAAAGAAATCGGAAGCGACGCCGGCGTATTCAGCTGCAGGGCGATTCCCCTTCTTCTCCATCACTCTCTTCATCYCCTTCCTCTTCCAATCTTTCCAGCCTTGCTGATTCTTCTTCAGAGACATCATCACCCAACGCAGAGGTGACATCACCGCAGAGGGGCCAACAACCCAGCGTTGATAGTGTGAATACAGGCACCGCTGATGGAAAAACTGTGGAACCAGGCTCAGGTACCCAGGAAAGGAAAGATACTGATCACAGAAGCCTAGCGGCAGGTACTGAGAACACAGAAAAGGGGAATATGCTGCGAGCTAATCACAAATCATCAGTTTCTATCCCTGAGAAGTTGAATGAGTATGGGGACAAAATGAGAGCTGTGGAAAAGGCAGACAATGAAATCGATTTAGAGCTCGCAAACGATATAGGGAGCCGGGCACTGGATCAGGGAAGGCGAAAGAGGCACATGGCACCGTTGGGAATGCATCAAGAGCAGTCACATGTAGTCGCGTTCCTTCTTTCTGTTATCAGGGCTCTTCGGAAAACGAAGTCTTCGAATACTAAAGAGGTCATTGTCAACTTCTTTTCACCAACAGATACCTTTACGCTCGAACCTTTTGTGGTTTATGTCYTCTTTGCTGTGATCCTTAACTAGGTCCCATGTCATTTTACTTYTTGCTCGGTTTTTTTTACCGTTCTTTTAGGAGAGCACTGTCAGGTTGGATATTGTCAGTGATATTACGCCTGACATACAACACCTATTGTTTGTGCAGTTGTTCGAGCTTCTGTCAGTACCCGACTTTCCGGTGGACAAAGGCAATTTTTTGGAGCAGCTCATTCTTCAGGTGTGTTCTGAATTTTGTACCTATTTCTCCTTATCTCGAGTTATTTTCCCTGAATACTTGTGGAAGTGAACCAGTGTATATGCTTGTTTCTTCCCATCTCGAGAAGTTGATTCGACTGATWACTTTTATTACGTGTGGGAAGTCTGCCTTTTCATTCATTTTATGGAATAGAAAAGGAAAGCATTACTTCAAGCTTCACCAAGTCGACGTTTGTTTGCAGGCCCATCGGTACAACAAACTAGCTGTGGCGAAGAAGCTGGTAGAGTACCGAAATCAGCTTGTGACAACTCATCCTGATAATTCTGGGTCTTGATTTCCAAATTTTTTCTCGTGCCATTAAATGCCCTTGGAGTTTGTCCTTTTCAGAGGTCCAGACATGTTTCCAGATATGCTCTTCCCGTGGTAAGCTGGCACCTCGGCCAACGATGCATTTGTAGATTGCGAAGGCGGAGGTCTAGGCGGMCAGAACTGAGGCATTGCTGCAGATTAATTAATGTCGTTATCATTTGATAGAACGACAGGCAACAGGGAATAACCGAGTGAGCTTATTAAGATTTGGTGCCGTTATTAGATACCAATTAGATTGTGCTGAGTCGGTCTTGGCGTTTCGACATAGCTTGGCCCCAAACATTTGATCAAAATGAGCCGTCAGGAAAGAAATGGCTTTGCAACTGGTGCTCATAACTGTGTTACCCTCGAAAGGGGTGGGGTGATCGTGGTTGCAGAAAGGCAGATGCTTGAGATTTAAGCCAGAACATTTCTCGCGTGTTCTCCTATTCCCAGATCTTTGGCGATTGGATGGTCCATCCTGTGACCCTGATCTTCCAAGGGGGAAATCAATGTTGTTGAACATGTGTACTCAGCATGTGGTAATTGATCCATTTTTCAGGAATGAGAATATAAACCACCTTTGGCATCGTGGCCTAATCCTCTCAAATGACTTSAAACAAGGAACTTTGTATTGATTGCTCGAGTCATGTCAAGTAAGTTGACTGAAATCGCTGTAGCCCCAGCAACTAAGGGTCTGCTCTAAAAGCGACCATGTTCTAATAGCGTCCAGTAACATACAGATACATTTTGCTTTCTTCAATGTACCAGGGGTGTGCATTTCACAAGGTGGTTGCTTTTAGTGACCACTATGTTTCAACTTCAATAATTTGTATATCCGTGAAGGTCAAAAAATATATGAAAAGACTTTGGTTAGATGCCAATTCCACTTTTCTTGTGAAAATTTACTTTAAATTGTTCCAAAGAGTTTAGCTTCCCCTCCAAAGGCAATCAGTTCTAAAAAGATTGCCTTATGAGTAGACTATCAAGGTCATTGAGTAGACCCATTGAGTTCTGAAAAGATTGCCTTATGAGTAGACTATCAAGGCATATTTGAAACTTACATTATAAGTTTAATTTAGGTCACAAATTCAACATTCTATAGATAGTCTAGACATACCAAAATTCATGCTAACAATTAACCACRAATCAAAGTCTAGCATGAAGGAGTAGGTATGGTGAATTTCGTTAAGAAAGGCAATGTTCCTTTTAACATTTTCATACCACATGGTCTAGAACATCTAAGATAGGTTTAGATTTTAGACCATGCAATCTAAACCCTAAAAGTGCCAAAGTTCAACATTTTCATACCATATGGTCTAAAACATTTAAGATAATTTTTAGATTATACACCACTCAGCCTAAACTGTAAAAGTGCCAAAGTTGCGGATTGCTTGCCATTTTAACAAAATTCACCATAGGTTTAGTAGGTTCTCTAAAGCTAAAAAATATCACATTAAGAGAACAAACAGATATCAACACTAGAATATAGAATTTCATAGGCATAAGCATTTTATAGAGTCTGTAATGGCTCCGGACCCCTGCCGTTCATGTGGATTCCGTTCGATCGGGGGCGGCCTGAGCATGTGCTTGGGCCACGAATTCGCTTGCAATTCAAGTTGCATGATGCTGGTGTTCTTGCACCAAATTGTGCTCCACTGCAGGTCCAGTAGGTGATGGTGGATCCGCAGGAGCCCATCAGAATCGATCGACCAACCCCACGTCGATCTTCAATTAAGCGCAGCCTGCAGTTGAACATTATTTTGCCGGAAAGAATCCCGGAAGAAATGCTCGAGTCGAAGCAAGGTAACTGAGACTTGGATTGGAATCGTTTTCAGGGCAGAGCGGAGCGGTTGCATCACTTGTAAGCAATGGAACGTACAAACGGAAGATCGAGTCTGAGTTTGTGATCGATCTCTGATTTACAAAATAGCATTTGCATCACTTGCAAGCAGTGGCCATGGAACACATGTAGGAGTCTGCGATCTTTGGTACGGTACAGTAGTCTAGGATAGCATTTGCATCACTTGTAAGTAGTTGAGCATAATAATGTGAAAAGTATGATCGATGTCTGAATCTACACAACTACAAAATATGAGACAGGCTACCTCTGAATCCAACATTAATTCTACAGATACTCCAGCTAGTTATAACCAAATTCATCGATCCTAAGAAATAACAACAAGTCAAAGTCTAGTAAGAAGCAAAAACTGATGTTTAAAATACTCTATGACGCACCAATTAACTAGCTCTAAGTAAGAATGGCGTCGGCAATTCGCTCGATGAGTTTCGTGACCAGTCTGTCTCAACCCTATCCTCTCCATTTTCGCTGCACACTCCATTGAAAACTCTCCATTGCACCAATCTCCTCTACTGCAGATTCACTTCCACTTGCCAAGTCTTCGTGGATTGCCAAAGGCAGTGAACCAGCTTCACAGCTATTGCTTAGATGCCCTAAGCAGCTAAGATGCGACTGGAGCTTCAAGCATGTGAGTTCAATTCGTACTCGGAGAACCAGCTGGGCGACCTGCTCGATCCCAAGCTCTGTGAAAATGACCAGCCCAAGCCGCCAGAAAATCGTTGTAATGGTCATAAGTGTCCAGTTGAGGATTCTGGGCTTCGTAGTATGGCAACCACGAGCTTCGGAAGTCATTAACTGCTGGAAATACTTCACCCTGAGGAACCAAGACACGGAACACAAACACATGAATATCAGGTATTACTGACTCTTCCCCAGGAATGGCCCGAAGTGGATCGAAATCTCGTGCAAATTCATCGGAAGCTTGCGCTATCCAACCCACTGATGAAGACGGATTTGACGCGCGAATCGCTTGAAAATCTGCTTGTGCTCTGGACCTCAAAGACTGCAAGCGCAGATCTTGCATAATTGAAGCTTGCCCGCTTGGAACTGCATTGACATAGGATGAAACGGACATGCCGTTTGGGTGAGAGCTTCCAGTAGGTTGTGCTGCTTGCATGGTGGGCGGATTGGGCCGAGGGGGCACAACGCCTTGTACCCTAGAACTRGACCCGCTTTGGCATCCRTACACGGGAATGATGCCGCCYTCTTTGACYATGAGCCTGCACACTGGGCAAGGCTTGTCTTGATGTTGTAGCCATCCGTGAAGGCATGACCAACAAAACATATGCCCACATAAGGTAAGAACTGAATTTCTGGGGTGTCCCATGCAAATGTTGCATTTGAACTCGTCTCGTTCATGGAGTGCTTGTGAATCCATGTTGCCCTCTATGAGAGTCAATATATCCTACAATAGAAGATAAGTACTAGTAAGATCAATTAGCACACCCTTGCTTTTGCTAGACTAAGATCGCTTGAATACCGTCCCTCTACTCTCTCTTACAAAATGTCAAGCCCTCCACACCTACATGTAAATCAATGTTGTAATACTTAATATCCTTCACACCTATGGTATGACTCACTAGTTCTGTAGGGAAGTTTCAAGTTGTGTCTAAAGAAGCAAATAGTTGTGTGTAGAGGTGTTGCTCATGGCCATATTTATTGCTTGAGTAAAGAATGCCTCGGTGGTAAGATGCCTTGATGCTTGGTCTCAAATCTCATTGAGTGAGCAATGCTTCGGTGGTAAGATGCCTTGATGCTTGGTTTCAAATCTCGTTGAGTGAGCAATGCCTCGGTGGTAGGATACATGATGCTTGGTCTCAAATCTCACTCACTATGATCATGTCTCGAGCATTGAACATAAACTTTAAAGCCTCGTTGTTACGGAGGTCATGAAATTTAACTTCTCGATTGTATCCTTTGAGATACATGGATAATAAAAACTTGATAGAACTTTTTTGAATGTTAATATATAGTAATATTAGATAAAATGGCTTATTTCAATGTGAAAGTTGCTGACAAAGAACATTTGTGATAGTTGGTTGTAGAGTTCTAAAAACTAAGACTAGTATATAATTGAGGTTCTACATCTATGCTAGAAAGTGTTAGCTTCTTAGAATTTGTAATTTTAAGACTAGTATATTTTATTGAGGTTCTCCATCTATGCTAGAAAAGTGTTAGCTTCTTGAAATTTGTAATTTTAAGACTAGTATATTTAATTGAGGTTCTACATCTATGCTAGAAAAGTGTTAGTTTTTTGAAATTTTCACACAACATGTGGACAATGTACTTTTTTAAGGCAAGACAATTTTCATGACTTTTGACTATATGATTGAAAAAAAATCTAGTATGATATGTAATTTTCAATGCTTGGCGAGTAGCTTGAGCAACTCAAAAATTCTTTAAAAATCACTTTTTTCAAGAAATAAAACCTTGAGATTTGTTTTATAGATCTATGTACATGTAAAAAGCTTTGAATCATTCCATTTTGATCAATGAGATGAAAGTTATGAGGAGTTTTAGTTTGCGGTGAGATATGGACTCTCTACTCTAAAACTCACTTTGAAGTTGATTATTTAACTCAATTTTCAATATTTTTTGAAAAAAATAAAATCTTAGGATGTAGATTGTTTATTATAGCATTATAACCATTGTAATTGGCATTTTTCAATTCCATAACATATTCTTAACAATTTCGTATGTTGAATCATTTTCTAGTTCGTTAAACTTACTATTTTTTTCTTATATGTTGTAGAATTCCAAATGATTTTTTCAATTATGCAACCAGTTTGCCTTGAAGGATGAATCCAAAAAAGCACCATCAACATGGACATTTTTCATACAAATGTGACCTTGTGAAGTGTAGCTACCTTGTCTTTTTAGGATTTTAATTTACCAATTCAAATGCTAATATCTTGCAATCTACATGGTGGAAATTTTTGAAATTTTTACAACAAATTCTCAAATGAGTGTACTACAAGATCACATGGTTACATGTGTCCAAAAATGTTTTTTTTTCCTTAGATTTGGTGCTAATCAGTTTTTCTATCTTATGTGAAATTTTCAAAAAGTTTCATAAAGAATCAAGGTCATAGGACCTGCCCAAAATCCAAAGTGTCCCTAGGGAGGACAATGGGACTTAGGGGACAGTGGGAGTATGGGACTTGAGGGTTTAAGAGTAGACTATCAAGGTATGGAGATCCATTATGGACCCCAATTCAATTTGGAGCCCAATTCACTTCTCTTGCATTCTAATGTGGGTTATATTGCATTGAGTGTGCAATTGGGACTCAAGGTTTTAGAATTGGGGATGAAAGGGTTTGATTTGATTTGGAAAGTCACCATGTAATGAGTTTAATGGACTTACCTACTCTTATACGTGGTGAAAGGTTACATGGTAATCGCATAAAACACCGCGCAGTTTTTGTAGAGTTTGGCATAGGCAACACGTTATATCTTCCATTCAAAGTGGGCCCAAAAGATTTACCGGAGGTAAAAGTAAAACAAAGCCCCCTATTTCGAGCAGGATCTAGGGTGTGGTTTAGATCTCTACTAGCTAATTTGGAATCTTTGAATGCAAATATGAATTTGAAATTTGGAAAAAAATATTTATGTGAAAAATAAAAAATTCCAGCGTTTTTGCCCAGGGTAATTCCAGTCAATTGGGTCCACTGGGTCCACTTCAAATGGAGGATTTAATGTCTTGCTTGGCATAATACTCATGTTTTTTTCAAGAGTACTATAAAATTAGAATTTTTTTTAAAATGTGAAAAATATATTTAATGTATACACCTTACGAAGAAGTACCCTATGAAGGAAAAGCGTAGGAAAATTCTCTAAGTAAGAGAACTAGAAAAGTGCAAAATTTCATGAAAATAGGTGTTTCGATATTTTAATTTGTAATAAATAAGGTAAAGGATTTTTGAAGAAACTAAAAATTGGAAATTTGGGAGAACTATATGATAAAGAGATTTCATCAAAAAGAATGATCTTAAAACCATGTGGAATGTTCAGAAGTGCGGGCGCAAGGGAGCCTTGTTCGCACACATGTAGAGGAAATAAAATAATGATTTTTTAACTTCCCTTTTGGTAGATGCATGTATGCCTAGTGTAGGAATAGACCACAAATTTAAGCTCTAGATCATTAATTATGGGTACTCCCCAGTACTAAAAAACCCTAAACTACAAAGTGTGACAAATTAGCTAAATTTAAATTTAAAAATAAAATGATTTTTGAATTTTTTTGAAAAATAAGGAATCTCAATGCTATCAAGTTAGACATCTCCAATAAAATATTTCAAGTTAATTGGATTCATACTTCAAAAATTGTAGTGAATAACAATTCCGTGACTCCGTCAATCCAAGTGTGATACAAAATAATACTAGTCTTTCATGCAATCACCCTACAAAGGGTTGCTTTTGGATTTCTATTGAAATTGAATCATGTAAGGAAGTAAAAGAGCTTCATTAGAATCCAAGAGGGCAAGAATAGCTTAATAGTCCTTCATTGGGACCATAATGGAAACCTATATGTTATTATTTTGACCACCTATATTGTATTATTATGTTTCCAAAAATGAGTTGACCAAAATGCTTGTGAAATAAACCTTAACTTGTTGTCTTTCGCAAAAAATAATTTGCAAAAAGTCTCAATATAACAAATATGGCCTTGATGCTTGGTTTCAAATCTTGTTGAGTGAGCAATGCCTCGGTGGTAGGATGCATGATGCTTGGTCTCAAATCTCACTCACTATGATCATGTCTCGAGCATTGAACTTAAACTTTAAAGTCTCGTTGTTATGGAGGTCATGAAATTTAACTTTTTGATGTTATCTTTAGAGATATATGGATAATAAAAACTTGATACAACTTTTTTGAATGTTAATATATAGTAATATTAGATAAAGTGGCTTATTTCAATGTGGAAGTTGCTGACATAGAACATTTGTGATAGTTGGTTGTAGAGTTTTAAAAACTAGGACTAGTATATAATTGAGGTTCTACATCTATGCTGGAAAAGTGTTAGCTTCTTGAAATTTGTATTTTTTTTGTCTCTTGGAATTTTTTCATTTTTTATAGTCATAAAAAATTGTACAAATCCAAACTCTTGAAGGCCATTCCAATGTCAATACTTATCATAATGAAGCAAGTTGCCTACTTGGAGTTATGAATTGAACTTCTTAAAATTTATCAAGGCCCCAATCAACAACTAAAGATTGCTTTTATAAACTCTAGAATACATGGTAAGTGGCAACAAATGATGTTGTTATTAAAATCAAAACAATATTAAAAATAATTGATTTTCCATAAGAAAAACAACAATATGGATGAAAGGTTCTTAAAATGAATGACAAATGGTTACATCTTGTAGCTCACCTTACATTTTATACTACTTACAAAAAGAAGGAAAGTTCATGAAAGAAAAAARAACTTGTAGATGAATTTGAAAAAAGTTTCATGCTTGCATACACTACAAGAGAAAGGTGTGTTTTAAATATAGTCCTAAAGATAAGATTGTAGGTAATGACCTGTAAAGAGTCTTTTAAATAAGAATTTACTAAAAACACATGTCTTTCAAGTTAAATTTTAGTAAATTCTTATTTAAAAGACTCCTTCTAGGTTATTACTTTAAATCTTATCTCTAAGACTGTACTTAAAACACCCCTTTCTCTTATAGTGATAAAACCTCTTTTGATTTTTTTTTATAGACCACTTCAATTTAAAAAATAAATATGGACTACAAATTAGAATGCAACAAAATACACATCAAAATACGTATTAATTGAAATACATTGGTCCAMTATTGCAATGGTATCTCACATTTGACTTGATCTCACAACATATGACACCCGAACAATACAAGTATTTCATCACCTTTGTCCAAAGACTATTAGCAATACAAAAGGCGACTACATGCATTGAGACCATTTATAGTGTTACAACCTTTTTCAAGCACGTAATTCAAATGCTTAAAAAATGTTGGGAATATGTAAATTTTCTACATTTTTCTATAATTCATTGTTAGTTTTGTGTGATATGCACTTTAGCTTGCTATACAAGACTATAATCAAGTGAAAAACCATAGTTTCCAAACACTTATTCAAATAAAGATTGCATTATTTTTTTAATTTAATGCAATAGAATTTTAATTCTAGTCTTCATAGATTGGTTCAAACTCTAATACATGCAATACCAATGCTATTTATTTTATGAGGAGTTTTAGTTTGCAGCTAGATATGGATTCTGTTAGGGACATGATCTCTAGAAGAACCTTCTAGTTGTTTTAACTTTAGATTAATCTTAGGACATGACCTCTAGAACCTTTTACTTCCTTAGTTTAATATTAGTTCCTTTTACTTTAGATTAGAGTATATATAGGGGTCGAGGCTAAATAGTTGTTTAGTCTCGACAAACTATCACGGACACAATGATACAAAGATACAAGGATTTATATCTGAGAAACTCCAAATTTTCTTTGTAATTTCTACAAGTAAGTGACTACCACATAGATGAATCAAGTTCCAAGTGTTGAAAGCTATATTCTTGTATATGAACCGACGACCTTTAGTACATCAACTCATAAACCAGCAAAGTAGAAACTACGACAGTAATTTCTAGGGGGAAAAGATCAGCCTTAATTGCAGAGGATTGAATCAAGAGGTTCTAGAGCATCACGTAAACAACACCAGGAGATAGGATTGCCCACAACATATAACAGGGGACGACTGTGTAAAGGCTCTCATCGCTTCCAGATTCAAAGCCAGATCCTCTCTCAGACTGATCCTCATCCTCCGTCTCCTCGTCGCCGCTCTTTGTCTTTTCTTCTGAGGGATCGGAAGGGGGAGCTCTATTTTTCAGTAGCACAGCGTACTTGTGCATGGCTGTACGCATATAAAGACTCCATATGAGAATTAGTATAAACGCGTCCCAGCTTGCACTTCCATGATCAAGCAAAGACCACGCCATCAACCGGACCACCGAAGCCTCAGATAAACCACTCCACAACAATATCGACACATATGAATCACAGAACCATTGCATACAATAAAACAATACTCAGGGGCTTCCATTCTTTAACCAAACACGCATAAAGCACTCCTCATTGCTATAAGCCATACGGACCCAAAACCTCATGCTGACAAAGAGGCGAGACCAGGGAGCTCTGACCATGGTGAATATACCTGAAAGCAAAGTCGCAAAGCAAAACAAGCCCAGCGGCTTCAGCTAAAAACTCAGCTTCGCAGACAGAGAGTAGCGCGCGACACGACCCATGACAAGCGCAGCAGGCGCCGGCGCAAGCACAACACAGCAAGGATTAGGCGAAATCAAAGTGAGTGGGCTAGGTGCGAAATGATGATAGAGAAGTGTAGAGAGCAAAAGATCTCATTAGTACTGGTACTTCAGTCATGTTGCTAGGTCGTTTGGGCTAACATCCACATCAAAGATGAATTGCCATTTTGTAGCTCCAAGAATATTAGGACAATGCTTTAATGGCCGAAAAATCTGCATTTCTTCATCTTTCGCAAGTTGCTTTATAGGTCTGCACTCTTCGTCCTGCGAAGAAACCACTGGTCACGACTATAGGTTGCGTTTTTTACTGCCTCAATTTAAAAGGACCCATGCTGTGCCCTCAAAAGGGATCTTAGGGGTTTCTTTGATGCACTTTGTTGAGACTAATCTCTGAGCCAAGATTTTGTTTTCTGATTCTTCTTGTTTTTTAGTATGGATAGTATCCAAATCTTTAATATGCCTGAATCCGCTAAGGCGAAGTTGGAGGTGATTCTTAATGCCATCAACGTGTTATCGGTCCGGACCACAACGATTGAAGGAGTTATAGATGGCCTTCAACAACATCAAACTACACCTAATGTGGAGGGAGGAGCTCCGCCTATGACTCTACAAGATCCACCACCACGGAAGGAACCTCGTGTTAGCTTGCCTGACAAATTCGATGGCACACGCTCCAAGTTCCGAGGTTTTGTGAATCAGGTCCAATTGATAATTGCCTTACAGCCGGAACGCTACCCAACAGATGAATTACAAATCGGATTAATTGGGACATTGCTCACGGGACAAGCTTTATCATGGTTTGCTCCCTTGTTTGAAAAAGGTTCACCTATTTTGAACAACTTTAATACTTTTTTGGAGGCCTTTGCGGAAGCTTTTGGAGAACTTGATAAGGCTCGTTGGGCAACAATGAAGATTCGATCCCTACGTCAATGGACACGTTCTGCATCGACCTATGCCTCCGATTTTCGACAACTTGCCTGCGACATCAACTGGGATGAAGCCGCACTTATGGGCCAATTCTATTAGGGTTTGAAGGATACTGTGAAAGATTTGTTGTTATCATTTCCTGACCTGCAAATGCTCAATGAGGCAATTAGTCAAGCAGTCAAGTGCGACAATCAACTCTTTCAACGTTACCAGGATCAGAACTTATGGACTCCATCAAAGGAGCACACGATTAGGCAAACCTCGTTTTTGTCAGCAAGTAGTTTGAATTCTCATACGGAGGTTGCAAATATGCAAATCGATGCAATACACGTCAAACATCTTACTCCGGAAGAGAAGAAGCGTCGGAGGGAGGAGGGACTCTGCTTGTATTGCGGCGAAAGAGGTCACAAAGTCCTCAACTGCCCAAAGAAGCCAAATCAACGTATTATCAAGACCAAAGCTGCCATAGTCCAGGAAAACGAAGATGCCCAGCCACAATAGGAACCGTGCGGTTGGACAATTTAGGTTCACAACATTCAGGTTCCTCTCATTCCGCTCAACCCGCACCTTGTTTTATAATTCCCTTGTTTTTAGGTCCTCAGCAACTTAAAATCATTGTTTTGTTAGATTCAGGGGCATCTGCTTGTTTTTTAGATGAAGAATTTGTCAAGAGACATAAATTTATTTTAATTAAAAAATCCCAGCCCTGTCCGTGTAGAAGTCATAGATGGACGACCTTTGTCCTCAGGTAGTGTTACCCATGAAACAATGCCTCTAGAGGTGACATTTGAAGGCCATAGTAGCCAAATTATCTTCAATGTTATTAGAACCTCATCAAACCCTGTTATTCTCGGTCTCTCCTGGTTAGAAAAATACAACCCATCTATAGCTTGGAAGTTGCCAAAGATGAGTTTTCCCTCCCTTTTAGAACATGTAGACAATAACTCTATTAGAAAACCTGTCAGCAAAAGTGATTACAGATTTTCTACTCTAAAATAAACTTTGAAGTCCTTCATCTTACTCAATTTTCAATATTTTTGGAAAAGAAAAAAATCTAGTATGTAGATTGTTTATTATAACATTCCAACCATTGGAATTGACATTTTTCAATTCCATAATTGAATTCTTAACAATTTAGTATTTTGAATCATTCTCTACTATTGTCTACTTACTATTTTTTTCCTATATGTTGTACAATTCCAAATGATCTAAAATTTTTCAAGCATATGGTCAACTTGTTAAGGAAAAACAATCCAGGGAAGAATCACCATTATAGACTTTTTTTCATAGAAAAGTGAGCTTTTGAAGTGCTGCTGCCTTGTTTTTTGCAAGGCCCCAAAAATGATCGTAGTGAATTTGAATGCTTATATTTTGCAATCCATGCGGTGGAAATTTCTGAAATTTTTACCATATGTTCTTGAGTTATCATACTACAAGATCCTACGGTTACATGTGTCAAAAAAATTTTATTTTTTTCAAAAATTTGATACTTGTATTAAAAATGGCAGTTTGGGAGTAGACTTGGTGAAAACATAGTCGTGGAACTTTAGGGGTTAACATAATTATCATTGGGATTATTTTTTATATTGAAAAGGACGTTCACATGTTCTTACTTCTGAATATTATATAAAATAGAAAAATATTCAAATTGTAAAAAATAGGCCTTTTCTACTCTCTTATATTATTATATATACGTGTAATTTTTTGGAATTCAATCACATTATTATTCATTAGAAATTTGACTCCTTTTCTACCATTGAAAAAACTGACAGGCTGACTTCTAAACTTCAGTTGGAACTTTAATAAAGATGATTTGATTTTTTATGAATAAAAACATATTAATCTTAACTTGACTTAAAGTACTAATAAAAAAGGACTAAAATACCTAAAATTAATAGATTAGTTTAAAAAAACAATAGCTAAAAGGATGTCACATTTCATATTTCAGTGGTGGGTCTGACCTCTTTTTTGGTACCTTTGAGTGTGATTGAGTATGTTAGTTAGTTTTTTTAATCATTTTTTAGTTCTTTAGACTTATTATTTTTTCCTATGTGTTGTAGAATTCCAAATGATCATAATTTTTTCAAGCATGCAACTAGTTTGCCTTGAAGGATGAATCCAAATAAGCACCATCAACATGGACAATTTTCATACAAATGTGCTTTCGTGAGGTGTAGCTAACTTATCTTATTAGGACATTAATTTACCAATTCAAATGCTAATATCTTGCAATCTACATGGTGAAAATTTCTGAAATTTTTACCACACATTCTCAAATGAGTGTACTAAAAGATCACATCGTTACATGTGTCTGAAAATGTTTTTTTTTCCTAAGATTTGGTGCTTGTACTAGAAATGGCAGTTTTAGAGTGTTTTTGGTGAAAACATAATAAAAAACCTTTAGGGTGAAACATCAAGTGTGAGTATAATTACCTCAAGATTGAATTTAACCTCTAAAGGACCAAGGCAGGTTTTGGGCATAAATTGTCAAAAACTGCCATTTTTAGGGCAGCAAGAAAAAAATGATAAAAAAAAGTTTTTTTTCAAGATTTAACTGTGAAAATTTGTACTAGATTTGTATGGAAATGTGAGGAAAAAATTTCAAAGAATTTGACCTCGCAGATTGAAAGATTACAACGTTTGAAGTTAGGTGAAAAAGATTTTTTCCAACCTTGCCTGACAGGGCTTGGAAACGTTTATTCCTTCTAGAATGAGATTTTTACACTACACATGATTATTTTTTTTGACATTTTCATCTTATATCATGTAAGCTACATACCCACCAAATTTCACAATCATAGGAAGAGTTTTGCACATGCTGCTCGGAGCTGCCCGCAAAGTTTAGGGTAGTATAATTTTTTATCCGAGCACCTGATCGGAAAAAAAATAGATTTTCGAGAAGAGGGTACATTGTGTCCAAATTTCATGAACATCCGACCAAAACTGACTTCATAAGAACCTACCCGAGATTTCTTACGTACGTTGAACGGACACTTGGTCCTTTAGGGGTTAGCCTACTAAGTCACTCTTGAATAGTTTGTTGTCAACTCAAGCCTAAAGTTCCATTTTCACATCTTCACAAAATCCATTAGCTAGGATTCTTAGATGATCTTACATAAATAAAATATTATTGTAATGAAGYACTAAAGTTTTCAAATCTCTTAACCCCAAAAGGACCAATTAAACTGTCTTTTTTGGCAACATAGAAATTTTGGGCAATTCACTACGAATGGAGTTTTTATTCTTATTCTTTGAAATTTTCATACAACATCTGGACAAGGAATATCTTTAAGACCCAACAACTTTCATAACTTTTGACTGCATGGTTCAAAAGTAATTGTATGATATGTAGTTTTTTTCACTGGGTAGGTAGTTTGGGCAAGATGAGAAAAAATCACTTTTTGAAGAAGCAAAAAATTTTAATCGGTTTTGCAAACTTACATGTATGTGAAAAGATTTGAGTCATTCCATTTTGATAGTTTGAGTCAGAAACACTTAATCTCGACAAAGTTTGGCTCTTGTTCCCAAGGTGAACTCTTCCGAAAATCACACCCAACATATGTTTAATTGTTTAAGGGTGACGCAAATAGTATCCTCGACCTCACTAGTAGTTTGGATCCCTCAAATTTGCAGKTATTTSGACYGAAATCATACCTGCTTTGGGCTCTGGTGCCGAGGATTGTGAACTGGGCCCTAATGTGGCTGTCAGWGGYCGCGCTTGKTCGATAAAGGGCTTTTGAGGTGSAGCCTCTGCAAGAGTRGCATCTGGCACTYCGCTAGCAACATGAGGTGCATCCGATTGTGGTTGTGGAGTTCTCTCGTTCTCTTGCGTACCTCTTGGTCGGTACGGTTCTGCTCCTGGGCGGATAGGAGTCCTAACCCTTGAGTTGTCTATGCTTGTACTTGCACCTCCTTGCTCCCTAACGGCCTGTACAGGTCTGTTGGGTTTGATACTTGACGGAGCACCTGGCCACGAAATTCACAAGTAAGCAGAAACACTTTCAAGTAGGCTTTCAAAGGCATAGAAAGTCCCGGGGGCCATAGTAGTATCGATGAGCCTTCGTGCCGTATATAGGGTGTTGAAGGCAGAGTATAGACGATCCTCGTGTATATATAAAAAACAAAGGTCAATTAAGATTAACTCCTCCGGGACCCCTTTCTCATAATTTTTCGTAATTTTTCTAATGGCCAATCCAGAATTATCATAAGCCCTACTCTGGATGAAGACCCTTGATCCCAGTTTTACGATGATCTTTGAAACTGGGATCAAGGGTCTTCATCCCTTGATGGGCCATCTGCAGTGGTCTTAAACGAATTGGACCAGGAGGGACAGCAATCAAGCTCCGGATCCTCCATAGTACAGGCAAAAGCTTATCTTGAAGAGGTCGCTAGTATTCAAACATAAAAACAACAAAACGGAAAACCTATGAGGTCAATGGCATGAACTAACCACTTTGTTTATCAGCCTGACTTTGAGTCTGAGCCTGAGCCTGAGCTCCTTTGSTGGTGGAATTCAAGCCACGAAATGGAGGTGGTCCAGTGCCACCTTCTGTCGTTGAACGAGACAAAGCTCCAGCGTACTTCCTTTGCATAACCCAGGCTTCATGAAGCGCTGCAACATGGCCCCCCTCGATTCGTATTGMATTTGGCTCCAAGAGGACTATCCCGCTGTGTACTGCCACTGAGCCCAGCAACGTAACCTAAATCAACCAAAAAGCCCATCTCAGCRATTCARGTGAAWGTAGATTTGGTACAGCGAAAATGAAATCACCCCTAAAAGACCAAGGTTCACGCTTTTTAAATGGCCGAATCAAGTATCATATTGTGAAAATTGAAATTCAGAAGGGGTCTTATTTATACCACCAGAATCAGCGCATGAGTAGGTCAAGAACATTCCAAGTATTGGTCGGTAAATAARTAGAAATAGTCAAAGAAAATCYTTAYGTTACCTACTCAAACCTGCAAAAAACAACACACGGTCGAATTTGAGCTTTTGTGGTTAAGAAATGCAGAAAGAATTATCGTGTACCTTGGTACCGGGCGGGACATCAACAGACAGAGAAGGAACAGATCGGTACTCGATTGCGGTCAGAAAACCGTGYCCGTCAGTAAGGCGAAGATGAAGCAGCCTCCCAGACGTTGAGCCTGATCCCTGATTACTCTGACTTGCATCTTTTATTGCTGCAACCTGGAATTCTCCACACATTTAAGGAAGAGGATTCAGAAACCATTCGCGACCTGATTCGGCCTTCTATACTGACCCTTGTTACCAGCAGCAACTCATAAATTCCAATACAATCGATTGGCCACCAAACTAAACGTCTATGTCTAGTAATCTTTGMATGGAAGCGGGTTTGTCTACTGTTCTTCAATTGTGATCTACAACCTCCCACTTTGAATGAATGCATACGAAATCATTATGCAGAGTGACAAAATTGATATAAAGAGAGTTTGGCTCTTGTACCCAAACCGATCTCTCCGGTGCGCTCTATTGGGAGATCTTTCAATGAAAGMACATTCCTACATATTGATTTTAATGCTTTAGTAACGGAAGGAGTATCCTCTACCTCGCCTGAACAAAACCCTAAACCCTGGACGAAACCTAGAAGAAGCAGCAATGCACACTAAAATTGTAAAAGCGGAAAACGGCACCTGCAAAACGCAAGGGGTTTGGAGAGTGCGCAGGCTGAGAAGGRACTGCGTATCCGGCAAGTAGCGAGCGCCGATGGAGCTCAAGTCCGTATCCAAAAGCTCAGTTCGCACCCTCCTTTCAAACTCTCGCTCATTCATGCGAGCCGCAGCRTCTTCCTCTTCTTCTTCAATGTCACCAATGACGTTGCTCACAACGGAAGGCTTCAAATGCCATCCCGCCTTCTCCARACTCTCCAGAATCCGCTTCTCCATAGGGTTTCGCAACCAAGAACCCCCAATGCTCACAGAATAATCGTTAACTCTCAAATTGCCTCTCCATCAATCACGGGGAAATCACTCCTTTTACACGAATCAATTGCATCTCTAAACCCTAAAMTCCATGTTCAAACCCTAAATGCTCACACAATGCTTGTTGCGTTTCTACTTGCCTCTTCATCAGTAGGAAAATCGGACCGAAATCTCCACCACAATATACTCCTACAAGAATCAGCTGCATTCCTAAACCCTAAACCCTAAACCCCTCTCGTACATATAGTAAAACTCTCAAAGGGACACAAAGTATCCTCTATATTAACTAGAACTACCCACACTAAAACAGTCCAAGACAATATCACAGGGCATAGGGTTTGCAGTTCAACTTACTTCAAATCAAATTCGCTCTCACGACCTGGAGTGGGTTTATCAAGAGTTGGTCGGTCCAATACACCACCTCCTTGGCCAGGAGCTGTAGCGGCACGAATGTTATATCCTCCATGCACTCTCTTGTGCACTTTCGGCAGTCTTTCAACACCTGCAAAGAAGACAAGGAGATCTGTGTTGGAGTGGAGAATTTTGCCACATTGATCCCCAGGTCTCGCTCTATCATGCACTGTCGCTCATTCTTGAAAAGTGCACGTAAAGCCCGACATGTAAGCTAGAGCATACTGCTGCTTGATTAGCATGATCTGTCAGAGACCTGATCCCATCTCTTATATTGATCCCTGTTACCGATAGCAATTCATCTAATCGAACACTTGGTTGCAAGGATGACTTGGCTAAATGATCTCTGAATGGAAATGAGGATGTCTCTGCCCTTCAATAGTAGTCTACAACCTCCCGCTTTGACATTGCATAAGAGATTCACACATAGTACTCCGTAATAAAAATTTGAYCTCTAAAGAATCGGCTATTGTACCCAAGTTGATCTCTCCAGGCGTCTGTCGTTATCACTCAAAAATTGCACTCCTAWATAATGGTTAAAATGCTCAAACGAGTCGCACAAAATATCTCTACCTTAACAACACATCCAGGTCAAGAAAATGACTGGTGATTTAAGGTAATTCACAATCAAGTGCTGCAGAGAGAGCATACCATTGATTCTAGTGTAGGCTGTTGTAGGAGGGACAGTAAGAAACAGGCGAAGGCCTCCCGCCATCCCTGCGAAAGTGCTGCAGAAAACAACAACCATTTTCCATTTCAGTGTGCGAAGTACAATACTATAATTCAAAAGCAGAGGAGAGACCAGGATAAATATGAACGGCGTCGAACAACACCGATATCTGCAAATGAGAGAGTATCTGTCCACCGCATTTGCACAGAATTAAAGAAGTGTTGAGAGAATGCGTTTGAGTAGCAAAAACATTAAAARGATTCGCAAGAATTCAAAATATCAAAAGCACTCAATACCAAGAGAGATATTGAGAAGGCAAGTTCGAACAACCCTTAATATCGAATTCGAAGGACCAAAGCCCGAGAATCTTCAACTCCAAAAGTGGAACGGCTATAACAACATCGCAAAGACCACAGTTAGGTCGGTGTCTCCCACTCAGAATGCGCACAATTTTATTTCTTTTCAAATCACAAACCCTACTGCGAATCAGTGAAATTGCGAAACCCTACCGGAGAACCCTCCTCTGAACCCTCTCAGCAATCGCTTTCCAAACAATGGAACGAAAAAACACACCGCAATCCCCAAAATTAAAACTGGTYACCAGGATATTTTTACAAAATTGATCACACAACAACGGACCAATCTTACTTACGCTCAATCACGCAAGAACAGAGCGAAATTCCACCCGCACGAAGCTCAATCAGGAGACCCACCTGCAAAATCCTTCAGCCCTTGCAATCTCGGGGCGACTTCGGCGGACAGTAATTGTGCACACGACTGTGAGGCGAGCCAAATGTGCAAGAAGCAAATCGTTGTCGCGAAGGGGTTGAAGGGGGAAATGGCGAATCGAAAGGTGGGGTGGACAGGGAAAGACAGTCGTGTGTGGTTCCAGAGCGAGCAGCTCCGCATGGATCTATTTCGTCGACGAATGAACGAACGAACCAAACCAACGAACGTCGACGATCTCTGTAGTTCGTCGGAATGCGGGTTGATCAACAGTCAGCGTCAGAGTTGGAAGTTGAGGGGGGAGATAGGCATGTTGGTGAACCCTTGAACGCCGCCGCGGACGATATGTGTCCTCTGGATGGCAGATAATCAAACCGTGTAAGACAGAATTGCAACTTTTCATCCTCAATATTAGGAGTGGAAAGGGAAGATCTTTTCTAATACTTTTGACTTTTAATGAGTATATTTGGCTTTTCAAAGTAGATGATGCCACACGGTATCAAAAATGCATGATTTCCACATCCACAGATTCATCCTTCAGTTAGCACATTTGACATCCTGCGAGAAAACATGAGGAATGTCACTTTGACGCCCCATATGATGGAAACATCCTATGATTAGTTGATTTGGCAATTTGTTAAACATACTCTAAGTAGAATTTTAGACCTTACTATGGCATAGTTGAATAACTTTTTTCAAAAAAATTAAACCAAGAAAAGGTGGGAAATCAAACCAAATTTCATCTGCAAAAATTTGTTTGAGATTTCAAGCCTCCAATCAAAAGTTATGGGCAAATATCATAGAGGGKTTGGAAGGGTTGGAATGGACATTGTTTTTACTTGTAGTAAAAGGACACATAGTGTTTGCAATTGACCATGTCAATAACAAGTGAATGTGATGAAACACACAATAACATAATGAAAGGTGAAAAGAATAACATGTGCTTTAGGAAACAAATTAAAAACACATTTGATCAACTTTAGCAAGTTACATGCATGTTATATCATCTAAGTGGTTGATCCACACCACCTAAAGGAATAATGAATAAGAAGATGTACAAGCCTTTAAGTGAGGCCTTTCTTGCTCATTGCTTTTTACATATAGTTTATCTTTGCTTTATAAGTTGCAACYCAAGTCAACAAATTCACCCTTTAATGAAAGCTTCCATGTAAAAATATAAACCATTAGGAGAGATTTGAGGGCATTGGGAGATTGTTTCAGGCCCGTTCCCGATGTTGTAAGCCAACTATTACTAGCCAATAAAAAAAATAATTAAAAAGCATTTTGAAAATATTTTGAAAAATTTAAATTTTTTCAAAAAAATTATTAAAAACTTAATTAAATATTATTATTTGATACAATCTCCCGACCACATCAAATTACTTATGTGGTAGAATTCCTAGAGTTCCCACAATTTGAGAAATTGCAATCTTCCAAAGGCCTCAAAAATCCTCTAATGTAATCTCTAAAACCCATACGATTGGTCAAAATTTTTTTATAGGACACAAGTTAATTAGCCCAAACTTGCTAACTTTCAAAATATAGACCACTGTTTTATACTACAAAATCAACTTGATACAAGTCCATGAGGTTCACCAAACTATATCATTGACATCTTCAACATCCAAAACCTCTTTTTGAGTGACCATAACATTGTAGCCTATAGCCACTCAAAAGGAGGTTTTGAATATTCAAGATGTTCATATAGAGTCTAGTGAACTTTATAGACTAGTTCCCTGAAATGTACACTGCTAGTACATTGAAGTAAGCAAAATGTACCTCTGTACCATGATCGCTTTTAGAGCATGGGCGCTTTAAGAGCAGACTACCTTATGGGATGAACGTTCCAAGTTGTTATTCTTGATAAGCCCAGTACAATTTTTATTTATGCAGTACCGTCATATTCATTTGCTAATTTACAGAATTGCTCTTGCTTTTATGGGGATGTATGGTGCGGAACCCGTTTCTATGGCTTTCATCCTTTTTTTTTGAGTGGTTTTATTATTAGAATGGACTTTTCAATATTATCTTCGTTATTAATTTTGTTTGGATCACGTCCTCAAGTCTTAGAGGATTCTTATGCACTAAAGTATGTGTTATTTGGATACCTGATGAACGGATTATCAGTTGCTGAAGTTTGAAGTAGTAGGGTCCCAATCTACGTTGATTATCCTTCAACTATGAGTATTGCATCTGTAATGTATCTCGTGGAATGATCTTTGATTCAGATAGAATCATGAATATTGCATCTACAATGTGCATCTCATGGAATTTTTTTTGATTGACATAGTATTGCATCTACATTGTATCTCATAGAGTCATCTTTGATTCTTCCAGAACCGAAAAGTATCTCATTGTGTACAAGTTTCGCATGTTTGGATGGCACTTGCACTGTAAGTGGGCAATTTTTCAACCCACAGGCAAGGACCCTACCTTCTTGTGAATTCTTTGAGCTCTCGTTTGATGTTTTTTACTTCGATGAAAATTGTGCAGTGATGGATATCGACGCCGTAGGGACCTTCACGATGTGCCATGCAGCCGTGAACTATCTAAAGAAGGGAGGTAAAGGAAAGGGTCCAAGCGAAGGGGGAGTGATCATCAATATCAGTGCTACATTGCATTATACTGCAAATTGGTATCAAGTTCACGTTTCCGCTGCTAAGGTGTAGCTCTTCTTTTCTTTCATTTGATATTTTTCCAATTCAGATGTTGTTGAGAAAGATGCTTTGCGTGTCACCCGGAGAGGATTGGCATTAAACACGTCTATCTGCTTTCTACTCTTGTAGACACCACTAATATAGGTATTTGTGCATCATATCATGGCTCGATAATCAGCGGCTATTATTGAAGCTTTTGTTTTGAGATGCAGGCAGCAGTTGACAGTCTTACAAGAAGTTTAGCCTTGGAGTTCGGTACAGATTACGGCATCCGCTGCAACGGTATTGCTCCAGGTCCCATTTCTGGTACTCCTGGCATGAGCAAATTGAACCCRGAGGAAGTTGGAAAGTCTACAGAATATGTCCCTCTTGGAAGGATGGGGGAAAAGTGGGACATAGCCATGGCTGCTATATTTCTTGCAGCTGAAACAGGTAATGTTTTGTTGTGAAGCTCGGCAATCACGAGATTTCTAGTTTATGTTTTTTTAATTTTCCTGGGGATTTATTGATGCTATTTAATTTGTTGAAACGTAMAAATTGATACTACAAATACTTCATTTATTAGGAGAGCTAAGGTTGTGAGCGGACCGTATACGATCCTTATTTGTGAGTGAAGCTGACGGACAACCCCCTAATAAGTGCCCCTTTGGAAGCTAATACGAAAGCTAATAATCAGTTACAGTAATTTCCAAATAAGATTGATTTCTCCTTTTCTATAGGTAGATCTTATCATCTTCCTTGAAGCTTCCTGAATGACTTATTTTTCCTGAATGAACTCCTGTGAATACGCAAGCGGTGGAAGTGGCTACTTTTTGACTTTGGAAATCGTAAGGGTTATTAAGTGTGCTGTGGAACCATTGATATACTAACATGGACCTTTTATCTGATAAACCCTCTCATCAGTAATCGATTTAGAATTACATTTCTTTGAAGAGGTACCATGCCCATTGTACCTACTTGAGCATGATGTAATGACTGAATTTGAACTTTACATGTGGCAGGTAATTACATCAATGGTGCAGTCTTGCCAGTAGATGGTGGCTCATGGTTGTCAAAACCACGTTTGGTTTCCAAAGAGCAATTACGCGAATTCGGTCGTGCAGTCGAACAGAGGTCGAGGACTGTGAATCTGCCAAAGAGCAGGCTGTAATGTTATTGCAAATGACCTAATTGTCATGAAATGGCCGACTTGCAGTGGATATTAGGGAACCATTGTTCTTAGTATTCCAGGTATTAGTCGATGACCACATTTGAATTTGCTCTGCAGCTCTAGAGCTCGTAGACTTTACAAGATAAAAAAAAGTCTGATTTCGTTAAAAAGTATTATGATGCATTTGCTGGGAGTTTTTCAGAGCTCATTTCTGTCGGTGTTGCATTCCACAACTGTCTCTTCTTGAGTCCCGTGTGTGATGCCATGAATTGCTCCATATTTTTTTTTAATGATGTCCATTGATTTCTTTTTTAATGAGGTGTTTTGCGAGTGCTCTGTTTAAGTGACTGTGTTAGTGAAAGTGTGCTTTGAACTGGGTACATCAATTTCTTAGGGTTTGGGGAGAGAACACAAGATGTGATACTATGAAGGTGTGGATGTGCTGGGAAGGAGTGTTGTTGCGTCTTATTTGATTTGCACACATTGTGTTGATTGACCCTTCAATCATTTATCATTGCAGTTGCTCTTGGAATTGTTGCTAGCCACTTTCCTCCCACATCACAACGTGCAACTAGAATATCATTTTGGATAGAGGGAGTATAAAATGATAGGCTCCATATGAATTATGATAGGCATAACATTATTTAATAGGGATGAAAGTTCATCATGAAGCTTTCCCATGGTACAATCCAAGAGGCAAACTATTTTTTTTTTGTGAAGTTATGTATATTCAAAAAATTGGTCAAGAATGAAGAATGAAGACATTCTAACCCCTTAAGGGCTTTGAGACCAAAATGTGACTACTTGATGACTTTTAAGATCAGTGATGAAATGAAAAATGCATCTATTGGGTCAAAAATTGTATCATTCTTGAGTGGCTATCTTGGTGATAGGTCTTGTCATTAATACAACTTAAGAGACAAGAAGTTGAATCATATTTCGATACTTGCTATATTATGATCTTTAGTATTTAATATTGATTTATTCGCATACAAATAAATGATACTTTGACTTTAGTGTTGAATAATGATTTGGGATAGATCATGATTTTATTACATGCAACTCATTTGTAATTTTTTCTTTACATTGGAGATCCTAGCATGTTCAAAAGTTTGAGGAACTTGGATTACAAATTTACTCCTTGAACTTTGACCACCTACAACTTTTGCTTATATTATTCAAATGTCATTTTTAGACTTTAACTACTCTTTATTGCAATTTGTCCTCTATGATTAACAAAATAAAACTCTTGCAATCACTCAAGCTTGGTACATATTAGATAAGTTTATTTATTTCTATATGATTAGATCTTACGTATTTTAAACTTTAGCTTATATGCTAATAGAAATCTAATACTATAGACATATATTTGGAATGGATCCATGTAACACATCCACAAATAAGTGACCTAATAACTCCAAAGTTTGGATTTGCAATTTAGTAAGAAAGTAGGTTTCGAATCAATTACCAATTCATTATTAGTATGTGAAATATAAGTATTTATTTTTTATACATGAATTATACTTTAATATACATATGCAAGTAAATGATAGTTGTGATTATAGTTATATTAAAATTTGCAAACAGCAACAATAACCATGCCAATTTGTATATAGATTTTATATATGTAAAAAGAGAACTTCATTTACAAAATGTAATTTTGAGGAATGACTAGGAGGGATTCAAAAGAGTTCAAAGGATCCCACCTTTGCATTCACACTTTKATTGTGATCTTTTAAGTTTTCCACAATCCTTTGATCCCTTGTCTATAACATTTGTTGTCATGCTCTTCTAACTTTTCACATGTTTTTATGTGCCAAAAGTTGTAACATGAACACTCAAGGCTTTTCATGGCCTAGTGGAAGCCATGTAGAATTCGTGGCCACAAGAGAATGCGTACATGGTTCGATTCTCTACATCACCACCAGCTTTCGCTGGAAGTGAAACAATCAACCTCCAATTTGGGAAATTGCGATGATGGTGAAGATCTTTTATACTTCTAATCTAGAAAGGCATTTTTACAATAAAAACATAATAAGTATAGATGATATATATCAATACAATAAATCTGATCTTCAAGACATTTTTACATTAGAACTGTCTTATAATTAACACCATAACCACTACCTTCATAGGCAAGTGCACAATTTGTTCACTCAATTCTTAAACAAAGATTTCATAAAGATTAATGGAATCTCTGTGTATATTGTGCAATTAATTCAAGTTATTAGTTGTAAAACCAATTTTATAATTATATAGACTTTTGTTTCTGAAACTTTTTTCTTTAATCTCACATCAACGTATAGATTTGAAATCCTTTCACACAGATCCCTTCACTACATTTGACAGGAGATCAATCACTCTAATTTTAGTTGCTTATTTTGGTGCAGGACTGAGCAAGCAAATGTAGCTATGGCCCACCGTTGTGCTCATAACAAGCACGCGACTTGGACTGCTATAGTGGTAGACATGGTTTTGGGAGCCATAGCCGGTGTTCTGGTTCTCTACCACGAACTGGCAATCGCCAGGTTCGTGCATAAAGTGATCCGAATGCTGACCAATGACATCATGCGAACTGGCTGCATATGGTTGATGGGAGTCCCTGCAGGCTTCAAACTAAACGAGGAGCTTGCTACGAGACTTGGRACTCTTGCATTACATGTAATTCAGACTTGGGCAACCTTGGGTGCTCTAGTTAAGCCGGCTCTGCGAGTATTTTTACCAATTTTAGCTCTCTTTGGGATCTTGATGGGTCTCACTGTTCCAGTTGCAATGCTTGTGGACTCCCTACTATTGGGTTCAATACACATTGCTGCTCTCCATCAGGCTACCGCGTCCTTGTACGCAAGCCAGCTACGTGCGCTAGCTGCTCTCTGGCGCCTTTTCGGGTATTTTGTTACATTCCTGTTTCCTGCTAGTTAGTATATTCCTGTTTCTTTTTGTTAAGCCTTCAGTTCGTGTCAAATTTTCATTATCGTTTGAAGCAAAAGGTATGTGATGTGTACGGGGATTCTATCACCAATTTGGTTTCCAGAAAATTGATATTTTGCTTATGAGAATGTGCAATACTATTTGAAACAGGGCTAGGAAAAGGAATCCTTTACGAGGGAGACAAGATTCTTACGAGTGCACAGTGGAGCAGTTGGTTGTTGGTTCGCTTATGTTTACCCCTCTCCTGCTGTTGCTTCCTACGACTTCCGTTTTCTACACCTTCTTTACCCTCATCTACTCCATTATTTCAATAGTTCGATTGTGCCTTCAGTATCTGATCCTCATCCTACAATGGTTTCCGTATGCGGAGGTCGCACTTTGGCTCTTTCAGCCAAGAAGATTTCCGTCTGGTATTTGGTTCAAGACTCTTCATRCTGAGCAAATGAAGTCCTCGTCAASTAAGCCACTSTCGAAKAGATCAAACGGTTCAAGAGGACTTTGGAACTTGGCTCACCCAAATGGGACTGCCTCTGCTGATCACTCCACGGAGGCTGAGAATCAGCAAGACGRGAAATCCACACTAGTGTCATCGGTAGGCGTTGAGACGGCCGGTATAGGTAAATAAGCTTAACTGTTCAACCTGAGCTTCACCTGAATTCTTAAACAAAATGTTACCTACTAAGACATGTTACTGTGTAGCTTTTGATTGTCAAATTCGACTCACATTTATGCTATKATCCAGGAGAGCTGCTAGCCCCATTCGCAGAGCAGCTCGGCGGAGTTTGCACTTTAAGATCGGTTGTTGCATTAATGTACAAGTCTGTCAGTGGTGGCAGGTAAATAAGCTTAACTGCTCAACCATTTGTTTTAACGTCTTCTTCTCCAATGTCGGTTAATGGAACATGTCTAAGATGTTTCACATCTTTTGTTTTCAATTCCGTGCTGACAGAGAGATTACTGTTCAAAAAATTTCGCGGGTTGCCTCATTTTTGTCCTTTTGTTTTGGTGTCGCAGGATTCCTTTGGCATTGGAGTTAGAAAAGGGAGCAAAGCTCCCGCACACATACGTGAGTGTATGTAAATTTTGGAGATTGTGCTTCGAAGCAGTTTTTCCATCTACAGATGTGTAGTGTTTGAGAGCTTCCTGTGGTGGCAGCAACCCTAAACCAATTACAATTGATCAATCATTTTTCCAGAGCCCTTACTGTATCCGAAACCATGCAATCTGCTTACGGGCGAGAGCCCTTTTCTTCAGGTTGGTAATTTTGAACTGTAACTGCTGTGTGTTTCATGGTAAAAGGTTGTTACGGTTATCCGCATCATGAAAAACTTAATACTTCAGAAGTTTTTTGTTGTATCAGGTTTGTTATATTTGTGTAACAGCAATTTTTATTCAATAGGTGTAATTTATTGGCTTCGCTTCACCACTGAGTTTTCTGCGTGTGCAAATTATTTGTGCAGAGTTGAGTCAGATTGGAGACTTTTAGAACGAGTGCTCTACATCACACTAAATCGGCCAGCCAGTGACACTGTCTCTGCGATCTGCAACTGCTGGTTCCTGAAGCCAAGTCCAATTGCTGAGGAATCTTTTCAACTTGGTGAGGACGAGGCAAGCTGGTTAATCTAATTCGAGTTTCACCATCATAATTATTGTACTAGTTGCTCAAATGTCGTTTGATAGTACACTACAAGCATTTGGTAAAACACTTGAATGCTCCCATCAAAGTATCAGCATTCTTGACAGCTTCGTCTGGTAAGTAATTGTCAAACCCCAGGCTATTTAATGACATGTACAACAAGGTATCGAACAGAATTGAAGGTAGGCCACATTGGCCGTTCCAGAAGTTGTTCCTGATTACCATATCGATTGAGTCGGAGACCACGGATCCGCTTACACAACACAGAACTACACGTACCCAAACGCACAGCAACCCACGATGCTCTGGTACCACGACCACACTMTGGGCATCACAAGGCTAAACATCTTGGCAGGCTTGACTGGTGTCTACATCATCCGGCCGAAGGCGAATCCACCGGCGTGGATGCCGGGAAARGATGAGGAAGTGACGCTGATTCTTCAAGACAAGGCAATTTATGCGAACGGCTCAGTGAATTTCCCCACTGTGGGGTTGTCGGTAGATAACCACCCGCACTGGTGCCCAGAGTATTTCGGAGACGTGATTCTCGTGAATGGGAAGGCGTGGCCGTACCTGGTGGTGAAGCCAAGGAAGTACCGCATCCGAATGCTGAACGCCGGAAATGCGCGCGTATACGAGCTTTCGCTAGGGAACGCAGCTGCTTTCGTGCAAATCGGCAGCGACGGAGGCCTCCTGGTGACTCCACAGCATGTGGAGATTCTCACGATCGCGCCGGCGGAGAGAGTGGATGTCATCATCGACTTCTCGACAATGGCGGGGGAGAATGTCACGCTGCAYAACAGTGCACTTGTGCCGTACCCTGATGGCGACCCCTTGTTTACTCCGAATTCCACGCGCACTGTCATGCAATTCAAAGTGACACAGGTGAATGCCCATACACACTAATAGAATGATCTGACGCATTCATTTCACCACCTTCAATGTCGTTGGAGTTGTCGAAATCGTGCGAATGCACATGACGCTATGGGAGATTGAAATTTTCACCTATTAGTAACGACCCAGTTCTGTGTTGGTGTAGGTTGACGATGCTGCGGCCATTTCCTCCCCACCCCTCCCTCCCCTCCTCCGCTCGCCCGACCCCGTCACCAACGTCAAGGGCGCCCTAGTCCGCACCCTCGCCCTGATCGAGCACACAGACCCGAACGGCTTCCCAACAGGCTCCCTCCTGTCCAACCTCACGTGGACGGACCCCGTGACGGAGACGCCTGTCCTAGGCGCAACCGAGGTCTGGGAGTTCATCAACCTCACGCCCGACGCGCATCCCATGCACGTTCATCTCATCCACTTCCAAGTCCTGAATCTGCAAGCGTTCAATCGGACGCTGTACGAGGAAGGTGGATGCCATTTGTTCGAGAGGAATTGTATGAGCGCGGATCCTGTGGCGCCCATGGCGTATCACGTCGGGTGGAAAGACACCGTGATGGCGTTGCCGGGGTTCGTCACGCGCCTGCGGGTGCGATGGAGCCCCTTCGGCTATGGCGATGAAGAGGAGTTTCCGTTCGACGCGACTGCGGCGCCGGGGTATTTGTGGCATTGCCATATTCTGGATCACGAGGACAATGCCATGATGCGTCCCATTCAGGTCGTGAGGAGAGAGAGGGCGTTGCTTASTCGTGGAGGCACGCCATAGCTGGTTGCTGGTGACTGGGACGAGGTCATGTAGAATTTGGACACTCGTTGTATTTTTGTCTACATGGAAAGCATTTGATTCATTGATTTCATTCCATTTGGATTTGTTATGAGAAAGTTATGGACAATCTTGTTTTTTGGGCAATCAGAACATCTTCCTGAAAAAATAATTTGTAGGATTCATTTCTGAATGCAATTTTTACAATTTTAAGACAAAAAAATTTCAACACGGTTTAGTTTTTCTGCTAGAACAATCTCACCGTTGGAATTAGTGCATTTTAATTCCGCCTTGGAGATATTAATAATTTAGATTTTCTTTCTATATTGTACCTACTCCTATTTAACAATTTTTTAAAGAGTAAAAATTAAGTTTTTTTGAAATTTTTCCCTCCACTAGATTCTCGATTCAATTCTCCACAAGAACATTTAAAGCTCAAAACTCTATAGTGCAAAAAATTAAAGTTAAGAAGGTTCCAAGTTAAATAATCTAGTCCTGTAATGTGTTGCAAAACTTGTTTTTTCACTTTAAACACAAATATCTTGCAATATGTGCGATCAAAAATTCTGAATGTTTTTGCACACATCGTCATACTAGTTAGGTGTAACTGTGTAAGATCCTATGGTTAGATTTGCAAAAAACAAAATTTAGATTTTTTTTATTCTTTGCTATAGATATGTTAGTTTTGAGTGTTTTCTCAGAGAAAAAAAGGCTTTGGTCCTTTAGAGGTTAAAATTATGTTTTTTRAGGTCTACAAATGTTGCAATTTTTCTTTTTAAAATATAAATTCTTGTTATATTAAGAGTCTATGAGTATTTATAAATTGCATTCTTAGATGGGCAATTGTACATGCTACAATACTATAGTAAGAAATTCTCACGAGTTGATTGCAAGAAACACTTGTCCTTTTTTTGTCCCCTTGAACTTAGATAGGGTTTGTTTTGCTCGTAACTTTTGTGCCATATGTCTATTTTCTATAAAATTTAAATGAAAAGATACATGTCATTGTTGTAGACATTGAGGATTTTCTTGACTTTTCTTAAAATTATTTTACTATTTTTAAATAGAACTCAATTAGATATTTAGATGTCTATCCCAGATCCTAGTCATTTAGAAAGGTTTTAGTACTTTTTTTGACCCAAAAATGGAAATTTGAAGCTCGCAATTGGGATACAAGGACATTTTCTAAAATTACATAAGCCCACAAAGACATCTACTAAAATAATATACCATCCACCTTCCACATGTGCTCAAAGTGCACTACCTTTGTACAAGTGTAGAGACCACAATTTTTTTTTCCCAGAGATGAAAATGGTTGAGAAGAAGCATCGATCTTAAGTTAGAAAAAATGGGTTATTTTTATTTTAATATTTTCTTGAATTTGCCCAATTACTGTATAAATAATTTACATCAAACTTCTTTTGCGCCATGGCTCAAGGTGCCGTGTTTGCGCCATTTATCCCCATCGTAATGTCACAGGGGTCCAAGGAAGATCAATTATCTAATTATGTATTTCTCTTTAGACGGTGACTGCTAACCGTGGCCGGGGGAATAGCCACAGAAAAATTGGCTCAAGGTGGGGGATAGACTTGCCATGACTCTGGCAACAAGGATTCTTGAAATGTTAATGTCATGGCACATAATTGAAACTCACGTTCACCGACTTCTAGGCAAACAAAGACGTTCTCCCAAGGCATGTTGTTGGGTCTTCAGGGGGATCCAGGGTAACATGGCATGTTAGCATCTGTGATTTTTTTGATTTCAATCATTTCCTTGCATTTCCTGTGAAAGAGGAAACCAGCAGCAGTTAAAAGAAGGAGCCCTGCAATGCCAACCCCCACCCCGATGCCAATTGCTTTTCGTAAAGCAGGTGTCGTATCCTTGCTCTTACAGACGCCGCAGCAGCTCAGCTCGGAGAGGCTCGTGATCGATGTCGTATTCTGAACTGCTTGAACACACGATATTGGCGTATGATGGAGAGGAGGTGCACACAGCTCGAGTCTGCACGTCAACATTAAAACAGAGGTAAAAAAATTTCAACAAAAGAAGCAGGGCTACAGAAGAAGAAGTAACATTTGCATAACATTTTTGGCAAGAGCTGAAAACAACTTCTACGGCCCAACTGCTAGTTCAAGGAAGAATCAGGGTACATCCAACTGAAGATGGTTGCTCTATTTTTGCTTGGCAGTCACATCCTGAATCGTTAATTTCGWTAATCGGCGCGATTCTGAGCGTCAAAGCTAAACTACTCATCTGCACAAAGCTCTAGAAACGAGGACAGGTATGGATTTACGTTGTGTAAAATGTCAACAATTATACATAAAATGAGATGAACGAAACCCAGAAGGCATGAACATCACCAGCTTGAGGCAGGTAGGAGTGCTGAGATCTCTGGACGCATTGAAATTAATCTCAGGATTTGATCTTAATTTCACGGCACCTTCAATTGCATCCCCATCAATATTGTAAACCTGAAGCAGCTTAGTCTTGAATAGGCTAATACCCACAACCCCCAGAAGCTCCCTGTTGTCGCTGAAAGCTGTCAAAAACTGCCTACCGTAAGTAAGAAACACCACACTACATTGCCAAGTCGGTTCATGGTTTTGAGAGCTAGCAATACATAAGGAAGTCCTTCAAATTTGTCCAAATTCTCTTTTCTACCAATACATACAATGTTCTTATCTGAGTTTGGGGATCACAATTTTGTACCCATCTGAATTAAGTTCTCCACAACCTACGATCAATCGAGTTGGTCATTTTCAAACCAAATATACTTTCGTCTGCCCCTGAATTTGAAATATACTTTGGCCTGCCCTGAATTTGAATATGATATCAATACCTTAAGGGTGATTGCAAGAGAGATTGGCTGTTTTTGTAGCATTTTGTCAAAATGGTTTTGTCTTCCGCTATAACTTTTGGATTATAAACCCAATACCCAAAACAAAATATTTATTTCTAGAGTTTTTGATTGCAATTGTATCCTTTGTTTTTCAGAAATTTTAAAAAATAATTTTATATTTAAAAATAAATTCCTCTAATTTGTCACACTTTTGGGTTTTTTGTTTGTAGTACTGGGGAGGACCCAAATTTAATGATATAGATCTCAAATTTTGGTGGTACTTTTCCACACTAGTTAAGCATGATCCGTATGAGGGGCATCAAAAAACACATTATTTTATGTCCTCATTTGTGCAAGTAGGCTAAAAAAGGGGCTCCATGGCACACACACTTATAAATATTGAAGAGGGTTGCAAGTTCATTATTCTGGTGAAATGTCATCACCATGAAGTCCTTACCAATTGTTAATTTTTACTTTTTTTTATTTCACTATGGTTGATTAATTAAAAATCAAAACATTGAAACTCCTCTTTTCTAGTACATATAGACTCTTGGGTAGTGTGCACTTTGTTAAATAGAAGTTGACTAGTGCAACATGGAAAGCAAAAACTAAACTGTTAATAGTTCTAAAATTGAATTGAAATATGACAATTCTAATGATGAGATTGTTGTAGTAAGCAATCTAAGGGTCACTTTGCATGTAGAGAGAATAAAAGTTGGGCTTGTTCCCTGAGTCTGATAATTATGATTGCAAAAAATTCAACTCCACTTGAGTGGAAGGCCATCCTCAACTATCATACTACTAAAATCATAACTCCCTTTGTGATATCACAAATGCTACCATTAATACTTGGGGCTTGTGCTTGCTATGCGACGCATTCATTGCATCACATATTAGTAAACTTTTGGTATATTTGAATAGAATGCATGATAATGATTTCAATAATTCTTTAAAATAATTATTTTAAATATTTTGTAAAGAATATTTTCAATCATGCATACATAGAAATTTTATTTTCACACAATGTGATATTACAGAAATAGAGTAGCAATTTGCAATCACTTTTGTACGTAATATCATTTTTTACAAAAAGTGACATTATAGAAATAATGTAGTTGTTGCAATTAAGGTGATATTAAAGATGATCCACAAGATGATATTATAGAGGTAGCAATTCCATTGCTTCTCTTGTATGTACCTCGCTCTGGCTCCGAGTTGTATGGGAGTTTGGAGGCACTGCCGCTTCCAGAGCTGACTGACGCGTTTTGGCCGATACCGGACATGCATACGTCCGAGGCCTTTCGTGCGAAGATGTCCCATGACGTTGCGGCCGCAATGAAGGGGAGCACGGGAAGCAAGGTTGCATATGTGCAGTGGTTCCTACCAATGCACATAATGGCCGGCTTGTTTGCGGTAGCAGACGACATTCGACGCACTCCTGCAATGTTTGTCTTCCGATCTCCCTCCGCCTTGCTTTTGGCGAGCTTAATGGATCCTGGGTGGGATGAGAAGTGGCAGAGAGGACAAGACATCATCAAATGCGTCGTCAGCCAACGCAGTGTGGGATTTCGTTACCATCTAGCACAGCAGATGCTGTACATGAACTTCTGCTACGTGAGCTACAGGCGTGAAGGGCAACAGTGGGTGGCGATGGACCAAATTGTGATTCCAGACATGGTGTGGACAGAGGTTGTATTCAGGGGCGAAGTGTTGCCTGCGTTTGAGGTCGGGAAGTCCTGGCCTGTGTCCCAAATTCGGAACGAGATTGCCATTCTGCTGCTGCGAGATGTAATCCCAAACTACTACGACCTTGTTATTGAGCGGATTGGCCGACCTAACAGAAAGGTATGCTATTTTCACACATTGAAAGAAAATTTGACATGCAAACAATGACATCTACTGCACTGTACTAATGAGGGTGTAAATTGCTGCTGTCGCAGATAAATCAACGGGTGGAAAAGAGCACTGAGATTCAAGCTGTCATGGCACCAGGAGCGAGATTCAAGGTGGTTTAGGAGGAGTCATGCTTTATGGAGGCTTCACGCGGTGCTTCAGCAAGGCTTCGGTACAGTAGACAGTATTATCCCGAGACAATTTTTAGGTGGCTAACGTGACATTGCGTTGTCTAGGATTTTGTAAAGGTTTAGCAGGTGTGATAAATGTATTCATATGTGCACATTTTGAAAGGCCATGTCTAAGTTCTGTGAAATTGTAACTCTCAATTTTGCTTTCGGCTATAAAATTGGATATTCAAATCAGTGCAAAGGTCCATTTGTGAACTAGACGTGATCGCTTGAGCAACAGTCACACAATGAAAGTAAATGCCAAACAAGAGACATGCTAATCCTCACAGCAAATCATGCAACATCAGAGTATCACTGAGCAGGGTACGACCTGAACACTGCCAGCGTTGAATTGAATACCACACTTCAAATTCTAGCAGCTCATTCAATTTGAAAACGAAGCAAAGCACAAACTCCAAAACCTCACATTATTCAAAAGCCTAAACCTAGTGCACAACCCATTCAAGCAAACCAAAAGACTAAGCAGTGTACCTTACAAGCACTGCCCTCATTCAATTCCATAACACACCTTCGGATGACATTTTGACATACAACGGTTTTCAAAAAACGATAGTCTTTACTAAAAGGCGCAATGTACATGAATACAAAAACCATTCTCACCCATGCTTCAGCACCAAAGGCCGACTGCACTGTACAGAGAACCATGATCAGAGGTCGATGTTGAAGGATGGGTGAACATCGTTTCAGAGGAGCCCTGTAGCGTATGAGTACGCTATACTAGAAAAAAGAACTATTCCTCCACTTCGCGTGTGCCTTCAGTTGCAGCATCTGCTGCTGTTGCCCCGTCCAAGCTGCTTTCCTTTGTTGCTGCTATCCCGTCGACATTGACGGCCTCTGCTGCTGCCGCCCCGTCGAAGCTGCTTGCCTTTGTTGCTGCCGTCCCGTCGACACTGATGACCTCTATTGCTACCGCAATGTCCACATGGCTTTCTACAATGCCTGCCTCTGTCGCTGCCGCCCCGTCCACAATGGCGGCCCTCGGTGCTGCTGCCGCCCTGTCCATAGTGGCGGCCTTTGGTGCTGCTACTGCCCCGTCCACAGTGGTGGCCTTACGTGCTGCTACCGCCCCATCCACAGTGGCGGCCTTTTGTGATTCTGCCCCGTCCATAGCACTTTTTGGTAGTGTTGCTGCCGCGTCATTCGAAGCTACTTCACTCAACTTCTCCAGATTCAGGACAGTCCTAGGGGAAACTGAGGAAGCACAGGGTCGCTTCGATACTTCCCATGGTTGACAGTCCTCTATTCCTGCACCGCACGTTTGATTCTCCTGTGATTCCACCGCAGTGGCCTGCTGGACAATTGGAACCTCCCTTCTTCGAGCCGCTATTATACCCTTCGCAACTTTGAAGCTTGCCCTCATTGCGTCAGAGGTAGTTTCGAATCCCCACTGCTCCCTCCACGCCTCGGTTGGAGTAACATCACACCTTGGGCAAGGCTTTCTTGAAAGAGCCATCCTGAACATGCAATAAGGGTGGAACAAGCACCCACAGCTGAATGGTGCAAATGCGCGGTCAACAGTGAACTTGCTGCAGCTTGCACATGGCTGAGATGTCTGGAGAAGACACATGCCAAAGGACGTGTCAGGCAGGAACTCCAAGAAAGGCTGTGGTCGGATGGCGCTGTTTTGGATTAAGAGATTGTCAATCGACATGCTCAGCTCCCGAGATTCAACTTTCGCGTCCCTCAGCTTCACATCGATAGAGATTGCTTCATTCTTTGCTTTGTTGATGGCAGCTTCAGCAATCTCCAACTCAGCAGCAACGTCGGTTGCTTCTCGAGATTTCGCTCTAACAGCGGCCTTTAATCGGGACTGTTCTGTGCTTGGGGGGGTAGTGAGCGGTAGCAATAGAAAACTACGTGCGAACAAATGATAGGGTGCCTAAAAAACATTTGAGATAAAAATTATAATTTGTTTTTTAATACTATAGGGTACTAAAATGGATTGACATGTTTTCAAACTACTACAGGATATAGAAAAATAGGTCCAATTAGAAAAAAATTAGACCTAGGATACCCCCCTTTTTATTCTTTTTTTTGGCCAATGCTCATCCTAGAGAAGGTTTTCTGCTTCAGCAAGTCTCCGGCACTTCAATAACCCATCTTCCACCAACTTTTCCAAATTCCTCTCCAGAATCCGGAAGCCAGCAATGCTTTCATCCACAGCCCGACACTTCTAAAGTAGGGTTTGCATTTGAGGGCCCTGCCTTTCAGCTACAGCAGAGGGACCTTGCACATGAGAGGCCCTCTTGTCTGCCGGAGGATTTGTCTTGATCGGAGTGGGCTCCCGCTTGCGCTTTGGTGGAGCAGACTGTGTGGGCGTACTTGTAGGTGAGGGCATCCTCGTTGCGAGAGGAACGGGGTTTAACACCGGACAAGTTGCCTCTGCGACAACCTCACTGGGGCGGCCATTGCGAAGAACAGCTTCCTCATAAAACTGTGCGAAAACATTCAATAATGCTTGAATTTGCTCCTGCAAGCATGGAGGGGTGAGCTTCATTGGATTCTTACCTGGTGACATCGCCCGTGCCTTTGCCAGCGACGCTGCTTTATCCGCGCATTTGACATTTTTGGACTTCTGATAATACAGCACAAGTCCGCGGATGAAGCTCGTCCCAAATTCGCCATTGTCAGGGTGTGACCCGCTATACACTCGCTAGTATATGTGCAGCGCATTCCGAGCTGTGGCCTTGTTTGTAATCAGCTTTAGTGGGTGCCGATTTGCCTTCTGGCTAAGTGGATACGTGCCCACCAGGTCCTCCAACGGGAAGAGGCTGTTATCGGACAGCTTCTGGAAAGGCAGGCCTTCATTACAAAGCTCGCCGGTTTGCTGGAAGAAAGCAGCGGGGTAAGAAGCACGATCGCTTCCCATGAGAAATGGAGCTCACTTGATCAGGTCCAGCGTCATGTGTTGGGGGAGCTTCCCAAGATCAAATGGCTGTGACCAAATCGTGGTGACATTCGCCTCCGAGTCGCTTACATCATTCGCCACTGGTACTTCATCTACTGATAGTGAATCCTCCGATTCCTCAGATGAAGAGGCAGGATGAGATACAACGTAACCCGGATGACCCAAACTGCGACCCGAAGCCATGCGGCCCGCAACTTCTAACCTAGATCGACACGAAGAAGGGTCTTAAAACTAAGCTGCACGAAGAAGGAGGTGCATTATAGCTTGCAGCTGCAACAATCATCAACGTTCAAGAAATCTCCAAAGTGGGTGGGACTTTTCAACCGCAGAGGCACTCAATCTGTGCAAACACTCAACAATTCTAAACAAACATGGCAAGCTATAACTGCAGCACTACAAGTGGGAAGAACTGGAATAGAAGAACACGCACATACAGCGAAGAAGGGGAAGGGAAGTGCGTGCTGCAGCCCTCAGGAAGCTGGAGCATGGTGGAACAGCAATTGAAGGCGGAGGTTGTGCTTTGAATTGACGTCCTAGTGAAGCCCATGACTGATGCAGACGCCTTGGCCGTGATGAGTCACCAATCATGATACGTAGTGGCAGCCTCAAATTTTAATCATTGATGTGCCACACCGTTGTTATTGGTGATTGCAGTGCCCTTATGCACTGGCGTAGTGCTTCAGCATTTAGACGATTATCCCGTAAGACAAAATGAGGAGTTTGCCCACATGCTAAATTGCTGAAGTTTTTCTTTCGGTTTTCCCACATAAAAAACGGTGAAAAAGGGTGAAAGCAATTGAAATTGTGTTTTTTGTGAATTTGGGAAGCATCATTAACCCTTAAACGACGACAAGGACATTTTGTGTCCGATGGATGAAAGAGAATCTTTGCATGTAGATAGAACACTGCTACTATTCATCCTTGGAACTTTGTTGTGAAAATGATAGCTGTTATATAGTTCTACAATCTGTAGTTTGACTTCCAATTACTATTTTTGATTTTTTTAAGTGGATGATGTCATATGGTACCAAAACAAGTGATTTTCACGGTCACCCACCCGGGGTTCAAGGGTTAATGAATCCATTGTTGTCATCTAAGACATCGATTGTTGCCAATAACTTATTTTCTACATGGAAAAAAATAAAATAGTAATTCCATTTCAACAAAAGATTAAAAAAGACTAAGGAAGGTAAATCTTGTTTTTGGTGCACTATAAGCATCATTGTTCTTCAAAAAAGCAACATATAGGATTCATATTCAAACTAAGAATATATTGTTTCTAAAAGGGAAGTCAAATCCAATTGGTTTAGTAAAGTCCTTTGAAATTAGTTAATTTCAATTCCATTTTAGAAATATTAATGATTTTGTTTTTCTGTCAATCTCAAACATACTTCTACTCAACAATTAAGTGTACTTCAAAATTTTGTTTCAAGACCATGATTTTCTTAATCCATTAGTCTTTTTGGCTCCATATATTTCTAAAGCATTTTTTCTTGTGCAATTGTTTTTGGACTTTAGACATTTCTTAATTTTACTTTTTATCCACTTTTTGGGGCTTATAGCATTTCTGAAGTTGTTTTCCAATGTTGGAGGGGCTTACCACATTTCTAAATTGCAAGTGTATATTGTTGTTGAATGTATGGACAATGTATWTTGTAGATTTTTTCTTTTTCTTTCACGCCCTATTTTTTTTTCCAAGACACTTTGGTTGAGTGAAATGAAACTTTTTTACTTTATCTTTCCCACCCTATTTTTTTTTTGTCAAGACCCTCTGTTTTACTGAGTGACACATTGTATCTTGTTGCTTTCACACCCAATTTCTTTTGTGACCACAAAATAGTGGTGGGAAGATTCTAGTTGTTTCTTTTTCTTTCACGCCCTATTTTTTTTTTCAAAGATCCTTTAACTGACTGAGTGGTTAATTTTACTCTGTCTTTTACACCCTATTTCTTTTGGCCAAGACCCTTTGGCTAACTAAGTGTAAAATTTTTCTTTTACTTTCACAGTAGTTCACACCCTATTTATTTGGTGTCTCCAATCTCAACAACAATATATTGAAGCAGCACCCCAAAACAACTTGCATGTGTGTAACCCAATGAAATTCAAATTGTCCCACGTAGTGCCAGATAGCACCAAATAAAAATGTGGGTAGAAAATAGAACAAATTGTGAAGTTTCAGTTGCCATAAAACTTTAGACTAAAAAAAAATCTTGGATGAAATCACTAGACAGTGGATGAAAATAGAATTAGGAGAATGCAAGGGAAAATGTGATTTGCAGGGCTTTGTTTTGGCTTTCTAGTGGTATCTTGCCCCAATGAAAAATATTTTGGCTAAAAAATAGAAAAAATCTGTAAATTTTTTTGCAAGAAAACTTTGAATTAAAAAATATTCTTGGATGAAAATGCTAGATTGTGGATGAAAATAGAATTATAGACATGTGATATGTGCCACTGATATTTTCTATCCAATATGATTCARGAATTTGGAGYACTACTAAYAATTTCATATTGCCAATTTGGCACTTTATAAAAAATGTTAAAAAAAAAAGCACCAGTAAGGCGGTAATCTGTACTTCAGTGTGATATTTTCTATCCAATATGTGGATGAATAYTGAAATTTGGAGTACCCGACTTTAACATTTTACATTGCCACTTTGGCATTTCATATAAAATGAAAAACTCAACAACCTGGTGCCAACATACTCACTTGAGCTCTCTTGTGCTGCCGCCAGGAGTGTTTGAATTTCATCCGAGAGTCGGTCTCTGAGTCCGTCAAGGTTTAGTAGATTATGCTTCAGCACGCACATTGTCAGCATGTACGTTGCCTTGCTGCAGCCCAACGAATTGTCCATACTATATTGCATCCTACTTAATTTAGCATGTATGTAAGATTGACTTGTCCGTGCTAGCATGCGCTTCAGTGGCCGCTTGGGGATTTTAATGTCACTCTAAATTGTTGCAATATGTACATCATTTAGTTCTGATTCCTTTATGATATGCTAAGCACATTAGTCAGTATGGTGCTAAAATCTCATGCTCATATCGTGTAATATATGGAGTTGTCACAAATAAAATTAAGAAGGATTCTGCAAGTTAAAGCATACTAGATTTTATCACTACAGCAAATGGAGCGTCCAGCAACCTGTCAGCAGATGTCATTGTCGATGCACACCTGCTGCAGATGATCATTTTCTTGCACCCTCTTAGTAGTGGTCGTGTCTTTCAAAGCACGGCTGCTATTTTTAATTCTAGAAGCGAGGGCACTTGGTCCTCTACAATACGACATCATGGATCCCCACTAACTTATAATGAGAGTCGTTGGCGGCTGCAAGCAGCTGATCTCCCATCCTGCCTTGAGGTTATCTTGCTTTGACCGCAAAATTGATTCAAGCACTAGGCCCTCCTCCATTGCGTCTCCTTTTACCTAAAACATGGCGCGTGACAGCAAGACGATGGGGGCGCTTAGTGAGTCTAGTGCTGAGGTCTCCACTGGCCAACTTGGAAGCCCGGACTCCTGCGGCAGCGGGGACCAGGACGAGCTCACACCAAACAACCTCACCGTCTAGAGGGAAGCTTTTCACTTTAGGAGCTTTCTTCTGCAAATATGCAAAGAAATGACGCGCCGTGCGCCATTTCTCATGGGAAGCAAGCGGGCACAATATACCCACTCGTTTTTTGCGGATGTAGGAGGCCTATGCAACGAAGGGATTCCATTTAGGAAGCTGAAACACGACAATGGAATCACCCTCGAGGAGCTCTCCCACAAATATCCGCTCAATCGCAGGAAGAACCGACACCCAATAAGGCTTATGGAGAACGTCGTCAGCGTCTGGAGGGTACAGCGTATGCATCAGAAGGTGTATGGCGGATCCGGTCCAGATAATGGTGAGTATGGGACATCTTTTCTTCGTGGAGTGGAGCTTGAGTTTGGGAAGAAGATGAAGGTCAATCGGGCCGAAGGGGCCGCAGACCTCGCTGAGCAGCGCATGAGAAATTCAGGACAGAATCCACAGAAGATGACACCACCATGCATACGTGTGAGCGCTTATTTACCCACCCTTGGTAAATAAGTGAGCACAACCAGGGTCTTGAGTTTTAGATTTGATTCTCGTTCTATGGGTGCCTAGCGTAAATCCATTGTGCCTTCCAAGCAATGGATCTTTTCTAAATTGTAAACATACACATGTTTGCAAGAACTAAAGAAATCAAGAAAAACTAACTTAAATTGCAAGTTTTACTCTAATTGGGTCGTACCAACTAGGCCACGGTAGTTTTTGAAAGAAAGGTGATATAGTCTAAATTTAGCCACATATAAAGATAGAGAATTTCATGCCATTTCCAAAAAATACAAAACTCAACATTATGCGACCTTCCTAGCAAGAGTTATGGACGGATGAAGTTTAGCCCTTCCGGGGCTATTTAAACTTCATCCATGATGTAGGACGTGCTTCCTAAYTCAATTACCTTTGAAAATTGAACCCTAGACTTAGGTGGTTAGTACCTGACTAAATACCAAGCTTTGACTTGGATGAACTATTTTAGGTTGACTTCATCCGTTCCTTGACCCAAACTTCATCCTTGAATATCTCACTCGTTTTAGCTCCAAATTCTAAGTGTGAGATGGTTCTGGAAACCTCTAATAGATGCCCCTCAACGCTCCAGTTGGATTTTCTTCACCTGCAGGCTAACATTTGGAGTTTCTACTATTTCATCGATGGGATGGGAAAACTGAAACATATCTTTGGAAATCTATCTTAGGGTTCTTACATGATTCCCTCGGACCAAATTAGCCTTCTTGCGTCTCATTGCACAATAGGTGTAGATAATTGGGCAATTTTACTAACACTTTTATTATTTACAATAGGTGGGTTTCTACCCTATCTACATGCGGGATTTGGTGTTTTTAGTAAAACTAGGCTTAATATGTACAAAGGCTATATTGGAATGTAGAACACTTGTTTTGGTATAACACACTATCCAGGTCGTTTTGTATCTAAAACTATTCTCAAAATAATTAAAAACAAAAAAAAGAAAACTGTGAGTCCCGAGTGACGAATTGGGTGCTCACAATACGCGAGCAGATTCAAGGGCTACTTGACCTTTTTGAGCATCTTCTTTGTCGTGCGCTGATGGCCCATACAGCGGCTGTCGCGCAACTGCGGGTAGCAAAGCTGATCGTCAACCACGGAGCACAGATAGATCGGGAGTTCAATGGGGTTCTTCATACCCATGAAGCTCCGGTGCAAGTAACCAACGCAGCCCCAAAATTATTAGCTTCAGCGGTGGTTGACGTCCCATTGCAGCAAATAACAACGCCGCGGCAAACCAGGTCTGCGAAAGCAAACGCAGCAGGTCAACAGAGGGAAGGGTTCAAAGTAGCAGGCTTACTACGCAAAAAAACTGGAGCCGAGCTGGAGCTCAGTAAGGTTGTCATCGCCTTGGAGCACGCATAGGCAGACTTGAGTGACAAGTAGGAGCGGAGTCACGAATTTGCTCGTGCAGAGGAGGCTCTTTGGGACGAATTTGCAGTGCTCCAATCCGCAAAGAAGGAGGGCTCTCGTGATGCTGCAGCAAGAGCCATGCTGGACAGCAAGGTGCTTGCTGCGATGCTCGAGTGCGGGAAGGCCAGCGAAGCTGTCGAGAAGAACCAGGCGGCATTGATAGAGAAGACCAAGGAAGTGGAGGTGCTGCAGCAGCAGGTCGTTACGTTGCAAGATCAGATTCAAGACATGGAGTGCCAGATCGATATCATCATCATTGAAGAGAGTTGCGTTCGCCCGCAGCAGTTCTTCACGTCTTTCCCCACTGTGCCAACCTCCATGATTCCATTAAAAGAAGAACTCCCTTGTGGGCTGTGCGGACGCTTTTGGGCAGAGATGGTGTTGGTAAATCTCCCTTGTGGCTGCTTGTTTCACCCCTGTTGTATATTTAAAATTGTACTCGGGAAGAATCCACGTTGTCCCACTTGTGATCACGTTCCAGGAGGCGTTTGGATGGGGCAGTGGGGCCTAGTCACAAACAATGCGACTATGCAGGCTAGTATTGAAGCATGGCGTGCAGCTATGGACGCCGAAGGATGTGCACCATCACTCTCTCGGGAGGACGCACAGGCAAGAATTCAAGAAATGTCCATACTTGCTGCCGCACACTCCAAGACCGGATGGTCTATGCGGAAGCACACTAGCGTAGACAATGAGTGCGAAGAAGGAGGTGGCCCTGCAAAACTTGCGCGCGCCAATGCGACCAATTCCCCGACAATTCCCACAGACAAGATGGAGGGTCGATATGAAGCCCGGTACCACTCTATAGGTGTGCAAGACAAACTTGACATGGAGGTCATACAGATCGCGAAAGATGCAGCCGCGGAGGTTGAGGAGCGGGAGGCAGCTGAGGAGCAGGAGGAGGATTCCAGCAAGCCCGCGAACGCAACTGCGACAGTTGCAGACTTAGCTGTCGCATCTATTGTTGACCCAACTGACGATTTTTCAAGCATTGCATCTGAAGGTGGAAACGAACAGGATTAGAATAGTAAGCAGCTTGAGGTTATCTAATTATCCGAAATTGTTGTGGATTTGTGGTTTGACCGTGTAATTTGAATTCATGAATCCGGATAAAATATAGTGGCAGAGCAATAATAGTCAAAGGTACTTCATATAGTATTTAAGTTCTACAGCTATGGCCTATACTAACCTACATCTTTTTTCCAGCATAGTTATACTGCATGGCTACCATTTTGAATAATGAGTGCCTATGACTTGTGAATTTTGCTTTTTGGATGAAGTAAAGTTTTATTTCTCACAGGCTTCTACTAAAATCATAAACTTCTTGCTTCGGTTTGTTATATTAGTAAATTCGTCTTGTGTAATAGAATGTTCAATCCTATGATGGAATGCTGCAGCAAACCTGTGGGGTAATATCTGAAATGTGGTAAGTTTCTAGCACGAGGTCACCCTTCAGTCATTGGGCCAGTGACCCAAATCGATGAGATTCAAAACGTGTGATATCCTGTTAAACTATCTTCACTTGTGCACCCTCACCATTGTGTCATAGCATTTGCTATCAAAGGCAAAGCAGGCTCCTTCATGCCATGCATATCCACATTACTAAAGCGGAGACGCCAATGAGCATTGATCACATTTTCAAAAAGCCAATGAGCATCACATTTTTCCATGTATATATTGTTGGGGACTAATCGGTATTCATTAATCTTGCTCAGTAAGTCTACAAATGTGCATGAAGTTTTGAAATTATACTGTGCATGCATGTAATGTCTTTGACTCGTGCTAAAGCACTGCTTCAACTCAGCCTACAAGTACCGTCCTATGTGATATCCGTGAAAGAGTAATCCGATTGAGTAGATTCTTGTGTGCCCTGTGGATCTTGTGACCTTGGCGTTGGCTCGTCGTCGCCGTTGCGGCTATCGCTAGAACCAGGTGAAGGCTTTTCGTTTGCGGAGTCTGGCTGTGATGTGACGTATCGCCTGCCTTCTTGTGTGCGACCTGCTCGCCATGCTTGACAAGCAGCAGCTGCGTTGGAAGCGTGCCAGGTGTCCCGCCGCCGTGATCCTGCCGCCACTATCTCTGGATCGGGAAGGCTACCCTTTACGTCTGCAATTCTCTTCTTCAACTTTGCATCGTATCGGTGTTGGATGTTCCAATACCAGAACTCATACTGCTGCACAACCACACTAGTGCGGTCCTTTGTCCCGCCGTGCTGAGAGTGTGCCTGACTCAATGATTTGGCGACATGATGGGATATTTCCATACCTTGGCAGCTCCACACGAACAGGCTTCCATACTTTTCAACAAACCACGGCCCGTGCTTTATGAGAGCATGTTGCAGTGGGACACGTCATGCTTCACCATCGTACTGGAGAAACAGAAAAGCCAAAAGCAAATTAAATCATTGCCGCTAAGTGTTAGACGCTACAGTAGCCTATGCAGTGCTTAAGCCCCAAATATTCAATGCACATGCGGAGCTAAACTTACGATGTAGTGGGTGACATGACCCTCTCCAAATGCGGCGATAAATGCTGCCCCAAAAGCATCCATGCAAACTTTGCAATTGCTTCTCTGGTCTGATGACAGAACTAGACCAGTGAAATATGGCACCAGCTCCTCCAGTGTTTCCCACACTCGTTGCCGCTTGATCTTTGCCTGCCCATTCTCAAGGTTGTTCATCTCAGACATATTTACCTCCTTCCACACTCTGGTATGAGTCGACTAGGAACTGGGATGAAATAGCTTTATGGCCACTCCGCCACCCAGGCTTGGTTTCATGACAACGTTACCAAACTTCCCAGACTTCTTCACATCCTGATTCAGCACACAGTTTCCCGATTCAACTCCGATAGCGGAAAGCGTTTTCTTCATGAGGTCAATCGCTTTCGCTTTCCTAGCGTTGTCCTGCATGTTCCAAATGAACATGAAGTGCAAATGCAGAATTTTCTCACAGATGCGAACTAGTGCATGTAGAGTGCACATGTGCGTTCGTGATAAGGGAATAGGCAACACCTGTTGCCATCGTGGATGCGTAGCTGCATCGACGGGTTCTGCTCGAATTCTGGACGCAAACAAGCCACCCTGCCATTTGCCCTTCCCTCTAGTCATGGCAATGTTTTCCGCATCTGCAGCAGTGACTGTTTTTGCTCTCTTGTGCTTCTGCTTGCAGTAGATACAATTCATTTTACAAGAGGGACCATGCTGAAGCCCGTTCATGCACTTAATAGTCTTTATATCTGCGCTCATGCGCCATTCCACAGTGAAGCTGCCACGGTCCGGTACCTCCAGCTCTTGCCCTTCGTTCTGAGCCTTGATGACCTTAGGAAACTTCGTCTGCTGAAATACTGTGAGTACTTTTTGCCGTGTAGCAAAAAGAACCCAAGAGTTGGGCCGGTGGAGAGTGTATGGACCCTAGACGCCTCCAAGCAATGGACACTTTGAAAGAATGGCTACAAATTACTATATTTAGACTCTGACCCTAATGATGTTTCTCAAGCAAGTTCATTCTCCTTTCACATTAAGTTCATACACCAATTTCTATCCAACTCTATATCAATAAGCCTACTTCCATCTCCAACCAAATTTTGTCACCCTAAATTTGGCCCCAATTTCAAGCATCCACATGTGTCCAAAAAATCAACCAAATTTCTCTAAAAATGTGACAAAATTAATGCATTAATGTCAATAAGGGTAATGTGTCAATACATGATTGGTGAATATTTAGGTGCTAGTAGATACCAAAAAATATGGTTATTGGTTGTTAATAGGGTGTTTAGTCTGTAGGCAATTTTGTAATTTGAGGGTTGAATACTTCAAAAACTCACATATTTTACAATTTTGATTGGAAAAATGTAATTCTTCTAGTGTTTGATTTGTGAAACAAGCCCACACCTCAAAAAAAATATGTACACCTTTAAAATTGGCCCCAAGATAGTCAAATTACAAATTGGGATGGTAATAAGTTTGTCTACATTAATGTGTTACGGAGTACATTATTGTGTGCCTTGTACTATAGTAAGCTTACATACCATTAAAATATAATAATTTAAAATATAATAATGTAAGAAATCATTTATGTGCCATATTTATTTTTCTAGTGGTATTAACTACTATGGAATTACTACTCTAACTAAGGTAGGAGGTCCTAAAATGGAGTAGGTTCTAAAACCAATCATGCTCTAGAGGTACATTTTTCACTCTCCAATGTTCAAGCTATCTACATTTGAGGAGGTGGTCGATTTTAGAACCCATTGAAATGCACTTTTCTGCAACTTCAAAAATTCATAACTAATTCCTCAAAGCTCTAAAAAAAATATGAAACGACTTGGGTTAGATGCCAATTCCACTTGTCTTTGAAGGAAAATTTTCTGAAAATTATTTCAAGCAGTTTCACCTTGCCAAAATTCAGCTTTAGGGACCTCCTACCTTACTGTAAACCACGGAACTACTTGGGGGCAGACGGAGGAGAATGAATCATGCGATGGAATGGAACATGTTGTAAGTCTTGTACCGAAGAAATTGAGGCTATGGAACCTTGCTGGAAGCGCGTTGGAAGCCCGCGGTTAAGGAGACAAAGAGCAAGGTCGCAAAGTCTCGAAAGGTCGCGACCTCCGTCGTCAGTAGTCAAACACACTCAATTCTACTCCTGCCATTTCCTTCTCCACTTCCATTTCAGAATAATCGGTAAAGGCATCGATGTCAGCACTCAGCAGTCGTTGTGAGTGGGAGGAAATCCCGGGTGCAAATATTTCTACTTGTCGTGTCTGCGAACTTTCCATCTGATTCAACTGCACAAAATCCTCACCGCCTTCAATTCAAGCTGGAGTAGAGATCGCCCACTTGAACGGGAGCAAGCAAGTCATGTCGTTACTGACTTACCATATGATTCAACTGCACGAAATCCTCATTACCTTCAATTCAAGCTGGAATAGAGATTGCACTTTTGAACGGGAGCAAGCAAGCAACAAGAGCAAGCCCACTGAACCATCATGGGTGTCAAGGAATTGCTGCGTCGTTTTCTTCACAAATCTTCCTTCTTCGTCCTACTGATCGTATTTTCGTCTGCACCTATCACCTGCCTCGGTGGGCTCGTGTTTGTTTACGACCAATCCCAATGTAAGTTCCACATCGGACTTCATTTGGTTGAATTGAGCATTCRCAGAGTAGATATCTTGCGACGCGGCCGTCCAAGCACGCCCTGGCTGAAACATGTCCGGGTGCCTACGGATCATCAGGACACCGCCCAATTACAAGTTGCACGTTGGACTGAAAATTACTCCGTTAGAAACAAATTTGMGGAGTTTGRTAGGGATTCGAGGTTGTCCGCGCTCACAATTTCAGTTGGGTGATKCACGATTCTGAGGTCTAGAATCTCGTCTCAAACAGGGGCGTCAACAAGAATTGAAGAAGGCGATTTCAGTATCACTTTCCAAAATTCTGCAATGGGTCTACTACTTTGAGGAAAGAAGAATTGCGTTGTGTCCTATTTGGTGAAAAAMCTGTAAATTGAGGAGCAGGAATCGTGGGATTTGACGCCTCTTACAGTACTAATCCTCTTGTAGCGTTACCTAAATCGTGTCCATACTTGGAACAGAAGCCTTGAACTTTGACACCCCTATTGTTCTTGACTTTCTTTGGGTATGAATTGGCAGTGGATGCTATGCAAGCCCTATGGGGAGTGTGGAATGAAAGCACTCCCGAACTTGCAAAGAACTTGCCAGGCTGGAGCTCCTCCGTGATATACCCTTGCAGTCAAGAATACGCAGACCCACATCCCAACTGGCGTGGAGTGGAGTGCCTCAATTACGTCAATTGTGTGCAGACTAATGCGACGACGACTTGTGGCACATACATCACAGGCCTGTGAGTGCTGAACTTCTTTCACGTCATTCCTTCTTTGATTTTGTAATSCGTAACCTCAATGAAGCCATACAATCTGCATAACTACTTCACCCATATTAGCTATATGGTGAAATTTTAAGAAATCGGCAGGGGGAGTAAACCCTGAGTTTTGAAAACTGGAACCATTTTGATTTGCCCAACTGAACCCTAAACCTATTCTAGATTGAAGAGCTCAAGGTCTCGGTTAGACACCTCAGAACCCATCTCAGCACTTGAAAGTGCACTAGTTTCAAAGTTTTGAGTACTTGAATGTCACTCTGAAATTTTTGTCGCTCTGAAAGTTTTGAGGCTCTGAAATTCGCCATTTTAACGAATGTGACCAATGTTCCCTTCTGGCTTCCATTCCAGCACTCAGTTTCTGAAGATCTTAGCATCCTCATTAGGGTTGTGCTGGATAACTCAGATCTGCAGACTGATTTGTGGGAAAAGTGCATCTTCGTTTGCTTGGCTCATCATAGACTATTTTCCACAACCAGGACTTCTCCAGATTTGAGTCACCCAGTAGGTCATTTGCTTAGCACATCTTTTCTGGAATTACTTTAGGGTTTCCGATTAGGGTTTCTGATCATGGTGACACACAGGACCCTCGACAATGCATCCTTAGTAGGCTCTCTGCCACAGGAAATCGGAGACATCAGCACACTGACGACTCTGTGAGTCCCTCAACTGCCGTTCGAATTCGTTTATAGTTGATAAGAATGATATGCTCAGGGTCTAGGTTCATTCCTCGCTAGCCTTGTTCCCTGCCATGGCCATTGACGGCGGTGCTTGCGTGTGGGCGGACGTTGTGTGGCAGAGAGCTGACAGGAAACCCTAAGCTTACTGGAACTCTTCCCGACTCGATGGCAGCAATGACAGACCTTTACAATTTGTAAGTCTCAGATGCCACCCTTCGTAAATGTGAAGAATCCTCTCACAGCTTGTCAATTGCATCTGATGGGGATTCCGCTCGTCAAATTGAAAGATTCATTTGTCCGGAAGATTCTCCAACCTCAAAATTTGACTGTCGTATCGTGCGAAGTATCTAATAGCAAGTAGGTTTGATTAGTACGCACTTCGTTTTGCTGATATGAACCTCACATGTTCAACTGCTGCTCTCGTTGGTTTCACAGAGATCTTCACGACAATGGTTTCTCTGGAGAAATTCCGGACTTCCAGTTCCTTCAGAACGTGGACCTCAGTGGCAATCAGTTTATTATCAATGGATCCTTTCCACTCCCTACAATGCGCAGTAAAGGCTTCGCCCAGAAAGTGATCCTTGGCCGAAACGATTTTGAGGGACAGATACCTGAAGATGCCTTTTCCAACATGGTGGAGCTCGTCCAACTGTAAGAATCCGGATCCTTATGCCTTAACTCCTGGTTTCTATTTTCAATTTTTGATGCGCGACATAGGGCAATGTTTGAGGTATTCTATTACGGATGTCTGTAGGGTTGTTTACACAGCACCTGGAGGGCGCTGTTCATGCTTGACAGCAAAGAGTTTGCTGAAAACATGGAGCAATTGGGGTATGGTATATATTGATAGAAAGTCTTTGCTTCAGTAGCCTTGCAGGTGCTGTCTTTTGTAAACAACACTTAAGTCTCAATTCTGGTTGCATGCAGAGATCTATCCAACAACAGGTTCGGTGGAACCCCGCCGACTCTTTCAAATGTAAGAACCTTTTGGAACTCACTCAAGCTTCATTATATTAATTTTAAGTGGTAGTGAGAGCATCTTCTTATTAATCTTGTTTTATGACCGTTTTAATTGCCACAGCTAATTCCAACCGAGGTACTAGCAAGGCTCTCCTAAGTTGGCCTGTGCGATTGAAGATTTGTTTAGGAGTTGCTCGTGGGTTGCATTATCTTCATACTCATGCTCAACCAAGAATCATACATCGAGATATCAAAGCCAGCAACATCTTATTGGCCAAGAACTATGAAACCAAAATAGCTGATTTTGGGTTGGCATTTCTATTTCCTGATGAAGAAAGTTACGTACTAACGAAACACGTGGCTGGAACCAAGTAAGTTCTGTCAAACACTAAGTACCTTAATCTCTGTACTTCTTGGTTTTGGAAATTTGTTCTAAAACCTCTTAATGCCTCAATCCTTTAATTTTGATTTTTTGCATATTTTTTGTTTATATCGTTGTACAAAAATATCATTTACTGCAATTTATTGCAATTTATTGAAACTAGTCATTAAGGAAGGTTGTCTTTTCAAGATTCAAGTATTACATTGGATGAATAAGAAGTTAGTTGGACTAATCAGCACTTGCAAAAAACCCCGTTCATTGTTTAGAATATGGATGTCAGAGCGCTTAAGGGATAATGCTTGTGTTAGTACTTCTCGGTTTGAGAGTTTACTAATGATTCTTCCAGTTATTTGTGATATCTTTTAACTTATATAGTACTCCCTTGGTCCTGAAACGATTGTCCACTTTTAATGTCATGTTTTTGAAGGTTGTTTTGAGTAGGTCAAAAAAGTCATACTTGTGGCTAATTTTTGGGGTGTTGCAATGAACACATGCAATGCAAGTCATTGATTCTAGTGATATAAAATTTGGAACCTTTCTTAATTCTGTTTTTTTCACAATATGATCAATGAAACTGGATCAAAAAAATACCAACAACAAAATTGTGGACAGTCATTTTCAGGAGAAAGGGCGTAGTTGCAAAAACAAAAATTTTCTCACCATGAAGCTTGGTCACTCTCCATAACTAGTGGTTGGATGACTGAGTTTTTTTTTGTTGACCATTGATAAATAATGGTGGATAGACTCAAATGTTGAGAATGATCAGTACCATGTTTGTAATTTTAATGTGGAATTTAWATGACATGTATGCAGGGGATATTTGGCACCTGAATATGCATCATTAGGTCAATTGAGTGATAAAGTTGACATTTTCAGCTTTGGAGTGTTGTGTTTGGAGGTTATAAGCGGTCGAAGAAATATTGACGAAAAACTTGCCCCCAACGAAATGTATCTCTCAAAATTGGTAAGCTTCAGTTCCTTTTGCTTTAAGTCAAATGTTGATCTTTTGAAGGTGATGACACTGGCTGTTGATCGAAGTTCTTCACATTTTTTCCAATGCTAAAAGTGGATGTTTGGTAACTATACTCTTGAATTTCTGAGCATGAATAAGTGATTACAACTATCATAGTAGTAGTAGTAGTGGGTGATTGGAAGAAACACTTGTACTATTTGTTGTGTTTTTTATTTTCAGCATTTTAGTACTTTTTGTACTATGAGTCACCCTTGGTACTATTGGGGGTATGGAACGTGAAATGTAGATGATCAATTGGATTTTAGATTTACTACTTTGGCAACTTGTGATGTTCATCATTGGATGGCAAGGATGGATGGCAATACTTAATTTGTCATAAGAAATAATTCACATTAATAGATTTGAGGCACTATGAGCATGAATAAGTGATTACAAATATCTTAGTAGTATATGTGATCATTGCTCTTTGGTGGTCTTGTAGGCATGGGAGCTACATCGACGTSGTAGCTTGATGGACTTAGTTGATCCAACAATGAGCTTACAAGATGATGAAAAAGTGCAAGTGCATCGTTTGGTCAACATTGCTCTCCTTTGCATCCAAAACGAGGCTGAGCAACGACCTAATATAGAGCGAGTGGTGGCCATGTTGCAAGGAGAGAGTGACCTCGAAGTAGCGGTGCCCAACCTAGGGATGGAAGAGCAATCCTTGGAAAGTATAAGGTTATTTGCAGTTGGTGGGAGTGTACTTGCAACGGTGACAGAAGATAGTGAATCTCCATTCATAAATTCATCAAGGCAAGGGATTGGGAGTCCGAAGGGGTATTCTTCAACRAGTGCTATGCTTCAACTTAGTGAAATAAGAGTTAGATGATTCTAGTAGAACCTCTCTAAAGTACTCATTTTGATAGATTACATTAGAGTAGGTCATTTGCATTCATGATATTTGTTTGCAGCTTGRTYAAAGGCTAGCAATYAATATGGGCCTCAATATGTACCTTAGAGTGGTAAGCTTATTACTATTAGAGAGTTTCTATTGTATTTAGGGTGCTTCCAATGAAGTGTATTTTACTCCTCTTTAGTGGTTATGAAAACTGCTCACCTTTTTGTACTATAGATGGCAATTCCCAAGAGATTYAAAAATCTGACCTTTACATTTATGGGTGATTGTAAGAAGTACCTATCCTATTTTGGCTCACATGTTGCGTGTTGATCTGATTTTTGGCCATAAGTTTTGTGTATTAGCTCCAAATGACTCTAGATTTAAAGGGAAGGTACTCATGACTATTATAGACCTTGCCTAATTTTTTTGTAATTTTCAAAAATAATTTACTATCCAAATTAGAGCCCAATTCAATGTCACACTTGCAAATTTGGAGGGTTTTAGTACTATTTAGTCCCCCAAGAAACAAATTTTGAGTTGAAATTTGGAGGAAATGGTCTTCCACTAGAATTATAGCTAGTGGATACATGAATTTCTAAAAAAAATTAATTTTATGTGGTGTGGAAGTCTACAAAGTGATCTTCTTTTTACTTACATTTTGAATCATATGAAATTTTCTTCTGGTGATTCTTTTGGTGAATGACCATCTTCATAGAGTTGTTACAAATGGCCAGTTTTTATTTTGGGTATTTTTTTATTTTTACTATTTGTAACTGATTAAAACATCAAAGTATCTATTTTCTTGAGATTTGGCACTTTTTTGGTTCTCCTACTGAGAAGATTTTTCTATGCATTTCCATTGGTAGTTACCTTTGTTTTAAAGGTGTATACATTAGTTATATTTTTAAATTAAAAAAAATTAGTTTTCTAATTTTAAAGTACTCCCGAAAGAATCATAAGTACTATTTGTAACGCAACTAAATTTGACTGATCGGCTATGGGTCTGGAGCACTTTTTGTCTTTCAAAATTCATACTAAATTCAATTCATGCGAAAAAAATTCCAAAGTTTTTGCAATCCTCATCATTTTTATCAACACACCTCTAAAAATATTTACCTTGCATTCCATTGCTTTAGATTTGTCCAAATTCCTTATTTGGTTAGTTATAGGTGGTTCTACCTTACATCAGTTTTTCTATGTTGCCACTTCAGTACAGTCATGCTGTCCATCTGCTCGACTTCAACGTCAAGATTCTCTTCTTTCTTTTCCGTTTTCTGCGCAATCGGGAGCCGCAAATACACGTAGAAAACACTGCCCCCTCACGAAGAWATGGAAATGCACACCCACCCACTCCTGGTTTATAGACTAGAACAACGTTTGCTTGTAGTTCCAGCTGCGAACTGAGACCCCGGTGTTTTTCGAAAGTGGATTCGCTCTCTCAACCGGAGGCGTCTCTCCAATGATTTGAAGCAGGTGCGCGTATGTTCTTCTCTCTTTCGGTCGAGATCGTAGAAAATGGTTGTTGCTCAATTTTGCTTGGTTTTCGACCTATAGTGCTGATGATGTTAGAGGAAGTGAGTAACCAAAAGTTCGGAGGGGCTGCAAGCATTCTTAGAAAAGTTGAAAACGGTTTTGAAGCATCGATCGCTGGCGTTCCTATTGCAGCAAAGTTTGGACGCAGTATTGCTAGAATAGAAGTCGAGTCGAGTACCGTTACTGCGTCGTCTTTCAACGAGCAGTATATGCTTGAGCCCAATTGAGACGTTGTGCGTATGTTGTCAGTAGAAACCGTAACCAGGGTTGCTTGCGCTCTGCAATAAAGACAGATGGATGCATGGAGTCTGGCAGCTACCTAGAGATAGAATAGAGTCTCCGGGGTGCTGCGGGAATGTCGATTGTTGTGCATGTCTTGATTTTGCCTTCATTTCAATGCTTTTGCTGGCTTGCTCTCCTAGTGGTTTTGATACCGTTGCTCGAATTGCGCGATTTGCTACAGATTTTGGGGGTTTAGGGTTTAAGGGTTTTAGGGTTTAGGTGTAGGGTTTAGGGTTTCAACGCAGGCTCGGATTTCTGCGTTGGAATTCACTCGAATTTGGGAGGCGAAAATCAGTACGATTTGGGAGCTTCCGAGCTATTTGCTGAACTACTCGTTGGGCAGAAGTCATTCGCCGGTGAGGAAGTTCTGAGATCACGCGTTGGAATTAGTTGTTGGGGAAGGGTTTCGAATTAGGAAGGATTTTTGAAGTGCGAATTTTTCCGGTTCAGTGGTAATTATTTGCAGCATTATCAAAATTAGTTGGTCGTCAGATTTGAATCCTAGCAAGATATAGGACAGGAAGTTTCGGCCGTTCTTCGTTYTTGAACGGTCCAAGTGTATGTCTAACTTGCAGCTGGTGGATTGTTAGGTTGTACTATCGTAATTCTGCTCTGCTATGGCCACTGGAAGGGTGAAGCAGGGGCAGAGCCAAGCGGGCACTGGGAAAGGGAAAGTTAACAGGGCAAAATTCAGGGGTAAGAGAGTAGACGAGAAGGAAGAGATTGAATCTCTCGAGGGTCGAATTGCCGCAGGAGCTCCTGCCCCGGGGACGAATCCTCTCGCTTTCGCGATCGCCAAGGAGCCCGAGGGAGATGAGGGTGCATTACGGCCTTACGCTGGAGCGAAGGATTTTACAGGACTGCCTCTGTCGGACCGGACGCAGCGGGGATTAAAAGAGAATAAATTTGTGCAYATGACTGCTATTCAAAGAGCATCGATTCCCCATGCGCTCTGTGGTCATGACGTGCTGGGAGCTGCGAAGACCGGCAGCGGCAAGACGCTAGCATTTCTGCTACCGGTGCGGTTTTAAGTTWCAAATGTTCTCATGTAGTGTAGTTTCAAAATCTGAAATGTGTAAATGATTGAAATTTCTTGCAACTAHCGGTATTGACAATTGAGTCTTAATCTTCCACAAGAAAGATGGTTCAAGAATCATTTATATTTTGGAGTTTATGATGCATTTTAGTGATGAACATCCAAAAGTACTACTTWATTTAAAAGTAGTACTTCACAGCACATTCACTGCATGTAGGTTTTTTCARTTGTCTGATGAGCAATAGTTGGTCATACAATAAAGTTTTGCAATTGCATGTCTATGTGGATRTAGTGCTCAGGAAGGGAACCAAATTTCTTAAAATATGAGCGAACAAATTTTGCAACCATGGTTAGTGTGTGGTTTGTATGTTGAGAACGGGATGGTGTGCAGTCAATGGCATGTCTGACTACGTWAAGGTAATTTCAGGACAATGCTCGTGCTTACAGCAGTAAAATCTGTGCAGGTAATCGAGAAGCTTTATCGATTGAAGTGGGGTTCCATGGATGGGGTGGGCGCTATCATTATTTCTCCGACTCGAGAACTTGCTGTTYAGATTTTCGATGAGCTTYGCAAAGTGGGAAAACACCATTCCAYCAGCGCAGGGCTGCTTATAGGAGGGCGCAAGGGGGTGGATACGGAGAAGGAGACCGTGAGCAACTTGAATATATTGGTGTGCACCCCTGGCCGGCTATTACAGCACATGGATGAGACACCGAACTTTGACTGCTCACAACTTCAGGTGAACTGCAAGGCATAGGGTTTCCATTTCCTTCATGGCCTACTACTGTGGTTGCGCTTGCTGATTMTGTCTTGGATGATAGAATGCAGTGCCTCAAGGGTTGTGTGAAGCAGGACAGTACCCYGTAGAACTTTCTCGTCGTCACTGTCTTTGTGTGTTGGGACAGGGTTTGCAGATTARTACTTCCTGGACATTTGTTTTCTTGGGTTTCTCAGTATTCCTTGATTTTCTTCCAATCCTGTATAGTTGTAACCAAAGCTGAAGCAGTTGGTATGGTGATGGAAAATAGGTTTTGGTGCTGGATGAGGCGGATCGYATCTTGGACATGGGTTTTTCTGGAACTTTGAATGCCATCGTAGGACAACTTCCCAAATCGAGACAGACAATGCTTTTCTCAGCTACACAAACTCGGTCGATTAAGGATTTAGCTCGCCTGAGCTTACGAGACCCCGAGTATTTGGCAGTTCATGCAGAATCTGCAGCTGCCACACCCGCTAGACTGCAACAAAGATGCGGCAGATAGTTTACTCTTTTCTCTGGTACCTCTGTGATTCCTTGGTTTGTACGGTTTTGCAAAATTTTCATTCTTGGGATACTGGTGCATTAGTGTTGAGAATTATGGGCGTTTTAAGGGTTATAGATTCTCCTGTCTTTTGTTACCTTGATGTCGATTGGCAATGAATTACTCGGCAGTGTTGTATATAGTTCTGTATATCTGAATAAGTCGACCTGAATTTTATCCAGGATGTGAGTGATGAAGGAAGTGACGATGAAAATGTTGGCGAAGACGTGGTGGAACCTATGATCACTGGAGATGACATAGAGGAGACAGCGAATGGCCCTGTGGAGAAGAAGAAGAAGAACAAGTTGGATCGTCTGTTTGCTCGGAAAAATAATGATGTGTTCTCATCTGCATTTGATAAGGTTAGAGCACATGAGGAGGTAGACGGTGGTGGCGGTGAGGATGATAGTGACGCCGATGAATTTTTGACGAAGAAAAGACCTAGAGAACAGGTAGCTGTCGATGAGTTCCTGACGAAGAAGAAAGCAAGGCCCGATGAGGAAGAGGTTGAGGGCAAACAAATGAAGGCGAAGAGGTGAGWCTTTAATCAGCAGACACTCTCTTTATACGTGATTCATTTTTTGATCTCATATCTTTCTAGCGAAGTTCATGTTAGAAGGGTTAGGTCTTAATCCAAGCGCCTCTCTTATTTCCGCTGACTGATTATAATTTCTTGCCGTCCTTGCAGCGCGGGTGTCAAAGTTTTGAAAAAGAACAAGTTAAAGATAGATCCGGCCAGGGCTGGAGCGCATCGTATGGTGTTTGATGACGAGGGTGTTGCTATGCCTCCTCTTGCTGCTCTTGCTCAGCAGAGCAAAGAAGTACTCCATGCACCACCTGGTACTACCCACCCCCCATATCAGTTTATTTGATTCTTTTAGAACGGTGTCCTAGATATCATATGCTTTTCTGTCTTAGTATTTCCATTCMGTAGTTCATATCTCATTTCTGTAGTACATTGTTTCCATAGAGCAAAGCGGCCACTTTTGGCCATTTGGCGCCTAGAGGTTAATTCTCAAATGCACCTGTCGGTGAATCTTTCCTCTGTAGAGTTCGTAATCTCTTCGCATTTAGCAGTGGTATGTACGTATAACTGTTACTAATTTGTGCAAATGGTTTACCCCTGATATACAGGTGTGAGCAACGAAATTGCACAAGCAGCCAATGAACGGTTCAAACAGTTGAAGATGGAAATGAAACTGAGAGACAAGGAGGATCGCCTTCAAGAGAAACAGAGGCTCAGGGAGAAAAGAACGAAGCTGAAGCAGAAGCTCCGGGCAGAATCAGATGATGAAGACGATGAAGTTGCAGACAGTGGTGGTGATTCTGACGATAGTGAGAGTGATGGTGAGAATATCAAAGAAAGACAGCGAAGGAAATTCAAGCGAATAGCTCAAGATGATAATAATGATGAAAGCAGCCATGATGATGATGCAGAAGACTCTGACTCCGACGCGCAGCCAGAGAGGCCTCAAGTGAGGAAGAAAGGAGGGCTTGGAGGTCGGAAGRAAGATACCATGGAAGATTATCCTTCAGACCTTGAGGAGTTATCATTAGCTGAAAAGGAAGCTCTTGCTTTGAAGCTCTTGAAAATGAGAAGAAAATGAGACCACTGATGGATGGTCGGCCTTGTTACTGACTGTCAATATTTTTTGTAGTTAGGGCTATGACTTCCTGTTTCAGACGTTTTTTTCTCTAGGAAAACCTGGTGGAAACAGATCTGATAGACCGAGTTAGAGCAGAGCTCAGCATTTTTTAGCAACGGATTAGATTTAGGGATGGGCCAGAGTGTCTTGCGGTAGTGGGAGTTGAAAGGTGTGATGAGAGCTTCGTAATGAGTTTGAACTTCATTTTTTCTGAGGCAGAGGGAGTAATTGAGAAGCTAGAGATATGCAGGCCTTTGTGTGGCGAAAGGAAGTGCAATTTTGTGGTACTAACTACTAAGTTCCTTATTTGGGCAATATATGTAACCTACAGTAGAAGATTCTAGAATTATAACCTCATTGAATGACTTCTGAGCTATGTATTCATGTACTAAGGTAATTATAGTCATCACTGCTCAAATTAACTCATACATTTGGAACAAGAAGCTACACTAAAAGTTACATTTTGATGACACAAGATTTTCACAATTAGAACTTGGGAGTATTTCATGGTTTTTGGTATTTCTTAGTGTTTTTGGTGACTAGTTGTAATAGTGCTTGTCCATCAATTGTGCTTTGGACATTACTAAAACAGCTTTTGGAAGACATCTTGACCTCTTATTGGTTGCTTCTTATAGCTCATCTTTTGCTAGGTGGATGTCAAGTCCAAAGTCCACCATACAAACTATGTGATTATGTCAAGATCCTAAACATAATCCATATTAAAAAAATATTTGATCAACCAAGTTGACACCTAATTTGGGAGGTGTATTCCTCACGAGGGTCACCATATGTTATATTTTCCAATGAACGGGAAGTACTGGCATCTAGTTATGACCTAGCCGAAATTTTTTGAAGATGTCCAAATGGCTTAGAAATGTTTAGGATGGGGTACCGAAGAAAAAATTGGTATTTTTGGAAATGGGCCAAGTAGGAAAATAAATCTTCAGCAATTTGGCCGTCCGCCCTAGGGATATGTAGAAAGATGACCAATATAAAATCCTTTTTCCCAGCGGGCAGTCGACCAATCATATGCTTTTAGGAAATTTTTATAATGCATACATAGTAATAATAGTATATGTCTATACTCTATATGACTATACGTGTAATGGTGTAAGGCAATTTTTTATACTACCCTTCGTGAGAAGGCATCAACAATGAATCTAACTAAATGGCCTTTAGTCACTACTGTAGTTACTACTCGGTTTACTGAAGAGCCGTTGATGGACAGCTGGACTGCTGGAGTGTTGGACACATGGGAAGCGGGAATTCCCGTCACCTAGTCAGCCACACATTAGTCGCCATTGTCATTTTCGAACTTTAGTTTTCCTCTCACTCTCCGGTTGGTGGCTGGCTGTCCTGCTGCACTGAGTCGTAACCTTAGTTTCTCAATGCTCATTCACTCACTGCCTCACAGCTCTCACTCATTGCCTCACAGCCTTCACTTACTTCCTTTGTGCTAGTGTGTTTCATATAGTTTACTGCAATTTGTATCTTGTTATCTTGTTCTCGATCAAGAGTTCAGGACTCACCTTGTCATGCGCACACTGGTGCATTCTCGCGTGCGACAAAAAAAATTGGGAGTAGAATGAAAACTCTCCCATAGAAAGAAAAAAACCAGCTCTAATTTCCACATTTTGGAAAATGGCCAAGTCCCAAACTTCATATATGGCAAATTGCCGAATGGAATTTCAAAATTTAGAATTCATCCGAAAAAAAAAAAAAAAAAAAAAAATTTAGGTTGCATTCGAGTCAAATTGAAAAAAGCCCAGCCAGCTTCCACTTTCAGGGAAATAGTCCATTCAGTAAAAAAATACTTCCCGGATTGTGATATTTTCCATGCTATGCTTCCAAAGGGTATTTGTTGGTGGCTATTATGTTTTCCCCCAAATTTTGTGATACCCTATTATTACCTAATTTCTAATATAGTTTTGTAGATAAAATAAAGTTTTAGAGATGGGAAAATTGTTTGTGGGTCATTGCAAGAAACACCGTTCGTTTTGTAGACACCTTTGTAACATGCTTTCTTGTCCTCTCCTATAACTTTTGAATAATGAATTTAGTGCAAAAAACAAAAAATTTGTTTCTAGATGTTGTGATTTTTATTATATCCCTTATTTTTCAAAATTAAAAAAAATTCATTTTATATTTAAAAGTCAATTTTATTAATTTGTCACATTTTGGAATTTAGGATTTTGAATACAAAAAAGTTGGTCAAACTAATGACTTTTGGCTGAAATTTTTGTGGTATATTCCTATAATAGGCGTACATGTCCTTACTAAAGGGCATCTAAAAATACACTATTCTATGTCCTCCACGTTTGTGCAAATAGGCCTTCTTTGCACATGCACTTGTAAACAATAAAAATGGTTATGACTTTGTTTTTTTGGTCAAACCTCATCACCATCAAGTCCTCACAAATGAATGATTTCTAGAAACAAATTTTTTTGTTTTTTACGTGGGATTCATTATTCAAAAAGTTATAGCAAAGGATAAGAGAGCCACTCTCATTGTGACGGAGAAAAGGGCCGGTGTTTCTTGCAATGACCCTTGTTTTAAATTTTTTTTTAATATTTTTTTCTATATAGCCTTGTTAGTTTAAAAGTTTTATTCATTTGCTTCACACCTACCACATTAAGGATTTTATCAAAAAAATTACAAAAAAATATATATATATATAAATTCAGCAATATCAATCAAAACTCTCACTAGCACTAATAATGCATCCATGGAGAAGGGCAAACTTTGCTATTGTAACAACATTTAAGATGTGAGCAAGGTATTAAACAAGACAACAATAGTAGCTAGCATCACTCTACCTCTCTACAACAACTCATTGGGTGATTGCAAAAAGCACTTGTTGATCTTATTGCAACTTTATAGTATTCATAATTTTTTTCTAGAATACTTTAAGATTTTTTTTTGATGTGGCCAATGTATACATCTTCAAAAAGATTGCACCTTAGGAAGATAAAGCATAGAAACATTCTCTAATTAGGGGAACGAATAAAGTGCTAAATCTCAAAATAAATAGGTATTTTGAGGGTAAAAGTTGAAGCATTACAAGGATGTCTTGCAGCGGAGGATTCCATACTCAAGTGCCTTGGCAATAAGAACCTCGATTACTTCTCAGCTTTTGAAAATCCAAAATTAACAATGGTTATTAGGAGGAAAACAAATGGTCATCAAGAGATAATGCAAAACATTGGGAGATCAATACAAAACATTGGAGGACCTATACAAACATCTGGAGATTTCTTGATGTTATTATTTGGAGATTTTTGGATGATATGTCCAAAATTCATAGAATAGTGCAGAAGGGTCATTGCAAGAAACACTGGTCACTCCTATTTTCTGTTACAAACAATGTTTTTCTCTTGTAATTTTCAATAACTTTTAAAGAATTATTCCCATAAACTTGAAATTTTTATTGGAGACGCCTATTTAACTTGATGACAATCATATCTTTTATTTTTCAAAATATTAAAAAAATAAATTTACACTTAAAAATCATTTTTGCTAATTTGTCACACTTCGAGGTTTAGAGGTTTTCACTACGTTGTGAGTCACTAAATTTAATGATTTGGAATTGAAATTTTCATGGTCTATTAACATAGAAGAAAAGCATAGACCTACCAAAGGGAATCTAAAAATTTATTATTTTATGTCCTCCACATGAGTGCAAACAACACTCCCATTGCGCGCAATTTCAAAACATTGATGATGGTTTTAAGACCACGTTTTTTGTGAAATCTCATCACCATCAACTCTTCCCAAATGGCCGATTTTTAATTCTTGAAAAAAATTATTTTCCTACTATTTACAAATTAAAATGTCAAAGTACCTATTTTCAAGACGTTACTTATGTCAGATGAGCATTAGAAAAAAACAGGGTCACATGTTGTGACACCGTCTTACATTTTGGGTGTTAATTAGTAATTTAATGACAGCTAAATTGTTGTTTAGTTTACACAATATAGAACCTAAGTAAGAAAATAGGGATTAGTGTCATTTCTGGAGTTAGTTAGTTTTTGTCATCTACACATTACTGGCTCAATTACTGAACTTATGGACTAGGTGATGTGAAATTAAAGCACTATAATTCATTAGGAATAAAAAGGTCTGACTCTGGACCAGCTGTGCAAATAGTGCAAATAAAAAATCGAAAAAAGAATATTAAATTGAAAAAAGAAATGCAATCTGACGTGGTTGGCAGGATTGGTGGAGTAAGATTGGTAGACTGAGACTTCTAGATTTTCTTAGTTTGTACTTTGGGGAAGGAGTATGAAGGTCATGAAAGTACTGCAACAGATATACCTAAAAGTGATCCTAAATTCCCAAGTTATGAGATTTTACATAGGCTTATGGCATTCCTATGTAATGCCATAAAAAAAAAGCACTACTTTCATTAAATAACGACTAACTAAAATGCATCGTTACTAAATCTTTTGAGAATGCAAACCTCGAGCGCTGTTGATGAATCTAGATGAGATGTGTTGTTGAACGGCTATACTAATTAACAGGGTCGAAATTAGGTGTTACACACTTGATTGGGCGCTCCTGAAGACGATCACTAACCAGGCTAATTGACGTAATTATGTACAACAGGTTGAACACAACATAATTAATGTGCTACAGACATTTCAGGCAGCTGCAGAGTCGGGAGATGCACACTCAGACAGCAAAAACTCTGGAATCTGTTTTCACATAAATCCAATCTTGCAATCGAAACGTTCCAGAATCTTCAGTTGACGCAATCAGGTAGAAATTAAAATGGATCGAKCTTCTGTGGCATGCATGCAATCCATGAGCTCAAGTCTGAATCTCATACTGGTCGCTAGTATGGTTTGTCTCCCGGGAGTCTCCGACGGTCTCCGTCATTCATTCCGAACCTGCAGGTCGCACCTGGAAAGTTTCCAAGATTAGAAGTTCAGCAGACAGACGTTAATTACAGTCACAAATATAATTAATAATTTAATATAACCCAATTCAATGTCCAGATCTATCTATACATTGCGCGTACTGGCCATTGATCAGTCCCAACATACTGTACAGTACAACGCATTTGTAACAAATCAGAAAATCCATGTGAAACGATGTCAGTTCTAATAATCTGCCTGGCCAGTAGCAATAAAAGTATGGAATAAGTTTCGTTCAGAGGACTCCGATCCAATTTTTTATTTGATAACATGATTATAAATTTATAATGGCATAAATGCCTATATATAATTTACCTCAAAGAAGCTCCCTCGAAGAGAGGTGACGTGTACTGAGTGTTCAATCTCCACTTGTCTCCAATTGCGAAACAGGGTACACAGTAGGTACTCTACACCATTTTCGATGCAAGTCTGTTTTTCCAGGACAAACACTGCAATTGTTGAGTACATATACTACATAACAGTGCAATTGTGGCTTGGTCAACCATTGGTAATTTTAGAAAAATATGTACTCTAGTAACATCAAATCCAAATTTTAGATAGAGCATTAGACAAATTCACAAAATAGAACACCCACAAATTAGAAGAACTTTCATCCAAGCATGTAGAACAGTAGAAGGATGAAACTATTTCAGCTTCAATCTGTTCATAGTCCAGAAAATGAACGTCGGAGCGCTCGTGGGTTAACTCATATAACCATTCAAAATTTCAAATCCAGACAATGCCACTTCCAGCGTACGTCCGAGGTGACCTTGTCATTCACTTACTAAATTCGTTGTGCTAGCTGTCCTTAGAAGTTAGAACTCATTTGGCGCTCCTCGCTACACACTAACCTATAAATCCCTTACGCAATGCACACCGCAGACATTTCAGAGCCAGAAGATGCAACCGCTTGTAGTGTTCACGCTTGAATCTATGTTTTAAACATGAATTCCAATTACAGAAATTGACTTACATTTCTCGGCGCAAGCAGGCTAGAAAATGAATCTTCTGCAGGAGCTCAAACTGGTAAAATTAATGGTTTTGACTCCGACGTTCTCCATTCTCCGTAAGTTCAATTATTCATCTAAAACCTGTAGCACCTTGAAAATTTCCAAGAAATGTCAACTTCGTTAAACTGACGATATTCGCACAGCCAAATATTGTGACATATATCCTCACAAAAGGTCGAATTTCAGGCCACAAACTAGTACTGGTATAGATTTTGTGTTCCCTCTCGTCAAAGTAATGGAATACCGCCAATTTAACGAACTTGACTTTAAGATTAAAAGTTCAGCTCACAGATGTTATAGACTTATATCCAATTAATTCAATGTATATATTGCACGAACTAGACACTTATCAATCTCTACATACAGTACAATGCCTTTGTAACAGAGAATCTGGCCGGAATTCCAAGAGAAACGATATACTAAAAATTTGCCTCGAAGGCTCAATGGAATAAGTTCGGTCAGACGACTCCAATTTCTCATCTGATGATAAGTGGAGTAAATGATTGTCCTTTACCTCGAGAAAGAGGTGACATGTACCGAGTATTCTCCACTAGCAATTCTCCAGGTGTAGAAACAGAATTAAATAGTTCAGTTATACACACTACCTGCACAGTATTCTGCACCATTTTAGATTCAAATTTTGTTTTTTTCCAAAACAAACACTCCAATTATTGAGCATATATGCTTAACCCATTCAAAAAAATGTTGAAATACAGACAATGCCACCTCCAGTGTTCAAGGTGACCGTGCCACTAGCTAGMTAGCCAGGTGTGCTTGCCTTAGAACTTCTTTACTTGCTACTGGCGGCATATTCACCCATCACGTACCAAAGCAATGCCGCGCAGACATTTTGTGCAGATGCAGAGCCAGAAGATCCTCCGCTAGTACGCTGAAATCTCTGTTTTACCAAAAAAATCAATCCAATAATTACAGAAACATTTCTCGGCGTAGACAGGTTAGAAAGTGGATCTTCTGTGGGCGTGAACGTAGGCTAAGTAGGTACGTCAGAATCTCAAGCTTGTAAAACGTCGGTGATGTTCTCCACTTGTCTCCAGGGTCAGAGCAGAAATCGTTCAATGCAGAGCCAAGCACGGATTCCAGCACGAGAACGTGGTGACGTTCTCATCGGAAATGGAGTTCTCTTCACGGAATCGTGTTCTCGCGCGCGCGCTCCCCAGGGGACGGCCGCGATCGGAGATTCGACCATGTGACCCTAGTGTCCTTTTAGGTCTACTAAAGCCTTCCCACGCGCGGAGTGTGTTAGATTTTTTCACTTCTTCTCTCTCTACTGTAGACTCTTCGGGAATAGTCTGGAATGTCTTGGGTGCCTCTAGATGCAGGGTTTTTCTTTTGCACTGTACTGTAGCAGTACACCATGCACTGAATGGAGGATGGTCCCTCCAAATTTAAACCGCTGTGACTGTGCCACGACACTGGATGGTGGCTCCATGGTGCCAGAAGAAAAAAAACCTGTCTAGATGTGGCTGGACTGTAGTCAGTGATGACTTTTAGTGACCAAATGCTTGTTTTGCATCGAGTAGTACGTACTTTACGGTCTTTAATTGATAATTTTTCTTCTTCTTCTGTCTTTTGTTTTTGTCTCTGTTTTGATAACGAATGGAAAACCATCATTGCAATAATAAGCCGGTAAAAAAACAGCCAAACCGAAGCTGGCAAATGATGAGAAGCCAGACGAAAAGGAAACAAAACAGCAGCCGAAAGCAAAACTAAAAGAACCGGCAGGGTGGGGGGGGCGGGGATTCCTTGTTCCAACGAACACTGAACCCGATTCTGCTCCAGTAGCTACACTAAATAGTGAAATTAGGTTGCCTTTACAATTACGTTCCCTTACCCCAAGAAAGTTACTCTACAAGCCATCAAAGTCAATAAATGTTTCTACAAATACTTCCACTTGTACACATGGAGATTCATGACTTCCAACTACACCAATAACTAACTCAAAAGTTGTGTGTTCTTGCACAGTAACAGTAAATATTTGTATAGTGTGGAATGTCAAGAAGTTAGTGAGGGGCAACCTAATTTCATTATTTAGTGTAGCTACAACCGGAGAGAGAGTCCAGATATTGTCCAACTGAAGCCAAAATTTATCAGAGTGCTGGGGACGACTACGTTACGGGCTGCTTGGTGCGTCTTCAGTAGATTAATTCATGTGATTCATCTTCCTTTTAACTTCAATAAGGGACGAAGTGAGTTTGAGTGAATGAATGAATTCAATTCAATGCGAACTGAAGGTTTTGAGAAAGTACTGTAGAGAATGTTTCAGCCACTTGTAATTAAGTTCCAAGACAAAATAGTTACGGGAACGTGACCCCAGCTGAGTGTGATCGAGCTGTCAATCGTTGATTCGTTTTAATTATCGAATTATCTCTTGGTGTCGGAGAAACTCCGGGACTTTGGTCTTGGGAACAAACGAATTTCGTTGAATGCCAGGTTGGTACGTGTCTGAAGTGGAGACGCCCGTTGGTACAGCCTCGTGCACCGCTTTTCCAAATTCCGGCTTGATGCTCGCTGTTTCAGTGTTGACATCGTCGGGACATMGGAGTGTTCGACACGTGACGCACGGGCACAAGTTCAACGAAATGACCTCTGAAGGTACCTCATCTGCACGAGTGTATCGCACGGTAACTAGACTAGGTTTCGTTATTAGTACGGAATAAAGTGATGMTTGCATCTTGGGAAGCCACTTGGACTAACCTTGTATTCCTCCCTTTGCCATGAAACTTCGTTCGCTTGTTTAAAAAAAAATTGATGCTTACACCTTTCCATCTACTCATCTACTGATAACTTGGCAACACCCTAGACTAGAATGATCTACAGTTCTACACTAGGTAGTGAAATTAGTTATTGCCCCTCACTAATTCTGCGACATTCCGCACTATATAACATATATATATTGTTACTGTGCACGAAGGCACTCAACTTTTGAATTAGTTATTGGTGCTGTTGGGATTCATGATTCACGAACCTCCATGTGTACAAATCAAAGTATTTGTAGAAATAATTGTTAGCTTGGCTTTGATGGCTTCTAGAGTACCTTTCTTGGTTAAGGCAAACTAAGTGTAAACTAAGGCAACCTAATTTTACTATATAGTGTACGTATCTAAGTAACAAAAATCAAGTCACCGCTGCTCTAGCTACAGTAGGAAATCCATGGGGAGACTCTGGCAAGTTTCCACCGTCAATGATCCTCAGGACCGAGCTAGTACATGATTCATGCATGCCCAACAGATTATTTTTCGAATTCTGCATTATTTATTTTCTGATTATTGTATCGAAATGAGCGTGAGTGTCTGAGTGTCAGCTGATCGACATATCCAGCAAGGTTGGATGCAAGTTGGTAAGCTAGGTACCGCCTTTCCAGTTTCCACCCTTGAATAATAATAATGCTGCCGCCGCTCCTGCTCCTGCTGCTGCTGCTGTCAGTAGTACGTCCGGAAACTGCTTTCCTTGCACCTCTACGTGTAACCCCATTAGAACTGAACCGCCCTTACTACCTTTCCTACAGCATGGCTCGGGCCACAATTTCTGCTGTCGTTACGTGAGCGCTACAAAGACGGTACCGCCCCTTCCASTTGTCTTGTCCATTCTACGAAATTGTCTTGTCTTCCATGCAGCGGTGGTGCAGCTTGAATGTGAAGCCTTCCGTCGTCAGTTGGAGAAWTCGGAGGAAGACTTCMATCTTTACTTTCAGGAATTCAGGTGGTGGGCACTGGMTGTATGATTAATATAGAATCACCAGCCAAACGGATCTAAATGATCAATATATATAGTACTCCAGATTTAATTAATTAATTAATTTAATACGTCTGGTCCCTTACTTTGATCACACACAGAATAAGCGGTGCAGCTTACCTTAACCGACTTATCATGGCCCTTGCATGCATTTCTGAACCTGCCATATCCGGCCGGATTCTTCCTCAGTCTCATGTGGAAAGGAGCGGACCTGCTGACGGAKGGACACTAATAAAGCTGGAAGACCGACCGAACTGAGGGCCGAAGACTGGCAGCTTGAAGGCCACTCACTTCAATTTACTGAAATTAATCCATTTAAAAGTAATAAGCAAGCTTAAGTTATTAATTAAGTAACTAAGTGGACTCAGGATTCACTGACAGTTTAATCCGTCTTTTGGAGAGAATGCTGGAAAAATATCTAAGACAGGTATAGATTCATAAATCTAAGACAGGTTTAGATTCCAAAAATCTATAAGCGGTTTAGATTTCAGACCGCGCGGTCTGAACTGTAAAAAGTGTCAAAATAACTTAATGTCGCGATTTTTATGAAATTTGCCATACTAGTACTATACTACTATTTTGAGTCATACTTGGATTGACAGAGTTGTTATCCACTATAACTTCTGAAGTATGAATCCAATTAACTTGAAATTTTTATTGGAGATGTCTTGCTTGATAGCAATCAGATTCCTTATTTTTCAGAAATTTTCAAAAATCATCTTATATTTAAATTTCAATTTAGCTAATTTGTCACACTTTGTAGTTTAGAGGTTTTTAGTACTGGGGAGTACCCAAAATTAATGATCTAGAGCTGAAATTTTTATGGTCTATTCCCACTCTAGGAATGCATGAATTCACCAAAGGGAATTTTTTTTTAAATTATTTTATTTCCTCTACATGTGTGTGAACAGGGCTCCCTTGCGTGCGCACTACTAAACATTCAAGATGGTTTAAAGATCATATTTTTGGTGAAATGTCTTTATCGTAAAGTTCTCCCAAATCGACAATTTTTAGTTTCTTCAAAAACTCTTTACCCTATTTATCACAAATTAAAACATCAAAACACCTATTTTCATGAAATTTTCCATTTTTCTAGTTCTTCTACTTAGAGAATTTTCATACGCTTTTCCTTCATAAGGTACCTTCTTTGTAAAGGTGTATGCATTAAACATATTTTTTACATATTTAAATTTTTTTTCTAAGTTTAAAGTACTCCCGAAAAAAACATGAGTACTATGCCAAACGCTACAAAAATTGCATGGTGTTTCATGCAATCACCCAAACTGTTTATTACAAGATTTCAACCAATGGGATTGTCATTTTTCAATTCCATAAATAAATTGTTTACAATTTAGTATTTTGAGTCATTTTCTACTTCTTTCTACTTACTATTTTTTTCCTATATGTTGTATAATTCCAAATGATTTGAAATTTTTTCAAGTATGTAACTGACTTGCCTTAAAGAATGAATCCAAAGAGCAACTACCATTTCGGACATTTTTTCATACAAATGTGACCTTGTGAAAAGCAGTTGCCCGATTTTTTGTTGTGACAAAAAAAATGACTTTTGTCAATTCAAATGCTAATATCTTGCAATCTACATAGTGGAAAATTCTGAAATTTTTTCCACATATTTTCAAAACATCGTACTACAAGATCCTATAGTTACATATGTCAAAAAATGTTTTTTTTTTCTAAAATTTTGGTGCTTGTATWAGAAATGGCAGTTTTGGAACGTTTTTGATGAAAATATGGTCAAAACCATTTACTCATTTAGGGGTTAATGACAATTTAGGTGTGTTAATTTTGTTAAATTAGCTTAAACCCTACATGCTCAAGGACTTATTTGAGCATGGCTTGGAATTTGCTCTAAATTGAACAAAAAACCAACATTTTGATAAATTGTATCAAGTTTTCTTGAAAGGCAACTAAATGAATTCAAACTAAATATGTTAGAGATCACAAAGGAAAAAAAATACACAACATCACTTGTGGATTGAAATATTATAATGTTTGATCATGACGGTGTAACTATGGCAAATTTCATTAAAATGGCTGTATTCCGTTGTTTTCGCACTTTTTACAGTTCAGACCGCGCAGTCGGAAATCTAAACTTATCATAGATTTTTTGAATCTATACTTGCCCTAGATCTCTAAAATCTACAATTGTCGTAGATGTTTTAGTCTTTCAAACCGTGTGGCCTAAAATCTAAATATGTCATAGATTTTACACATCTATATATGTTGTAGATTTCTGAAAATCTATACCTATCCTAGATGTCACTATCACAGTTCAGATTGCGCGGTCTAAAAATGGCACATGAAATATTGCCAATTTAATAAAAATTTGCCATTTGTTGAAATTGTGAAAGTGATTGAAAGTCTTTCAATCCTCTTTTTACATGTCAAACCTAAAAATTGATCACTAAAAAAATATAAGCTTGAAGGGCATAACATGCATAATCCCAATCAATTTAGAGCTTTTCAAAATCTACCTTACGATTTTTTGAACCGCTAAAGTCCTAAGGCCTTTTGTCCATCAAAAATCACTCAAAAGTGTCATTTCTATAGCAAAGAGAAATAAAATGTTTTTTTGCACATGTAAGCGTAGGGTCTTGTACTAAACTAGTGCAAGAATATGTGGAAGAAATTTTAAAAACTTTGACTTTGTAGATTGCAAGATATTTGCATTTAACCCCTAAAGGAACAAATTGCGCTTTTTGACAACATAGCGATTTTGGACAACTTACTACAAATGGAGTTTTTAATTTTTTTTTTCTTTGAAATTTTCATACAACATGTGTACGAGGAGTAATGTCGTAGATGACTGAAAATCTATATTTTCTCTAAATGTTACTTTCACAGTTGAGACAGCGTGGTTGGAAATTGGCTGTATTTAATGAAATTTGCCATAGTAGCTTTAAGGCCCAACAATTTTCATGAATTTTCACTTCATGGTCAAAAAGTTATTGCTTGAAATGTGATTTTTAATGGTTGGTTGGCAACGGAGCAGGTCTGGAAAAATGACTTTCTTAGAAATAAAAATTTGAAATTGATTTTCTAGATTTATATGTACATGGAAAGCTTTGAATTACTCCATTTTGATCAACAAATCAATAGTTATGAAGATTTTTTGTTTGTGGGCAATCATGGAATCTCTACGCTAAAAATCCTAAAATAAACTTTGAAGTTCCTTTATTTTAACTCATTTTTCATTAATTTTGAAAAGAAATAAAAGCATTGGGTGTAGATTGTTTATTACGACATTGCAACCATTGGAATTGGCATTTTTCAATTTTATAAAATATTTTGTTAACAAGTTAGGATTTTGAATCATTCTCTACTTCTTTCTACTTATTATTTTTTTCCTATATGTTGTACAATTCCAAATGAATTGAAAATTTTCAAGAGTTTTGCGTGATCATAATAATGAATCCAAAGAGTCACAACCATTTTGGACATTTTTTCATATAAATGTGGCCTTCTAAAGTTCAACTACCCATATTTTTGCAAGGATAAAAAAGGGATTTTTGTCACTTTAAACGCAAATATCTTGCAATCCACACGGTGGAAAAATCTGAAATTTTTGCCACATCTTCCCAAAGTAGTTTACTACAAGACCCTATGGTTACATGTGTTAAAAAATGTTTGTTTTCTAAAATTTGGTACTTGTAGTAGAAATGGCAGTTTTGGAGCTTTTTTGGTGAAAGCATAATCAAAGAGCTTTAGGGGTTAAAGTGAAGGAAACAAGTTTTTTTGCACCTTGCTCAACTTCATTTTTTGGCTTTGAAATCTTTTAACTTAAATTTTTTTCTCTACCTATTTTGAATTTCTAACATTTTATGATGAGGAATTGAGTTGAGAATCTACTAAAATAAATTCAAAAAACCCACATTTAGTTTTCACTCATTAAAAAATTGTTTAGTAGAAGTAGGTTTAAGATTGAAGGCAAAACAAAACCAATAATAGCTCTAAGATGGAATTGAAACAAACTAATCAAACCGGTGGGATTGTTCTAGCAAGAAATCTTGACCTTGCAAAACTTTTTTTTGGAAAAATTGTAAGAATTGAACTTAATAGACATGAATCCTACAAGTTATTTTTTCAAGAAGATGCTTGAATTGCCCAAAAAATAAGATTGTCCATAACTTTGGATAACAAATCAAAACAGAATGAATCAAAGCTTACCATCTAGATAAAAATACAATCTATATGAAAAAAAATTTAAGTTTTTTCTTAAAAAGGTTTTTTGAGGATTTTTTTGCCCGCTAAATTAAAATTTGGGCTTAGTTTTGTACCATAACTTTTGCTCGCAAGCACCGATTGAAACAAAAACTATATTTTTGAAAAACTAGTATGATTTTCTATCTTTACAAAAGAAAGTCAAAAAATTACAACAAATATTGAGATTGTAGGAGACTATTCGAAATCCATTTTGTCTCCTAAGGGGACAAATGGACTTTAGGGGTTAAATGAATTTCTAATGTGATTTTTTCTCCAAAAAGTGTATTTGAGGTTCTTTCCAATATCCCTCAACATTCAACACTAGAAAATCAAGATTTGCAATGGACACCTTTGCACAAAGTCTTAATAAGAAAAATCATAATCATTCATTTTAAAAATAAGTTTTTTGATGATGAAACTAGACTTCACAAATTTTTTCTTGAAAAGATGAATTATAAAAAATATTAACTTTGTAAGATTGCATAACAAGTTTGTCATGCTTTTCAAGTTTGTTTATCCTTTTGTTTCATTTACACTATTGTTAGTGGGGTCTTTGCAAGAAACACCTGCGGTTTTGTATACACTTTTGCCACAATACTCATGATTTTTTGGGAGTACTATAAAATTAGAAAAACAATTTTAAAAAAATATGAAAAATATGTTTAATGTATATACCTTTAAGAAGAAGGTACCCTCGGAAGGAAAAGCATAGAAAAATTTTCTAACTAGGTGAACTAGAAAAGTGCAAAATCTCATGAAAATAGGTATTTTGACATTTTAATTTGTAAATAATAGGAAAAGAATTTTTTTCAAAAATTAAAAATTGGCCATTTGTGAAGAGTTGATGGTGATGAGATTTCACCAAAAAAATGATCTTAGAACCATCATCAATGTTTTGAAATTGCGCGCAATGGGAGTATTCTTTGCACTCATGTGGAGGACATAAATTAATAAATTTCGGAATTTTTTTTTGAAAGCTTAAGAAAGCAATATGAAAATCAATATGGAGACTCAAAATTTTTTAAATGAAAAAAAGAGATAAATTAGGAAAAATGAATTTGGCAAAGCTAAAGTCCATATAAATAAAAGTTTGAAAATACCCATTAATCTAGAATAAGTTAATTCAAATTTTAGAGTTTATTGGAAATTAGTTTGAAGCATTCATGTTTAAAGTAAATTATTTATACTTGGGCACTACAAATGAAATCACATTTGAATGATACTTGATAAACGACTTCAATCACATAATCTTACAGACAAAATAATTCATTTATTCCAAAAGAATATAATGTATATTTAATTTCAAGTCTTTAAGTCCTATATTAACCCCTAAATACCCATTGCTCATAGTTAAATTTCTTGCAAGAAATGCAATTCAATTTCAGAATTCCCTTGTTTCAATCTGCGTCAATTATTCTCTGTTATTATTCAAAGGTTTTGCATGCCAATATTCTCATGTGACCTAAGGTAACTTTGCCTATGACAGACAAAATGCCAACTAACCCATCACAACCCGCTTGCCCATCATAGCTAGCCAGCCCATCACAGGCAAAATACTTCTAGTGATGCACAGTCATTCCAGTTCTGAAATGTGCACCATTAGAAATATTTTGCCTATAATGGGCTGGCTAGCATTTTGCATGTTATAGGCAGAGTTACCTTAATGCTTTAGGTCTGAACTCATGTAGTTCACTTCAAATTATAGTCAAATAACTWAATTTGAATATTGCAACAAAGTTGTTTGAAGACTAGGTCCAGTTGCAACACTTTAATACAAGAATTATTGAATTCCAAGTTACAACAACTAGCATGGTCGTAGGAGGCCAATCAAATTTGCCCCACAATCAAGCTTCCTCTCATGTGATAGGAGCGCTTGGGGGACTTCTTTGGGGACTTTCTGCTCACTTCAAAAATTTCTTGGAAGTCCACGGAGTGGAAACCCTGATTGTTTGTTGTCAAGTCTCTCTTTGTTTCAAGTCTCATTAATCTATTTTTAGTTATTTACTATCCATTTTTAGTAATGGTTCTAATATTGAGCCCCCCGCACTAGGATCATGCCCAACAACTTTGTAGAGGCAAAAAATTAATGCTAAAAAAGCATCTTTGATGAATATTATGTTATAAAGTTCATAGAAGAATCATGTGATTTAGTATATATTCTTTTTGTTAAGGAACAAGACTTTTACATGGCTTATAATAACTTCACTAGGCAGAGTAGGTGTCACAACTTCTTCACCCAAGGCAAATTTCTTTGAAGAATGAACAGGTTGTGAGAGAAAATAGGAGCCAGTGGAAAGCAGTTATGGGTGAAGAAGGTGTCACACTCCTTCAAATAATTGGTGTTTGTTGTTGTGGAGAATGAAAAGCTCTTGGATGCACAAAACTCGAAATGCACATCTCAAAATGCTTAAGTGGAAACAGGCAAAACAAAAAATGAACATCAAGTATTGTAAACTGCAAGTCCCGCAGACCAAAAGTATAGCACTGAGACAGCAAGGTCAAAGTGAGAATATATTTTGCGTGATAAATCTTCTTTACGTCCATTATTCACCTCGAGAGGAAAATAATGGACACAAAGAAGACTTTGCAAAAAAAAAATATTCTTTTGATGAGGGCTAGCCTCAAACTACCACGGGATCATTGCAAGAAAGGGTGTGCAAAAAGCGTGGCGTTTTTTACAGTACTCATTTTTTTTCTTTGGGAGTACTTTAAATAATGAAAAATATGTTTCATGTATACACCTTTAAAAAGAAGGTACCGTAGGAAGGAAAAGCATATAGAGAAATTCTCTAAGTAGGAGAACTAGAAAAGTGCAAAATTTCATGAGACTAGTTGTTGTCATTGTAATTTCAGATTTTAATTTACAAAAAAAAGAAAAACACATTTTAAAAAAAACTAAAAATTGTCCATTTGGGAAGAGTTGATGGTAACAAGATTTCACCAAAAAAAAGATCTAAGAACCATCTTCAATATTAAAAAATGGTGCGCAATGGGAGTGTTGTTTGTACTCATGTGGAGGACATAAAATAACATATTTTCAAACTTCCTTTCGTGAATACATGATTTTCTACTGTTCAAATAGACCATGAAAGTTTCAACTCCAGATCATTAAATTTGGGGACCCAGAACGTAGTGAAAACCCCTAAACCTCAAAGTGTGACAAATTAACAAAAATAGTTTTTAAATATAAAGTGATTTTTTTTTGTTTCTAAAAAATAAGGGATCTAATTAACATAAAATTAGACATTTTCATGTTCATTGGACTTGTKCTTCAAAAGTTATAGCAAACAATAAGAGAGTATACCCCCCATTGTGACGGGAAATAGTACCACCCTTTCTGGCTATGACCGGTTTGACTCCACGTCCCCATTCTTTAAAGAAGTTTGGAAGGTGAAGACTTAGAGGCGAGACTACCTTTATTGATGTTCTGATAAAGAAAATGAGATTTCTTAACCCCTAAAGGACCAAGGCCTTTTTTGTGTGAAAAAACACTCAAAACTGTCATTTCTATAGCAAACAGTAAAAAAATTTGGAAATTGTTTTTTTTTCACATCCAACTATAGGGATCTTACACCTAATGAGTATGAAGATGTGTGGAAAAAATTTCAGAATTTTTGGACCGTAGAGATATTAATAAATTAGATTTTCCTTTGATCTTGTACCTACTTTTGTTTAATAATTTTTTAAAGAATAAAAATTAAGTTCTTTTTAAAAAAAAAAATTCTCTTACATTTTCAACACAATTCTCCACCATAAAGATTTAAAGCTCAAAACTCTATAGTGCAAAAAATTAAAGTTAAGAAGGTTCAAAGTCAAATAATCTAGTCCGGCAATGTGTTGCAAAACTTGTTTTTTTGGACACATGTTTTGGGCATAACTTTTATTCCCGGGCACCAATTAAAAAAAAATTATATGACTATGAAGCTGATTAGTATTTCTATCTTCGAAAAAAATTTCAAAAATTAGGACAAAAATAGAGACCGTGGGTACATGCCCGAAATCTACCTTGTTTCCCGAAGGGACAAATGGTGCTTTAGGGGTTAAACAACAAGCCAAATAGAATGCCTGTAGCAAAGATCTTCTCTTGGTGCTATTGTTAGTTTGTAGGTTGTCTTCTCCAACACTAGGTTATGGTCTTGTATTTTTTCTTGCAATTGATTGAAGTGTTGTCGTCATGATTTCTTTTTTCATTTTTTATGAAGTATCAAAGTGGCAATATAAAATGTTATAGTGGTGCTCCAAATTTCAACATTTATCCACATACTAGATAGAAAATATCACATTTGCACTTATCATATTTTCATATAATTCTACTTATGGTGAATTTTGTTATATTGGTGGTATTTTTGCACCAAAAATGGAGGTATTCTATGCCATTTTTTATTGATACCGCCATTTGAATGAAATTTGCCATATTCTCTTATAATGTGCATAGTTCTCTTTTCATTCAAAATCTGGCAATTTCATCCAAGGTTTTTTTTAACAAAGTTTTATGGCGAAAAACTTCATGATTTGTTGCCACTTTGTAGCCAAATCATTTTTTTTCCAATACACAATTTGGCAACAAAAAGCCCCCTCAAAATCCCTAGTTGTCATATCACAAGTGATGAAAGTATTGATTGCTACAGTGAATTCACAAGTTGTTGCACAGAGAATCCGTGAAGTGCTCGGGGGGGGGCATTTAGTTCTACTACAACAAACCACATCCGAACAAGTGGTTTCCAATAAACTATAATTTCAACCTAAAATTTTGAGAATTGTTTAATAATGACTATAGATTTCTATTGCAAAAATTTCTAACTCAAATAAAACATTAAATGATTTCTAGAAGAGGTTGAAAATGGACTAAAATGGCATGTTTTTCAACTCAAATATTTATAGAGAACACATTTAGATGCCCATTGCATCAATATTCAACTCAAAATGAGCTATCAATAGGGAGTTATTTTTGGAATTTTTTTGTTCATTTTTTAGACAATTTTTTCTTATATAACAAGGTAGAAAGCTCAAGAACAATTCAGGCATTAAAACCGCCCCTCCTTAAATGTAGATGGCTAGTACATGGTTTTTTTTCATCTTTACAAGAATGTACAAAATGTGTACATTTGAGGAGGTGAGTAGTTTTAGAGCCTCATGCCATTTGACTTCATAAATTCATAACTAATTCCACAAAGCTCCAAAAAATATGAAACGACTTGAATTAGATGCCAATTCCACTTGCCTTTCAAGGTAAATTCAGTGAAAATTATTTCAAGCAGTTCACCTTGCCAAAATTCAGATTCAACCCTTATATGGGCACTTTATGGACCTCCTACCTTATAGGGGTGTGAAAGTTATTTTTCAGTTCTACAATGTATCCTTTTACTTCAAAAATTTGTAACTAATTATTATAAATAAATAAAAATATCAATAATTCAAAACGTAAACTTTCAAAGTAGGAAACTCTTTTCATATCTTTTTAATTTAATTTAATGTAAAATTCAAAAATTAAATAGGAGGGTGAGAGTTTTGTTTGCACGTGTTTTTTTATGGACATTCTAAGTGAATCCCCCGAGGTCAAGTGAAAGTACCTGAGTTGGATTAATCATTATTTAAATATGTAAATATCCTAAGTTTGACATATGAGTTTCATACGTATGCCAAAAGGGTTGTGGATCTCATCAATATGAAGTATAAATAGCCATAGAGGGCTGGCAAAGTAGGCTCCGTAGGCATATGTGGGTACACCTAAAACGGCCACAAATTGGTAATGTGCCTAGTTACTATTATTAAATAGGTTAGATTTTCATATTGTCTCATTGGCAAGTGAAAAGAGGTTTCAATGCACCAAAGAGTGAGACAATCGGATACAATATGCAAAAGCTATGAAGGGTCAAAGTCTGGTTCTAAAAGCATTTATTCCACATAGGTACATAAATGGCGAATTTCAAAAAAATGGCGGTATTCAATGTGCCATTTTTCAGACCGCCCGGTCTGAAGTGTGAAGTGACATCTAGGACAGCTATAGATTTTAAGATATCTATGACAGATCTAGATGTCAAAAATCTATGGCTCTCTTAGATTTCAGACTGTGCGGTCTGAAATATCTAGTACACGTATAGATTTCAAAAATCTAGTTCAGTTATAGATTCCGTAAATCTATGACAATTTTAGATTTCAGACTGCGCGGTCTAAACTGTAAAAAGTGCCAAAATAACATAATATCGCCAATTTTTTGAAATTCGCCATATAATTGATTTCTAAAGATGTCGATTTTAGATAGGGGCAAATTTGGGGGTTGATTATTGAAACAAACCAAGCCACGTGAAGAGCACAACAGAGGTATATGTATAATATAAGAGGTACAAAATAGAGAAATTAAAAGGTTATCCAGGAAGGACACCAGGGACACTAAGTGTCCAATGAATGACAACAAATTCTCTTGCATAGAACAGAAGTACAACCATTCATCCTCAGAATTTTGTGTGGAAAGTGGAGAACCTCTACAGTAGCTTGACTTTCAATGAGTGCTCTTGGATTTTCTTATACACATGATGTCACACGGTATTAAAATACATGATTTCCAGGGTCACCCCCGCGTCGTTCTAGGGTTAAAAGACGTGTGACAGGAGAGAGTATCATCACAATCGTCGGGGTTGCTACGAAGAGGATAAGTGACGGGAACTGACCTTGTATTTGAAGATGGAAGTCGAATTTGAGGTTCCTCAGCAGAAACGACAACCGTGCTGCTCTTTTTCCACATCGAGGTCCTACAGGATGCAGCAGAGCTATTCGTAGTTCTCTAGAATTACTGCATACAAACTACTCGAAAACATTAGACCCTAGTTAACAATGAATGCTAGCTTCGAATGTGGGCATTTCCGATCCAAAAGATTTGTCCACGTACTAGAGAAGCCCAATTGACAATGCTCCAGTTCAAAGCCGAGAAGGAAGCACACGTACAGCGCAGGTTGAGATTTTTATGTGGTTACAAGTGATATTAAGCTTAAACTGAGTCTGCCAATGATGCCAAAACTAGGGTTTTGCTTAGCTTCAGTTGACAGAAACTGCAGTAACCTGCTTCAATGTCTTGTCATTCCTGACTTTCCATCTGCTCTCATTGCAACCTCCGCCTTGCAAACATTATACTACCTCCATTTGGAAATTAATTGCGTATTCATTCTCAGTGGTGATTGCACTGAGAATGGACCGGTATGTCACTAATTAATCTATTTCCAAACGGAGGTAGTAAATTGAATTCAGTCACATCTCGACTCTGGAAAATCAAACTGCAATTTTCTAGAACCAAACAGAGTACTGCAATCAGAATTATATAATCATCTATGTCTATGTAACATTCTTGGAAATATTCTGAAATCAAGCATCGCATCAGTCGTGCAAGAATTGACGCAACTTGAGTTTTTTAAAAAGAAGAAGGAACTCCACCCTAGCCTGCTTGTTCACGGAAGCAAGCTCCACCAGAACATTTACATCAGACCACAATTCGTAGATAACTTTCATAATTACAAGTTGAAGTTGAAAATCTTTTTATTCAACTTCAATGGGTTCAATCAACAAAATCCTGGCATACCTGAGGGTCAACACCACTTGCAGTCGACTTTTACCCCGTGCAGTCGACTCATTGCAGTAACTACGGACCGATTCTTTTTGAAATTCAAGCCCCAGTATCCGCGCTTCAAATAACACCACCTGTGCATCCCTTAGCGAGCAATGAAGTGAACTCTTAAGGTGTTAATGCAGTCATTTTCATAATTCATTCATTCATCAAGGAACAATCTGAAAAGTCTATTATATAAGCCTTTAAAGAGGACTTCAGAAAGTGTGAAAACCTGAAGACCTATTGGATCTAAAACCTAACGACTCGACTGGGTAGACATGATTGAAGTCATAAATTCTGAATTCATTACAAAGCAGTATCCTGTTGAGAAACGATGTTAAGTTGCAATGCTCTTGTCAACAAAGTCGTATCATTGTAACAATGAAGTCCAAAACAGAGAAAGGAAAAAACTACCTGAAGTCACCATGATACTACACCTGAACTTGGATTGAGAGTTTAGAGCCCCATTGTGTATTACCTCAGCATACATACCAGCATTGACGACTACATCCTCGTTTCATGCCACTAAGATAATTCAGGAATAGATTGTAAAGAATCGATATCTCAACTTGAAATTTGTACTAAACAATGTCATTGAATAAGTAATGCAGTAGTTCAACGAGTAATAGCGGGAACATAATCGAATGAGAAGGAGTCARTACCTTATCATACCCGCGGGCCGGAGCTTTACTTGTTTCCCTGCAAAACCCCAGAGAAAATAGCAGTTGATATAACTTTCCAAGTAGTAAGCAGTTTGGCAATCATGACTTCGTAGCAGGTGCATCAAATGCTTAAAACCATATTGAGGTCAGCCAAATCAGCAAAGGCTTAGATCCTCTTTACAGTCTCTGCATCAGGTTGCAAGCTTCATTGTGATAGGAGTTCCACAGGGGTCTCATATGCAGTTCCCGGTGTTCAAATTCCCGGTGAGTCTCACTTTTCTCGGTGTGTATACACTGGGGAACACCGGGAAAAGTGAGACTCGCCGGGAATTTGAACACCGGGAACTGCATATGAGACCCCTGTGTTCTTTACTTTGGCTGGAAAGTCACCGAAAAATGGCTTGCAGAGAACAATGGCCAAGTGTGCCTCTTGAACAGACCAGGAGAAGCTTGCACAAATGCTGAATGCAGGTGCAGGCGAACCACTGGTGGTGAGGCACCGCAAAGCCTCTATTGTAAGGTCTCCGTTCCAAGCTTCAAATCGTGACTCCTCGCGTTGCCCTGCATCTGACAGCACATGTACAGTGATTGCATCATAGCAGTCTATGGCGACGAAACATGTTCGGCTACCACTTGAAACGAGTGTCAAAGTGGGGGAAGTACGAAGTAATACTGAAATATTTCATGTTTAAACCCTAAACCTGAAAATCAATGAGAGGGTAGACTTACCTCCAAAAATCTATTTCCGGGGTTGCATGCTTGCGGAGAGTTTTGGTGCATCATAGACGCAGACRTAAAGAATAGCATCAAACTTAAAATGGAAATACTCACAGCATCTGAACAACATTCTGCCAAGCTAGAAAGGTAGAAATTGTCAATGGAAATAGAGGCAGCTCGACTGTTAACCCCATTACAATAACACAAAGTAACCCTTCCCAAGCACAATCTAAACACGCCATGCAGGCTCGTGCAGTTTCAAAGGTTGAGGCGGGAAGAGTTCAAAGCTAGAAGAGGAATAGGGATTCCCCTGCCAAGGGAGTTGAACAGAGAATCAAGGGAATAAACGATTGTTGTTATACCGCAGCCCTGTGGAGCACTAATGCCGATCTGCCAACAAAGCAGGAGACATTCACGTGATCAGAAGTTGCCAACTTAGATATTGCAATTTATAACCAGTGAGACATTTCAAACCCAATATCATCTCAGTCACAATCCTCAGCTTCTTCAGGTCAACATGGTAAAGATCCATTTCAATGGCCCATCTTCTGAAATCCAATGCTCACTTCTCTGACYGATTGTTTGTGAAACCYGGWTGCCTCTTCCCTAARACCRGACTGAAATTTGTTCCARGWAGCTGATGCCATGTCGTTYACAACAAGCATCCTACTGCAACCCTGGCARAGCAAGCTTCCGTGACGTAAAGSATATTATTGCGAAAAGAAGAGAACATAAAGTTGYGAAAATTACAACCAAAGCGGGCACTGGCTTGAACTTAGAAGTGTGAGCTTCCATCTCCCGCTTGCACCACAGAAAYAYGGGCACATAGTAATGATAGATGCGAACTTTCTCAGATTGAGAGAGCRCAAATTCAGCAAACTGCAGCTTGAGAGCTTGACTAAGRGCGCCAGCTTCTCGTCGATCCGCCGTCCGATCATCTCTGGAGTAAACCCTATCTTCTTCAGCAGAGGTTCACTGCACATAAGCAAGCCCAAGGGGACGAACAACTTCAAGAGAGAGAATACGAAGTGTGCACAAAACCAAATCATCTTCTCACTTTGTTCGCATCTGAGAAGACCTCTGTAATCATCCCCTTTGTGTTGCCTTCTTGAAACTAAGAGTTAATCTCTTTACAACATCATACTCTCACACCGTCAGGAATTCAAACAACCGACTACATGAAGACACTGGAAAATGTCCCCATCTCATTTCTATGGTGGATGAGTGCTAGCTGGTCTAGAATTAACAATCGGAGCACTGCATTCCAGTATCAYATCCACTTTCACGTCACRCATTCCAGTCAGAAATTGCGTRGCGTTTTCTTTTCGCGTACGAATCAATCTATCGACCCATTCTTTTACTCAGATTAAAGCCCTTCCCATTCTCCTCTTCAACCATCATCGCTGCATGTTCTCGAAACTCGTCATCTCCTTCGTATCCTTGACTACACTTTGTTCGATGTTACCCCACCATGATGAGTCACTCACTCACTCTCACACACACACATACTTACAAGAAAGTGCATAGCAACTGACTAATCTCTACTCACTGTTTCGTATCACAAACTGATAGCTCAAACTATAGCACACTAGAGAAGAGAGTGACGAGTCTTCTGCCCTACTCGCACTAGCTGCTACCGGCATTCAATCTTCCGCAGTTATGGTCAGTTTCTGAGCAAGAGCAATCAAACAAGGTTTTCGGAACCAGGAAGAAGGAACGATGAAATGTTACCTGCAAATGAAGTGGTACAAGTTCAGCAAAGGAAAGTCAGGCTGCTTCTGAGGTTTGCTGTCAGCCTTGATCTCGCTTCCTGCCTCCTTCACTGCCAATCCCACCACACCCACGCACGCACACCCTCATCATGCAGGCCCTTCCTGCGCCACGGAACGACCACCACTCTCGCACTTCATGGATCGGAGCTCTCGAGGCGAATCCTCCTCTTCCAAATTGCAGCCACACTCTGCACGTACCCTGGAAGACGCCACGCGCATCGCCATGGACGCCGACCCGAACATGCCACAGCCGCCTCCATTGTTTCTCAGAAACCGTCTCCACTCCTCTCACCATCAAATCCGAAACGCCGGCACCTAACTCAACACAATGTGATGCGCAATCTCAAGAAACGGGGGAGAAACGGATCCACTTGCCCATTCAGTCCCATGATGATTCATTTGTCCACGTGCTATTAATTCCTCGAATCTCCAAGCATGTCATCAACATTCGAAACTCTCACACATTCAACACCAAAACTTCGTAGAATCGCGACCCTCAATCGAAGGCGGAAAGCTCAAAAGTCGATGGATTGGGATCCAGGGAGATGAGAGAGAGAAATTCACAAACCTAGCTACTAAGCCATGTGCAGACTCCAATGTATCATGTCCAAGGTTCCCGGCCCTGAATCTCAAAGCTTGTCATCGTTATGGAATTGGAAATCCTCACCAAAACTCGAAGTGAATGAAAAAATTCACAAGGCAAGCCATGATCATATCTAGAAAATCTCCAAAGAGGATCATCTCGGGATGGGACTCGGGGAGATCATGAGAGAGGGAAATTGATATGGCTACTATGCGATGTGCAGACTCTGCGATGTGCAGACTCTGCGATGTCTGCAAGATGTTCAAGAAACACAAAAGAGAAGACTGAGGTTCATCTATCCTTAATGGTGTGTGAAGAAAAGCAGGTGGAATGCGGACAGATTGCTCAGGATTATTGCATAATCGAGCAGCTCCTCGTGGATTCCTCCAACCGACCCACAAGTGAGATAGATCTCCATGTCCAAAATTTCATGCTAAGTACTCAGTCTTGTCCAATATGGCAAGTACTGTACAGTACAGAACACAACATCCAGTAGCAAGCATGGTCTTACAGTGATGGTGTGGAATATTCCACATCCAACATCCTCTGCATCCTCCACATGTCTACTTAGCTACTGATGAAGGCTGTTGGGTGTGGTATATTCCACACCATCTACCCTATGCCAAGGCAGTGCCAGAGCATGCTACTGAATGTCATGAAAATGTATGAATTATAAGGTTCATTAGTTTGAAGGTTGGTAATTTGTGCTTTTTAAGAGGCGGCTTCAAGATTTGCAAACGGCAGAGCAAACAAAAAGAAGTAGAAAATGACGATACCCTAAACTTGCACAAATTGATATCAAACTTGAAGAGCATCATACCTTCAAGTGATGCTTAAACCGCAAGCTCTCTAACCAGCAATACTCATACCTTCAAGCCTAAACCGGTAGTTGCAAGCTCTCTGGCCAGCACTCTGACAACGCAAAACGGTGCAGAAGTCTTCAAGGACGACGTACAAAATTGTGATGGCTAAACAGTGCAACGGGTGAAAGCAATGGAGTCAGAAATGAACAATGCGACTGGTGAAAGCAACAGAGTCGGAGGGTGAAATATAGGTACGAAGGATAAAAAATCCCACGAGAAAATGGTCGAAAGTGCCGTTTCTTCACCTCCACAGGACAAGAAACGGCACTCCGAATTCTTGAAAATTTGAGGTCCACCTTCCACGCACAGCCTGTAGTTACACGCCACATGTCCATTCTCAAGGAAACCCTGCGAAGGTGAAGAAGCCGTGACGACCCCTAATGTAATGGATAAAAATGTCTTTAAACTAAACCTCAAGAAATAGTCCAAATCTCCAAGATGATTGAGCTCTTTGAGATTACTTGGGCCAATGAAATTTGAGTTAAAATTTTTAGAAGTTACTAGTAACCCAATCTTAATTGCTTGCCTTATTGGAAGAAGAAGAAAAAGTTCCACTATCTCCAAGGAGGCCACCCAAAGACAAAGCATATATATCTAGACATAGGCAATCTCAGGATGGTACACCTCAAATTGAAAAATAAGCAATTAAGCATGGATCCATTATCATCTATCTATACCTTTAAGATGGGTTGTTTATTTTGTTTTGTTTTGTTTGATATGTCGAGATCTAACAAACCGTGAAGCGAGAGGCGGCGCTCTTGGTATCGCTCGAAAGCTCTTGGCAAGGAAGAATGCGTGGGCTTTGTTTCACGGCGTT
>VACF01001114.1:0-23062 GCA_006891605.1 Pleurozium schreberi | reverse complement strand
TTGCAATTTGTTTACAGTGCCCCACTTTGAGAAGATGTTATACGACCAAGCCCAGCTCGTGAACGTTTATTTGGATGCTTTCGCTGCTGTGAAGGATCATTCGTACTCGTATGTGGCTCGGGATGTGCTGGACTACCTTATTCGTGACATGACCCATCCCGAAGGAGGAATTTACTCTGCTGAAGATGCAGATAGTGCTGAGTCTACAAGTTCTACTAAGAAGAAAGAGGGTCTCTTCTACATCTGGACTTTGCAAGAGGTCAGTTGAGACTTGCRACCATCTGCAGACAGTGGTCAATGTACTTGGCTGTTCATATTGAGGGTATTGGAAGGAATGGTAATGCACSAATGTGATTGTAATTTTTAGAAAATTTCGATGTTTTAAATCAAAATTAGCATGTTTCAGGAAGTCTAGACAACATCTTAAAGAGGTCTTTTTCAAGCTTCATGTGGGGAGATTCCCCTACGATCATACAGAGCCCTCCTTAGGTTCAATCGGAGGCCTCCTATTTATCATGAGCAGGTGTTTATATGATTATATGGAGATCTCCCCTGATTTTTGAAGAGAATTTTCTTATYACGCTGTCGAAGAGTTCCTGAGAGTTCTTGAGATAGCCTGATTTTAATCTTACTGTTCAGTCAGTGTTCGTGGACTTTTCACTGCTTTGAAAATCTGTTTATCATCGTCGAAAATGTGCGATTTGTAGTAAGCTTTTTGTTTTTCAGGATTCTGCTCATGGTATTCCTACCTTTGCTATGCATGTGATTAGTGTGCCTCTATAAACTTCAGGATCACTAAGTCCTGTGGTCTTTTTCAGTCCGTAATTTGAACTTCAGACGCGTCATACGGGTAATGTTTCTGAAGTGCAGATTGAAGAGGTACTCGGCAAGGACAGGGCTCAAATGTTCATTGCATACTACTACGTGAAAGCYGAGGGAAACTGCGACCTTTCAAGAATGAGTGACCCTCATGGAGAATTCGGAGGTAAGAACGTGCTCATCAAACGGCCAACGGTTGATGTAGCAACCAAGTTTGGGAAAACACCTGAAGAGCTTGCTCAGTACATGGGTCAGTGCAGGACTCAGCTCCATGCTTTCCGAGCCTTGCGCCCTCGACCACATCTTGATGATAAGGTCACTGCCTACATCTTCGTATTTCCTTTCCTTGGGTGATAATATAGAGTCTTGTAGTGTCTCGTCTCTACCCTTGGGTGGTAGAGACCAAGCAATGATTCAAATATTTCAAAGCAAAGGTGATTATAAAAATAATTTATGTCTTGAAAGCAGTAGTAGCATTTTGGGGCCAAAGAATGAATAAATTACCTATGTCTAATAGAATTGTAGCATAGTGGTATTCTAAGATTGTTATGGAGGGGTTTTGAAAATTTTAATTCAAAGAGCATTATATTGAGAAATGCTTTAAGGGTTATAGGGATRGAGACATATATGAAAATTACACTTTTCTATTGGGGTAGAGACACTTGCGATATTGGTTTTTTTTATTCAATCCCGAGACTTTTTTAGTATCTGATCCTGAGTACACTGCTGGATACTTCACTGTATCCACAATTTGGCGAATTTGGTGGATTCTTACTATAGTTGTGTTGGTTTAGACGAAGCTCAACTCAGTCACAAACTAATCGCAGCTTGTGTTCCTTCAAATCAGGTGATTGTCGCTTGGAATGGTCTCGCAATCTCAGCCTTTGCAAGGGCTTCTCGAATTCTCCTTACAGAACCGCCTGGTGTTCGCTACGAATTCCCTGTTACAGGATGCCATGTGATTTTTTCACCCTGCTGCTCTTCTCTTTGAAATTTCTCCACTGAGTGTGCACTAGGTCCTACCCAGGGCTTTTTTTCTTGGCTTTTTGGTGCCAGATTGCACTGGAAAAAATAATTTGGCTAAGAAATGCCAGAAATAATGTCAAAAAACTTGGATGTAATATTAGAATCTTGAATCTTTAAAGGATGGACTAGTGATTGTAGAAATCATCCATTTTCATATTGTGGAAAACCTTGGTTCAAAAAAATCTAAAAGCATTCATTGGAAGTCAAAGTATAGTAGAAGATCTACCTTTTTCATACAAATTTTCTAGGACAAAGAGTTGCACTTTTGTCCTATAGAGAAAGATGCTCTACCATCCATGAGATGCAATTTTTTTACCTTGACGTTTAAGGGTAAAAATATAACCATCTTTTATTACCTATATGATTAAATGGGATAATTAACAGACTTGCACAATGATACAAGTAATGAATGATTGTAAATCATATATTTGTTTTAGTGATCTTTTATTCAAAGATAAATTCTTAGTTTTGTTTTTTCTAATGTATCTAATGAAATTCTTTTAATAAAAATATTCATTCATTTGAACCTAAAGGACAATAACCTTCTCCCTTCTTAATTCAAGATTTAGACAACCATAGACCTGAGTCAAGTTTTTTTCTAGAATGGTGATGAGTATGAATTTATTTTGAAAACTTCATAACTTACATTGAGGACAAGGGTGAAATTACAATAGTACGTGAAGGTCAACGAGTTGGGATGTTAAAAGACACCATCTCAAATTTGTAATTGGACGCCAAATAAAGTGCTTCAATAATGATGTGCCCAAATAACTTCTCATTCATGAATGCTATTTTAAACTCTAAACATAAAAACCTATGAGTATGATAAGTCCTAATCTGATGAAATTTAGGCAAATTGAATAGGTTTTGCAAGAATCTAAGTCAAAAAGTATGCTAAAATTCAAAATCCAAAAATAATTTGGAAGTTTAATAGTTTGTTGATTAATTTTAATAGCTCTCCAGACTAAAATATTTTTCAACAACAAAATTCAAGGTTATCTTTGGAATAGTCATCGAAGCTTGCACTTAACTTTAATGATCTAATGTGTTTACAGTCACTAAGGTAGACTCATTGTATTCCATCATTGTTACCATTTCAATGCAAGTGGTATGCCTACATTCATTTTAACAATGAGCATCTAAGAGGGTCCATGATTTCTTATCACCTTATTCTGAAATGAGCCTACAAACTTTGTTTGATCTAGAATGAATGATATACATGCTATATAATTCGTTTCAATCGTAAGAATCTAATAGCATGCATGATCTCTTATTCACTTCTCACCTGAAAGAAATTCTTGCCTATAGTGAATAATAATACTTTGTTTTGACGAAATTGAGTAACTATAGGCACGGAATACATTGTATCTACTTTATCCTTTCACAATACCTTAAACCTCCAACTTAAAATTAATACWTTAACCTCTTTAGAACCAAACATTCAAATTTTGAACAACAAATGAACACAAATACATCCCAAGCACACAATTTTTTTTCATCCATCAACTTTTTTGAAAATTCTTATGTAAATGTGTTAGTCCTTTAACATTTGTATGGCATAGATTTTGAAGACCTTGCTAGGGTCATTGCAAGAAACACCGACCCTTTTATTCCTCCGTCACAATGAGAGTGGCTCTCTTATCCTCTGCTATAACTTTTGAATAATGAATCCAATGAAAAAAAACAAAAAACAGGTTTCTAGATGTTGTGATTTTTATTGTATCCCTTATTTTTAAAATTTTAAAAAAAATCATTTTATATTTAAAAGTCAATTTTATTAATTTGTCACATTTTGGAATTTAGGGTTTTGAATACAAAAAAGTTGTTTAAACTAATGATTTTTGTCTGAAATTTTATTGGTATATTCTTGTAATAGGCATACATGTACACACTAAAGGGCATCTAAAAATACACTATTCTATGCCCTCCATGTTTGTGCAAATAGGCCTTGCTTGCACATGCACTTGTAAACAATAAAAATGGTTATGACTTTGTTTTTTTTGGTCAAATATCATCACCATCTAGTCCTCACAAATGAACAATTTTTATTTTCTTTGAAAATTGATTTTCTTATTTTTTACAAATTAAAATGTTAAAGTATGCATTTTTTGTGACATATTCTTGAAAATCGAATTTTGGATAGGAAAGGGGTAGGTTGAGGTTTTAATATATATAATAAATCAGCAATAGGGAAACTAAAAAAAGTAAAAATCATTCATTTGTGAGGACTTGATGGTGATGAGATTTGACCAAAAAAAAAAAGGCAAAACCATTTTTATTGTTTACAAGTGCATAAGCAAAGAAGGCCTATTTGCACAAACGTGGAGGGCATAGAATAGTGTATTTTTAGATTCCTTTTAGTGTGTACATGTATGCCTATTATATACCACAAAAATTTCAAACAAAAATCATTAGTTTTAACAACTTTTTTGTATTCAAAACCCTAAATTCCAAAATGTGACAAATTAATAAAATTGACTTTTAAATATGAAATGAATTTTGAAAATTTTTGAAAAATAAGAGATACAATAAAAATCACAATATCTAGAAACCTGTTTTTTGTTTTTTTCATTGGATTCATTATTCAAAAGTTATAGCAGAGCACAAGAGAGCATGTTACAAAAGGTGTCTACAAAATGCACGGTGTTTCTTGCAATGACCCGCAAATAGATATTGATAAGTCTAGCCTAAAAAAAAATTAGTTAAGAAAAATGACCCTTCAAAAATGACTTGAATAATAAAGTAAATTAAAAATCTTAAAAAACCACTATGCTGAGAACTTAAGATTTTGAACATAAAGTAAACAAACTCTTGTAAAAATAAAAAATATTCAATCTACAATTGATTTTAGAAGGAATTTTCAATTATTGACTTCAAGTGTTGTTGAAACTAAATATTGGCTTGTGTAATACTTAATTTAAGTATATGGATATGATCCATGAATCATTTTTTTATAGCTATTGGTTCAAGCCATCATTAAATCATTCTCTTAAGTTTCATAATTATATCTTCTAAGTTTAAAAGTTTATAATACATCTAAGTTTTATTTTGGAAATCTAGACTATATCCTTGATCATCTAAGTTAATAGAGAGCTCGCCTCGTTTAGAGTCCGCCTATGGAGTTCAATGTAGTACTGTCACTACAGTGTAGAAATAATACGTTAGAGAAATGTTACAACAAACTTTGTTGCAATGTAGTGGTGAATTACGTCTGCATCCGCCGCACAATGAATGGATATGCGGAGATAAGAGTATGCAGGCAATCTCGCTGAATTTTGTAACTTAGAAGTCATGAATGTTACTCCAAGAATAGGCGTAGAAACGGAATTGGATATGCCGGCGGATATTTCCATGACGTCTATGTCGACGATGATCAGAGGAGAATCGGAGAGCGAAGACGATGACAGATTTGACCGAATGTTCTGAGCGAAAAATCGTTGAAAGTAACTCGCTAATTTGATTTATTATTTGCATTATAGAGGGAGAGAGGTACTGCAAAATGGTCAGGATTAATAGTTTTGTGCTGTACTCTATCCTCTATCCTCGATCGTCTACTTACCATATATCCATCTTCCGTCGGCACGGGTGGTGCATTCGAGCGGTCGATCGATAGCAGTAGTCTAGGTTCTCTTCGACACAGATTGCACACTCTAAATTCTTCTCGATCGTTTGCTGCCCTGCAGGGATTGAATGGTCGATCAAGATTCTTTCGCATGAATGCAATGTTAATTTTAGAACAATGTGGCGGCTGAAAGCGCCTACAAATTCTTTCTATGCAATTACGCCGCGCGCATTCCTCTCTGCCTGGCCATGTTTCTGAGTATTTTTGTGTGCGTGGATACATATTTCGTTCCTTCTGTAATTCATATGTGTGATCGATTTATATTCTGCCACAGATCGTGCTGCCTCGAAGGGGTTAAGGCTCTTGTAGGATAGCGAAACTCTTCAGTTTCTAAAAGCGGAGGAAGGTGACAAGTCGTACGGCTCTTTAGATTCAATCGTATGGCAGAAGGAGAAAAATGGAGTTTATGAAGTAGTTTTTTACACAAGCCAAGTGGATTTAGTATTATCTGGCAAGTGAAACACGTTAGGTTTAACTAAACTGCTTAGAACTTCGAGTGAAACTGTAGAATTGTAGTAATCATCACAACATGGCGGATGTCGAACCTTCTTCGGTACACGGATTACAGGTATTCCATCATTCAACTGACGAATTCAAGGTTTATTCACAGGAGTTGATGTCGTCGACGAACGAGTGAAATATTCGTTGTGAGACAGAGAGCTTTGAATGTTCAGAGATTTGAATATTCAGAGATCTGCCTCCAGCTCCTTATGGATGTTATCTAACATTCTTTAGTGCGTCTTCCTCTGGTGCGGAAGAGAAATAGAAGACTCAGTTAACGCTGCAATAGATTTTTTCGTGTCTCTGCATATCGTGGCCTTCTCTTCACGTGTAGATAACTACCAGGTTTGCATAGTGGCAAATGAAGTGTGGAATTTAAAAAATACTCTATCTGCGGAATTGTTTGATAGTGAATCCTGGCCGGAAAGCTGATTAAGAGTTGGAGTGAGTTTTTGCAATGCAGGAAAACAYACCAATTAGGACGATTTTATTTTTGGCATTTCAGAGCTTTGGGGTGGTCTATGGTGAGCTGGGCACCTCACCTCTGTACGTGTTTCGGAGCACCTTTTCTGGCARGCTAAGTTTGCACGAAAGTGATGACGAGATATTGGGCGTCTTGTCCTTTATCTTGTATACGCTGACAATCATTCCGCTCATCAAATATGTATTCATTGTGTTGACTGCCAGCGACAATGGCGAAGGTGCACAATTCCTATATATTTTTCCATAATCACCTGATTGCTCTGCACTTGTATCTGAATTGACTTTGGATGATAGGTGCAGCTTCATGAAGGCACTGCTTTAAGAAWTTGGAGGATGCAATCAGGTCATAACCGTGTAGTACCTTAAATGTGATGTGACTGAACAGGAGGAACATTTGCTCTCTACTCTCTTTTATGCCGTCATGCCAATCTCAGCTTATTGCCCAATCAACAAGACGCTGATCTMCAGCTGTCTACTTATATTCGACAACAGACAAAGGGTGGATGGGGGGTGAAGAATTTTTTTGAAAAGTTCGAATGGGCTCGAAAGGGTCTCCTTGTAGTGGTCTTACTTGGGACCTGCATGGTCATAGCGGACGGTGTTTTTACACCCGCCATGTCTGGTGGGCTGCATCCTTTACGCTTGCCTGTTTCTAAGCCGCTTCCTATGTCTTTCGAAATGCCCCCAAGTCATCCTCATTTTCTAATTGATTATTTCACTTTGGTTGCAGTGTTATCAGCTGTCGCAGGTATCAAAGTCGCAGTACCGAATCTTCCGGAGGGTAAGCAACAACACCCGTGCTGCTCTCTCCTTATCTTCCCCTCGCGAATCATGTTATAAGGTTGAAATTCGGCAACTGATGTGTGCCTAACTAAATAGGGTGAGTAATGTGGACAGGTGTAGTTACAGGCGTATCATGCGGCATTCTAACGGGCTTATTCTCACTTCAACATCGTGGCACCCGCCGAGTCGCTTTCTTATTTGCACCGATTGTGCTCTTGTGGCTTTTCTGCATCTCCAGCATTGGGATATACAACATATTGGTTTATAATCCACAGAAAATCTGGTCTGCATTCAATCCAGTGTACATGTACAAGTTCCTAAAACTCACTGGGAAAGATGGCTGGGTATCCCTCGGYAGTGTCGTCCTGTGCATTACAGGTAAGTGCCTCTTTTACTTCTTATTTGTGATAGGTCACCCAAATGCATGAGAAATTGTACTGCACACTTTATTCTCTCAGTAAAAAAAAGGGGCAAACAGAACTCATAACTTATTGTGTATTCGAAATCTTTAGTGAGTGTTTCAAAGTGAGCTGTAATTTGTGAAAGACTTGGATATGTAATCATACAGAATGTGACTTCATGCAAAAACTGGTCATCGTAACTACTGCTGGTATATATGTTACAGGAACTGAGGCTATGTTTGCAAATCTTGGCCATTTTAATCAACTATCTATCCAGGTATTATTCTAGCAGCTGTCAGATTTAGTGATGTAATCCGTGGTATAGTTAGTGATAAGTCACTCATGTACTAAACCTTAGCTCGATGTGTTTGAACCTTCTTTTCAATCTCTGCACATATATCACCCGAGGGACCTACAAATGGTGAATTAAGTGAACCTTTGAATGCCTGKGCCAAAGACCTTATCTCTGCCATTGCAATTTGGTTACAGATTGCATTCGCCACAGTGGTGTATCCATCACTGATGTTGGGATAATAGGTGACCACTATGGAAGAAATAACAACAACGGGTTGTCTTACCTTACTTATCCTTTGAGCTAGGCTGATGGGTCAGACCCAGAAGAAGAAGAAGGTGTTGACGAGTTATTCAAAAGAGCCACTTGCGAGAATTCCAATGAATGGTAGATTCCCGAAGGCTTCGTGGCGGGTAAGGAAGGCATTGAAATTGAGGTGACAATGGATACATTCCTCATGATGTGTCCTATCTCTTGTAAGATTCCATTCACTTGTGCCATGGGCGGTCGAGCCTTTGGGTTGGGAAGGCAACATAAGAGCCCCAAGTGAAGGAGATTCACAACCGTTAGCTTTTGAACTTCAATGTCCACATCCACAACCGTTGATGTGGCTATATTGCTTGAACTCACACGATGAGAGTTCAGAGATGAAGGAAGAGAACCAAGAGTCTCCAAAAGCCTTGGATCTACCACACTCATCAATGCTCCATCTTCTTGAGCTCGCCAGACCGTGTACAACAACACAAGATCCTCAGGATTCAAGGTTTGCATGTCCAAAGGACGCCTTCCACACACCACTTCCAACACCAAGATGCCAAAACTAAAGACATCTGATTCCTTGGTTGCTTTGCCGGTGTAGGGTGTCTCAGGGGCCATGTAGCCAAGAGTCCCGGCTGCCAAAGTGGTTTTGTCCGGCTTATGATGATCCATCAAGCGAGCAAGTCCAAAGTCTCCCAGTCGAGCTTTGAAATCCACATCCAAAAGCACATTACTGGACTTGATGTCTCGATGCAAAATGCATTTCATGCAATCCTCGTGCAAGTATTCCAAAGCTGCCCCCACCCCTTCCAGAATGCAATGGCGTCTTTCCAACGACAACAAGGGACGGTGGAAATGGCCACTCTTCTTGTGAAGCCACGCATCGAGGCTTCCGTTGGGCAGGTAGTCGTAAACTAACAACATTCGACCTTTCTCTTGACACGAGCCCTGCAATCGCACCACATTCCGATGCCGAATTTGGCCGAGACTCGACACTTCCGCATGGAAGGCGGCCTTCGCGTGCTCCGATTCCGAGAAGGTGATCTGTTTCACAGCAACCCAAGTTCCCCCTTCCAGAGAGCCTCGATGCACAGACCCTGATCCACCACTTCCCAGCAGATTGCTTGCGTCAAAATTCGCTGTGGCCCTCCGAAGCTCCGCATACGAGAACAAATGCGGGCCAGTCGCAGGATCACGTTTGGATCTGTATCCGTAATGGTCTCGGACGGACCTGGCCAGCAAAGAGATCGTCCAGAGCATCACCAGCGTCGCCACCGATCCCAAGACGCCGATCAAAATTCCCACGTCTGTCCTCGTCTTGGAAAATTGGAGGCGCTTGAGGAAGGAAGGGTCGGCCATCTCGGGAGTGCCGCTACTGAAGAAACTCCAGGACAAGAGCTCGTGCTCTTGGAAATGGTTGACTCCAGAAGCCCCCCAATACGAGAGGTACACCTCATCTCCGATCTCCTTGCTCATGCTGTAATTGGGGATGCGCAGCAGAGGTTGCTGGGGTTTCGTCACGTTCGCCTCGGAACCATTGGCAAGGCGCACTTCCAGCGTCTTGGAGGAGCTCGTGAAGTCCACCCAAGCCGTGAAAACTCTCCCATTGGAGAAGTACGAGCAGTGGGTGCGATTCGGGCCACAGAGATTGTGAGCATATGCRGGATCCCCCGCCTCGTAGTCGTAGTTYTTCATGATCTCGATGTAATTGTTGCTCAGGACATCACGATAGAGAGCGTACTCCGTGTTAATATTCAAGCCAAAAAAACCTGGTGGACTGAAGACCCCGGTTTCATTTCGGGCTGCAATGCAACTGTTAAATTGGCTGACTTGAAAACCATTCACGAGCTTYGGGAGCGGGTTCCTGATGATCCGGCTAAACAACACGAATGCGAATCCAGTCCCTGACGTGGGATTCTCACTAGCATCCCAAGGCTCCCCGTAAGTGGTGAAAGAAAACGAGAACGACGTGCTGAAAGAAGCCACTCGCCCAGTGGCCACCTCCTGAAGGCGCACTCGTTGCTCATGCATCAACGCCCCGCAACTGCCGGTCGCCTGCTTCTTGGCGTGGGCGTTGAGGATGTGTGATCGATGAGCAGGGTTGTATTCGGCGTCTCCAAAGACCGTGAGGTGGKCGTCTTCCGGGAAGTACGGGAACTTGATGTCGATGCCTTCACTGCCAACTGCGAGACGCAACTCGCCAAAGAAGAGGATGAGACTACAAAGAAGCGCGTCACAGTGAGTACTCTTCATATCTGGAACCCTAATTGCAATCTCTGCTCAAAGCTAGGAACACAATCTTCGTGTGCAGACGAAACTCGGCAAACAAGATGATCAGAGAGTACATGGAAGCGTGCACGTTATAGTGAAGACTCTTGATGTGTAAAGCACGCAATTGCACATGAATCTGCTCAAAGGGACACGATCCTCTCATGGAATTGAAGCTCCTGCCTAGTTGATTCCTTTTGCCTTGAACTCTAAATCTCGGGTACTAGTGACCTTGCAGTTTTGCTTGCTTCATTTATGGACATCGAAGTTGCTGCTACAACAATGGTAGAACCGTTGGTGAACTCTGTGCAAATGAATCCAGTTTCATTTGAACCCTAAACTCCAGTTTCACTGGTTGTGAGGACGTACGTAATTCTTGACCGTCATCAGGCAAATTTTCAAAATTATTCTACTATTTTTAACTTGCCCCCAATTAGGTGTCTACCTTGACCATTTTGAAGGGTTTTAGTACTATTCTCTACCCAAAAAGATGCAAGGACTTCTACTAAAGTTACATAGGTCCACGAAGAGATTTTCTAAAAATAGTAATTTGTCCACCCTCCATATGAGCTCAAAGTGCACTACCTTTGCACAAGTGCAAATAACTCAATTTTGTTTTTCCAAAGACAAAAATGTTAGAGAAGAATCATCTTCAATTGAGGAAAAATGTCTTTTTGGGGGAGAATTTTTTGAATGTTTTTATTATTTTTTAAAAATCAAACATTAAAGTGTTCATTTTCTTGGTATTTTCCATCACTCTTTGAGTATGCATAACTTTTAGATATAAACTTTCCTAGGTCTGAATTTTCACACATGTGATTTTTTGAATGCTTTATAAATTATCCATATTTGATTTGATTTTTGAATTTTTTTTTCCAAAAGTCACAATACTCCAGTATTAAGGCCATTTTGACCCAAAAACGACAGGTGTTTCTTGCAACTACCCTGCTGGCCTGCTCTATATGTTGTTTTTGTGGTTATTTGTGCTTGAAATTTTGTATGGATATTTTACAAGAGATGAAATCACATGTCTTTTACAACTTTATTAGTGAAGTAAAATTGAAATTTTTTATGAAAATTTGAAATCATTGTACTTTTTAAGGTGAAACCTAAAAGAAATYCATATCAACTATCAACTATTCAACTTCATTTCATTTGTTGGAGTCAAATCCAAGAAAGATCATTTTCATTGTTAAGATTCACATCAAGATTTAGCAATCAGTAGATGTCAAATATGCTATGTGGTGATTTATGGATCAAGCATCTTCTTATATATGGGTGATTATATAAGAAACACTTGTCCTATTTTTTGTCCCCTTGCCCTTGGACGGGTGTTTTTTTGCTCATAACTTTTGCATTGTCTGTCCATTTAGCATGAAACTTGTAATAAAAGTACATGAAGTAGTTTCAGACATTGAGAAATTTTTTCAAAATTTTTCAAATTAGTTTACTATTTTTAACCTGCCTCCAATTGGATGTCTACCTTGGCCATTTGGGTTTTTTTAGTCCTATTTCTGACCCAAAAATGCAAATTTGAAGCCACAAATTGGACACCTTGGAGGGCTACTAATATTGCAAGGATTGACAATGAGTTCTTATGAAAATAGCAACATGTCTATTGTGCACATGGGGTCAAAGTGACCTTTCTTAGCACGAAGGCTACAAAGAGGGAAAAAATTTCCTACATGAATTCTTTGGTGCAATGAGAGTGCAATCTTGTCTAGCAAAATGATTTTTTTATGTTTTTTTTTTTGAATTACGAAAAATAAAAACGTCAACAAACCCCTCTTCTACTATTTTCTGCTGCGTGTGGCTTCTGCAGTGTTCCACAACAATCTATAGTATTGTATAGTACTAAATCAATGGTTTAGATCTACGTGAGCCTTGAATTGATGGTTCACATTTGCAGGAGCGCCACTGACGTATAGTTTTGGTAGTATGACACACCACTACCAGTCTTGTGGCCAAAAACTGCGTTTTTGAGCCAAAAACCTAAAGTGTTTATTGCAATCACTCATAGGAAAATCAAATATATCTTAATAAAATAATATTCAACACCATTCTCAAAAATATGTATTAACACCACCGACAAAAACCTTAGAAGAAAAAATACATTTTTCTATTTTGTTGGTCCTCACAAAGTCATCCAAAGTTCAATAATCAATCAATTCTTAGTGGCAAGAGTTTTGTTACATAGTAAATTCAAAGCTCTGTCATGTTTTGAAGGATTAGGGAAAATTCTAGAACAAATTGGAAAGGGCCAAGTAAGTAGATGTTAGTTTCCACAATCCACAATCTGCAATCCACGATTTGTTTGTAATTTGGAATCTTCCTTCCAAATTTAGAAGTTGGAACCAATGTACAAGCAGAAAATCCAAAAAATTAGATGAAAATCTTGTAGTGATAATATTACCACTAAATAGTTGAGAAGGAAGAATGTCCTTGGAAAAAGTATATAAAGACATCTTTTCCCTCTCAAACCACCCCTATTAATTTTACTTTGTTTCTATTAGATCCATACTAGTAGTTTCTTTGGTTGTTAAGCGAAAACTTGCCAAACAATATTTCAGGAGGAATTTTTGTTCTATTGCTTGTGTTTTTGAAGTTAATCTTGAAGGACATTGGAGCCCCTTCAAATCTTTCATTTTTTTAATATTCTCAAGTTTTCTTTTGTATTGACACTTTCTGTTAATTGTCTTGTACTAATTTTTGTACTAAGCTTAGAGAAAGCCCCCCTTATACTTTGGCGATGCTACTTGTGTGGGCCTTCTAGTAATTTTTTATTTATTTTGTACACATTCCTTTAGTAGGAGTTTTTACAGAGAAGTCCTTTAGGAGATTGTGGATTGTGAAACTAACCAAGTATTGGTCAACTCTACAAATAATTTCCAATTATGCCAAATTTGAAAATCTCACCATTTTGTATACTTGTTGATAAATTAACTGATATAGAAATTATTTCATGTGAAATCACACAATGACAACAATCAACAAGACATACTTGTGGAGTTTTGCTTTTACGTCTCTCAAAACGGTGCCTGGAGAGCTGGCCCTTGAACAACGCCTTGAACCAAGGTTTTCCACTACCTGCAAACAACCATTTTGCGGTAAGCAATGGATGCATTCGATGTTTCAAGATACCATGTCTAGAGTTAACGATTAGAAATTACATTGGCTTCATGTTAGTCGTTGAGACCCAAAGTATATACGTTGAAAAAGTCAGTGGTTACCGAAAAAAATTTGTACCCTCCACACAGTACGAACTTGTCAATTTTCTACTTATCAGATTCTCTTACAGGCTCACGCTCATCATCGGTAGTGAAGCATCGCGGAGTTGATGCCGAACCCGACCCCTTACTGACAAGTCCTCGCATTGGCTGGAGTCCAATATTCCTATTCCTGCAAAGGCTCTGAACGTGATAAGCAAAAAATCGTAAGAAGAAAGACGCAAAAACATAATTCAGAAGTAAATACGTTCCTGCATGAACATTACCAAACAGGCGACGGACTGACGTTCTCTCGCGCATAACGGTGGCTATCCCAAGGTGTTTTGTTCCTTCCTGATTTCGAGCTCGTCCGAGTCTGGGGGCATCAATTTTAACGAATCAGAAAAGCACTTAAAAGGAGAGTGAAGCTCAAAGATAAAACACGCTAAAATCTGATATACGGTACTTATAATTAAAGAAAGATTGAATTACCTCAACAGGAGATGCAGTTCTGTTTGAGGCACTCAATGGCTCAAGACCATGGCGAGCACTCTTTGTCGACACCGAGTGTTGTCTCCCAATTCCAGAAATCTCTCTGCTCACAAGTATGAATATTCCTTCTTAGTTATCAGAAAAGTTGCATGGTTAATATATTAATCTAAGAGATTGATTCTCACATTAATGTTGCATCCACGAGGTTTAATGAAGGGCATATATGCTATGACCTCACAACTGACAACTGAAGAGAGAGGGAATACGAAASTCAATTGCCAAGGAACCCTCTAGATACTCACCTGGCATATGGATTATCTGATCTTGCTGACGATGGCCGGGAATATATTTCACGAATGGGTCTCCGCTCCCCAGGAGAACGTCCTCTGACATTGATACTCCCCTCTCGTGACTGAGTGCGGGAGTTTCTAAAAGAAGGGCAAGAGGATGGTCGGGAGGATGGTCGGGATCCTGAAAAATTAATCATATAATATAGGGTGTTACCAGACTATACAGACGCAGGCAGTAATGAATACTACCGGTTCTAGTGCACATGGCATGAACGATAAACAAAGTTCTTCCTAGTTCCCCATTTCATGAGCTTCCAAACAATAGTGCCCAGAAGAACACTTGCTTCTTCACTGCCATATCATCTTTCATGCGGCACATTGCATGCCTAAAGCATGAACAAATTAAAAAAGCAGTACTAAAGCTCTTTTGCCAATCCTCTATTAAGGTAGCTACTTGCTAAAATATATCAGTGGCATGCTTCCTCTAGTTTCTCTCTAGTGTATTAAGCCTCTTAATCGTGAAGTTGATCCCCGGTTCCACATCGTATAATTAATATGCAGTTGTCAACTTAGTCCGTGGGAAGCTTTCCGTGGTGAAGGCACATTCTTGAAAATACCGTCAAGATTTCCATGACTGCATGCCAATGATTGAGCGAACTGAAGGTTTTGCTTACCAGGGGGAGTTTTCCGCCGTTTTCCTGTCGGCGTAGCTGTACGAGTTGACATGGGAGATGGTCTTCGGAGTCCATTAGGAATTCCACCACCCGCTCTGGTCGATGGCGCTGAAAARGTGTCCCTGACAGACCATTGAAATCTTTGAACGCTGATATCTACCTTGAAAGGGAATCACCATGTTGAACTTTCTAGGAGTGCAGAAAACTGAAGGTTCCCACTATGAAGAGAAGCTCATCCTCAGAAAATTTAATAAAACTACACACTAAGTCGGTGACTTGTCAAAAATGAACCTGGGTCTTGTGCGAGATGGAGGCAGATCTCTGGAACCTTGAATMTTCAATCTGCATTCAAAAAGATAAGATTACAAAACATGGACAGCGTATATATATTACCACTGATGACCTGAAATATTACATAGAATTAGCTATGTCGACAGTCATGCTCTGTCCTTAAATAGCAAAGAATATTAACAAAGTCCAGATTAATTCAGCGCTCAYGTTGAAGAACATGTACCTCCTTTTCAAAATGTCAAGTTCACTTTCTGACTCTCGTACCTTCACTCGTAACTTTTTCTCTGAATCTCGTAGATTCCTTACCTGGGCAACCAGCGTTTGTGGGAACTCAGCATATTTCTTCCACTCGACACTCAGTTGGATACGATAAAACCAGTTCTTCTATGGAACCAAGAGCGAGTATTATGACCACAGGCATGTCAAATTTGCGTGCATCTGAACATTCCACCTCATTTCGAAGATTTGCAGTTTCGACAGATCATGCATCCAATGCCATTACCTGTTCAGTAAGGGCGGTATTGTCTCTTGCTAACCGAGCGACCGCTTTCCGATGCACGTTGCGCTCACTTCGTACGTCCTCCTACACCTCCACAGAACAGTAACATCACAGAAGAATTCATATTGACACACTAAAACTGGCTCAACATGATTCGGGAAGCAGCCACAAAATAAGAATTCTTATCAGAGCATGAAAGAAAAAATTTAGGTTMGGACAGGCACATCATCAAAAATGATGGCGTAATACCTACACGTCTTCCCAGCCGGTGAAAAGTAACTAACCTTGATCATCTTGGGGCTTAGCARCTCCAAAGAGCAGTCAKTACTTTCAGTACGAACGCACAGAGAGATAACTGACCTGTGAAAAGCATAAACACAAAATGACAATGTGTGTAATTCAAWCAAAGTGYCGATAACCCTCCATTTTAGCKSAAGTCATACTWCTCAAGAATGAACAAGCTTATTCCCTTCATTGCAAGTGCTGCGAAGATAGTAAGGTCTGCAGATTTCTAACCTGTATTTGATCCAGCCTTGCGCGCAACATCTGTGTTTCCTTTTTCACGTCTTTCTGCAGTCGATGCCTCTCTTTGAGTACGATGAACCCAACTCATTATCGTCAATGAATCAAAGAAATAATATCATGATGTTGTAACTAAAGTCTATTGAAGAAGCAAGTTCCGAAATATCCTCTAGTTTTCCTGACGACGGTTCAATACTTTGATTCTTCAAAAATGCGATAAACCGACCAACCTTAGATTCGATTCTGGAAAATAGGAGATCGCACTTCTTTTGAGTAAGGGCAAGTTCTTTCTGGAGCTTCGTTCGCTCTTCATCACCCTCTCTGCTCRAATAACAAAGAAGTAACAAACAATCCGGGCAATCGTGAGAAATAAGTGTGAAAACGAGAATTCTTAAGCCGCATTACTTAAGAAGAGGAACAAGACCGTCCTTAAAAATTATTGGAGTGATGAAAATGATGAGCATTCCTAAGAAATCACAAATCAACCTTGAAAGTCAAAGTGCAGGACCATTAGACATCGTCCATTATTCACCGATGTACCTTCTGTCGGTTTGCGTGCCATAGCCGAACATCCTGTATGAGTCYTCCATGCAAGAAAGCTGCAAGGAAGACATCAAGACACTTAGGAAATTTGATACGGCACCTGGAAATTTTCAAAAATAAAGCACTACAGCAGAAATCCACATGTAAACAATAAATAGCTTCACCTGAGCTGTGAGYAGAGAATTTTCCTCCCTAAGCCTCCTAATCTCAGCACAGTCAGGATCAGTGCGAATGGAATCATCGTCATCAAGCAATCCATGACGATTCTGGTCCATCCTCTTTTGTAGCTGAGCCTTAACTTCTTCCAGTTCATCCCGCAGACGACGAATGGTGCGTTTCAATGCCTCTGGTTCGGGATTATCCTCGTGCAATAGAGGCAGGGGGTAATGAACTCTGCACARAAGAAATTGAAATTGATTGACTAAGTACGGAAATGGTCAAAAGAWGGAATCATTTGAAATATATTATTAAGCTTCAAGGAASGTACCAAATATACCAAAGGAGGAACCATATCCAGCATTTAACAATGGTACAAATATGGTTTGGAAGCTATAATATTTGGCTATGAGCTTGCAAAATGGACTTCCTATTTTCACTATCGGGACTGCAGGTTTGATGTGAATCCTACACCATTATGGTAAGCAAAGCAATCGCAATTTAGATTAAGAATGCAGAAATGAGGGATACCTATCAAACTCCCCAGTGTAGGTGAGGATGAGATATCGTTTATTACTTGTCGCGCTTCGGAGGGCCTGGCATCCCATATCACGCAACTTCCTGCTTCATATCCCCAGAGGCTCGTCTCAGTTGGACAAAACTGAGCTGAATACGGACAAATTAAAAGCAATATGGAAAGAAGGGTCCTTCGTCTACATTTCCTGACAATGGCGTAGAATTGCAAGCGCATGTTTCAGACCTAATGAGCTGATATTATTGTTCTCAAGAAATGCACCAAATGGAATACAGATAAGAGTAAAAAGCCTTATTTTGGGTATTTTCAACCCAATCCAATCTCTTTAGAAGTGAATATTGAAATGAAGAATCATTTGGCTTCCACAACGAGAAAGTGGGCACCTCGTTTCAGTCTCTCATCATCAGCTCTGAGTAACTTTGAAACTCTTAAGATGAAATGTCTCACCTATTCTTCAGCAGTTCAAAGTCTTGGTAAGTTAACAGGTCCACAAACACGGAGTCCGATTCTTGTAATATAGCAGACCGGAGCATCTTCACGAATACGGAGAATTTCTTAAAGTTTCCTGTCTTCTGAGTGATCTCTTCGATGTCTGCCCAATCGCAGGCCACAATCATACAACAACCAATCTGCTCATGGTTCTGTATGCAAAGTGGATTCACAATAATGGAGAATAACGGAATTCTTACACGGGTTTGAGTTGAGAACTTACATCTCGACGTGAAGTCCCCACGCCATCGGGAACCATCGGTTTTGTGCTCCGCCTCCACACACAGAGTATCCCCCGGAGCTAAAGACACAGTCAGCAAATACTGAACATTTTGAAATACAAGCTCCACYACCTGCTCGAACTCCGACCCGTGGTTGCTCATTTTGTCGACACAGGGACACAATTAAGGACATATGAACATGACTATTACCTCGCCACCTCGTTTCTCCATCAACAACTTCAAACTCCCCACTCCTGAAACCTGTACAATCCTCGAAGTGACTCTGACTCTACCCTTGCCTATGAACTTCGCCTGACTACCCATCTCCAAGTGAAACTATCAACAACATCAAAAGTTCTCTCCCTCACTACCTAAATGATATGCACAGCAGGAATTACGCTACACTGAAACTGCGATGGTAGGGCTAACTCTTATTTGCTAGCCAGAAATGAGACAACCACAATAGGAGAAGCGAAGCACCGACTAGCATACATGTAATTACAGGTGGAATAGCTGCGGCCGTGCAAGTCTAATAGGTGCAAAACAACTCATCTAAACATTTTCTCCGCAGAATAGACGTGTGAGGGTTTCAGTGAAGCAGTTATCAGTTTTATCACAAGTACAAAGACAGCCACGAGAAAACTCAAATACCTGTTATCTATGTTGATTGCTGCAATGTCGAAGACTAGGAAGGGGGCAAAGATCAGAAGAAGGAACGTGAAAATATGGACGTAACGGTTGCCAAAACCAAGCCTCTCTAGATTGTATCCCAATACGCAGGCAAAGCAAGTGGTGGTAACGGCGGTGATCTTGGGAGTTTCGCAACAACTACAAAGACCCCCTTGCCATTGAGGATCTACAGCGAGCTTGCCCTCACTTGAAGCAAACGTCATTCTTCTCTCAAGGAGTCGATACTTTCTAGGTAAATGAAACAACGTAGGTGGTCCTTTCAATTCTCCCTTCTCAGCCCTGTTGCTGGCCTCTTCAGAAATTTCATCTTCATCACTTTCAGGCACGAAATCTTTCCCAAGAGGACTAAGACTGTTGTAAATCCCAGCAGCACATGCCGCACCTAAGGCAACTATTAAGCAAATTGCTACAGCATAGAACGGACGATCYGCTCTTCTGTATCCCCAATTAAGTCCAGCGAGTGCATATGTACCAAGACAGTTCAGGTGCAGGAGAAGTATAACAACAAGCATGTGCGACCATTCATTCGGCTTTCGCAAGCCTTTCTTACAGTAAACGGCCCGAAGCTTCAGGATATCCTCCGGATTCCAACGTATCAACCACACCAGATGCAGGATTCGAGTAGGATGGACGTAAAGCACCATAAGGACGAAAAGAGCATTGATGATTTGGTTCGAAACTTCAAACCACACATCTCGGTCAGCCTTTTTGGGGAGAACTGCGTTAAGCATTCCCACCATAACCATAAAGAGAATCGCTCCAGATATAACGACTGCTAYCATCCATATGAGAAGRGCAATGTTCTTAGGGTTACGCAGCCATTCCTTAGCCCAGCCTTGGAGAGTTCCCATCGTCACTTCTCCAATGTATGGTAAAGTAATACTCCTGCTGCGCAAGTGATGTTCTTTAGGTGTAGGAGTCATCGCCGACAACTCCTCTCTCTCCTCTTGAATTCTAGTAAAGGTTTTTGATGGAGATAAAGCTGCGCTCATTGGTTTCACGAGTCTCGGCGGTATTCCCAATCCTCCAGGTGGCACGTTTCCAATTCCGACATTGATTCCCGCCGGTAATGCTTTATCTCCCGAAGAATGATCTCTCGAAGAATGATCTCCCGAACCGTTCTCCACAATTAATACTCCATTCGGGCGAACTTGAGTAGGGCTGCCAATAGGGCTGCCAGCCGCGTCTGAAATAGAATGCTGCGGAGAGACTACAAGGTTTCCATCGCTATTTACCGGAATGGATCTTACCTTGTCATTACCATTTGCATCCTGACCTGTCCCGGCGCCAGCCATTGCAAGATTACTGATAAGAACCTTGCTGACTTCAACACTATCGAGAACTACAGATGACGCGAAGTTTGCGCTTCTGAAAGGATTGCTATTGTACAACGAATGCCTCAAATTCTTCCGACTGAAAAGAGTACTTCTGAAGATAATAGGCCCTCATCTTGACTCCAGAACACTGAAATTGCAGCAGCTTCCTCACCAGCTGCATCCTGGAGCATATTCAAATAAGTCCGTAAGCTCGAAAATCTCCGATCTTGAACTCCAAGAATGAAACACTCTCATTCACAATCGCTGTGGACAAGATCTCAGTATTTACGCTTACAAGGACCATAAATAGCTGTTGCAAGTTGCAGTGTTCGAAATTGATATCCACCGCAATCAGCTACTCAAACCTCGGACACAGTAAATGGTAACAACGAGGTGACCGTCCTCCAGCAAACATCGATCTCGTTCTCAATCAGCTCCGCAACTGTTAGTAATCCATGGTACCGATCTCGCCAATGGCTCCCCACCTACCCGTCTCCTCCTCTAATACGACCTCAAATACTCGCAACAAGCTAGGCTCCCTCTCATATGCTACTCTCTCCCAAGTAAAGCTCAATGAAACCTCGACAACGCCATATCAAGAAACGAAGGAGCAAACACCTTCGACAAACCACAACCAAACTCAATCGAAAACCTCCGAGTCTTCAAACGACATGCCCTCCGCAACGTGAGCCACGACAAGTAGCACCTCGTCTAACAGCTGGAGCCAACGAGAAGAAACCGGCCGAGCGTTTCGAGCGCCACAAGTTGCCCGAGAGCAGTGACACAACGAACGACTCTGGCTCACTCAGCGGAAGTGAAGGCTACAGAAGCCGCGGTGACTGAATCATTCCGTTAAKAAAAATCTAATGCAAAAACGAAGGCCTGCATTTGACCACATCAGACTAAAAATGCCACATTCCTTTTTAGAACCTCTGTTCTTACCAAGTCTACTTCTCAGACATATTTTTGGTTCTTCCTCATTTGTAACTTTAAGCACCCAAATGAATGTTCTATTCCTCACTAAGGTAGTATGCTCTTAAAGCGACCATTTAAGCCTACCTAACTCATCATTGATAGTATCAAATATTTTAACCCTTTAATAGCGGAGGTTTTGTGTCCTCTAGATGACAGAGAATTAAACCGTCTAGGACAGAATTGCAACTTTTCATCCATGGTATTAGGAGTAGAAAGGGAAGATCTTTTCTAATACTTTGACTTCCAATAAGTATATTTGGCTTTTCAAAGTAGATGATGTCACACGATATCAAAAATGCACAATTTTCAAGGCTACTGGCCCGTCCTTCAAGGGTTCAAGAATATGTCATTCATTCTTAGATAGAGGTCGCATTTAGAACATGGTCGCTTTTAGAGCATACTACCTTATGTTAGTCGAATGCAACTCTTCACTAAGGTGCCATGATATATACTTGTGGTGAAAAATTCAGTATATATCTAAATTTTCTTCACTTTTTCCTTAACAAATTAGTAGTAGACAAGTTTTAAATTTCCACAAAAGAAAATTGAAAATTTGAAGCCTCACAAAGGCATGCAATTTCACCTGTGAAAACTAAATAAAGCAAAATTTCTTTCACTTATAGTTGCAAAATGGTGCCAAATTAGAGGGAAGGATTGGGAGCCCTAAATCCATGGTCACAAGCCCATCCCTTCAAGGCTAACATGCTTGCTACTAAAATCCCCACGAAAGCATACAATTCACGGTGATTTCTACCATCCAAATCTCCCAACAACAACAAATCTCAGCAATCCATACCCTTAAATTAGGATCTTTGCTTGTTTGTTTTGTTTTTGTTACGTTGAGATCTCTCGGAGTGTACGTCCCCCGGTCCCATTCTTGGCACTGTCAGAAAGAGCTCAGCAAGGAGGGGGTGCAGAGGCTTTGTTTGGTGTCATTCCAACTCATGCAAGAAAGTTATGGATTTTTGAGTTATTTTTGGTTTTCAAAAATAATAAAAACACTTCACATTTATTTTGGCTGTGGCAACGGCACACGGCACACTATCAACATGGCAATAACATACTTGAKACATTGGCAAATGGACATAACATAACAAAAACTGGATTTCAACAACGGTTTTTGATTCATTGGAAAATGTGACAATTGCGTCTAGAAGAAGCATATCAAGACTACAATCAGCACCGCCCACCAATTGATACACTCAAGCTCAAAGCAGAAGCTCAAAGCTGGAAAGAATGGTGACGACTGTCAGTCACACAAAATGAAACCAACTGAAGCCATGAGGATTTCTACATTCAAATGAATCTTCAATTGCAATTAACATGTTTGGTTTCGAAACGAATTTGAGTGTCGACCATATGCTACTGGACCTGCTGGACCGTGGGAGGAATACTCGTAATCTTTGTACCTTTGCATGTTGTTAAGAAACACATTGTACTGGGAGTTTTGTGTTGGCGGTTGGATTTTGGGCTTGAACACTGGATGGCATCCTGTATGGATTGGTTGGGGTCGCCGAGTTTCTACTCGGACYCTCGGCTGAGATTTGTCCCACGCTGCTACTCCGGGTTTAGTACATGCTGCTTGCTTTGGTTGAGCGTATCCCGTCCATGGCGTTGGTCGTTGCCTGTTCATAGTGCAAGGGATCCATTGACGTCAAGCTGCACCAGAGGACCAACTTCAGTCTTAGTATCACGCTGAATTTCAAGCAA
>VACF01001112.1:0-23054 GCA_006891605.1 Pleurozium schreberi | reverse complement strand
TAATAAATATGCACAAGCTTAATCATAATTTCAATTATTCTGTCGCATTAATATACTGGTCAATTTGTTCCAAGACAACTTTGACCTACAAAGTGAGAACCTGAGCAAGAAGTTTTTCTTTCGATGGTTTCTTCTTCTTAATCTGTCCAGGAGAAGCTCCGATGCCCATCTTGACTCGACTGAATTCCAACTCTTCTTCAACATCAGCAGGCGACTGCATCATCGTCCCAGTTCAACGAGATTTAGTATACCCCAAGAAAGAAGTCTCGCAGAATTTTGTTGATAAACACGATGACAACAAAGAACAAAAAGGGCAGAAGATCTTCATTTCAAAAAGGGGCACCATATATCCATGGGTCGAATGAAACTGGAAAACGTTACACACCAGCCTAGAAAYAACAAATAGATTGAGGAGCCTATTACTTCTTTGGCCTCAAGCTTAGGTCGCTTAGCTGACGGTCCTGCAACGTCGCTATCTCCAGCTTCTGGATCAACAGCTTTACTTTTCCGATTCCTCTTCAAAGAATCGTTCTTCTTTTGGTTTTGCCACTCTTTGGCAACTTTGGCAGTGCCATCCGACATCAAAATCTACAGTTTCCATCCTCCATCAATTGAGAAATCAATCACAGACTTGACTGCTTGRAGGTTAACTTCACGCCATAAATGCAGATGGACGAAGTAGCAACTGTGCTTGACACCCGTTGATGCTGCCTTAGAAACGGAATTCCTGCGTCCGCTCTTTTTCCTCCCTTCGACGAACCTGATTATGGAATTCCACGGCAAGGAAATGCCTGAAACCAAGAATGGAGCCCCAGTCTCAGCAAGTTGCAGATAACCTGCATTCACCTCCAGAGGCACTTGCAAACAGCTCTCCCCAATTGCTCCGGACACCTGCTGCTGCTGCTGCTGTGGTAGACTTCGACTCCCAAGTTCCTGCAAAACCACAAGACGCAGCCCCTCAATTAATCCTGTTCTAATTAACGAACTCCAAAGAAGCACTTGACACAACCTCAATGCAAAATAACTTTCGACACGTGTACACGGAGGTCTATGAGTTCGGTTTGGAGATGTGAGGTGAGGATTGCATGATCCACATCGCCAAATACTAACTAGTGTCAAAAAGTGATCATCGCCRCAGACGATGTGCCACTGATGAAGACCATGACAGAAAGTAGCGTGCCCTTMRGGACGAGCTTGTGATACTTCATGCAAGTCGATACCAACAGGCTCAGAACAGACAGAGGAACTACAGAACAGCAAAGCCAAGTCAAGTCCAGCCAAGCCCTTGACATAGAAAGAGAACCCTAACCCAACCCACTTGGAAGGGCTGGAGAAGACTGGATGAAGCCCAGTGGTGGAGCTGCAAGGCGCCGGCAATCAGAAATCCGGAATTGGAGACGGATACCGCCAGGGCCCGGGAGGTCACGTAACTAGCTGGGAAGCGCCAGTTCAGTTCAGTTAACTGCCAGTTCAGGATCGGAGTCCCCCCGTCCCCTCCCCTCCCAGCTATAAAAGGAGAGGCCCTTCACCTCTTCTGCCCCAACTCCACCTCTCCTCCTCCCCTCCTCCCGTGCTCCCGTCCTCTCCTGCTCTCCAGCTCCCTTGCTCCCCTGCTCTTCCATTTTTCTTCCTTGAAAGGCCATTGCTCCCTTGCTCCCTTGCTCTTCTGCGTTTCTGCTTTTCTGTTTCCGGCTACCCTCGTCTTCTGCCCTCCTCTTCCATTTTTTTTCCTTGCACTCTGTATGATGGCGCCTCGCTGCACGCATTGCTACCACTGCGGTGTGGAATCCGCTGACAACACATTCAAGTATTACAACAACGGAAAGCAAAGCCAACCGCGGTACCAGTGCAGCAACTGCCAAAAATTCTTCACCGTGGGCTCCCAGGGCTGCCCCGAGGGCAAGTCCTATGCCAAGAAGCGGAATGTGGACCCGCCCGAACTGAGGGGCTTGCCGCGAGAGTGCCGCTGTTGCGGCGTGGCTGACAATGCGCCCTTCAAATATTATAACAACAAGAATCTCTCGCAACCTCGCTTCAAGTGCTTGAGCTGCGGGCAACAATTTCAGATGCGTTTGATGGGGTCCGGCGAGGAAAGGTGCCTGGTGCACACCTCGTCGTACCAAAGGCCACCCAACAACCCGAAGCGTTTGGGTGTGGCACCCAACTACGCAAATCAGTGTTAGTTCAACCTGCAGCACCAGGGGACGGGGCGAACATAATTGGGTGATACTCCACATAGACAATTAGTAAGCCACCCAAGCACTCGCAACATCAAATGTAATAATATCCGTGCCACAACCAATGTCTTCACTATTTTTTTTCGCAAGTCATTCGCAATTTCAATCAGGTGCTTTTTGCTGCTGCTACACTGCTGGGCATAATTTCACATTGCTGCTCTATAATTTGTTCTGGCGCCAACACAGCGCCCCGCCATTGGCCGCACAGCTCCCTGATAGGTTTCTCCATGTGGAATCCRGAACGGTAAAATTATTAACTTAGAGATGGCGATGCTTTTGCTGCTGCAGGGGTTGTTGTTACTGGCGATGGGTGCGGTGGTCGAGATTGATGCTGTCGAGTTGAACGGGGTTTAGGGTTTAGGCACGATCTCAGAGTGGCGGTGATCTTGTGGCCATGACCATGGGCAGCGGGGCGATGGGCATGGGCATGAGTCCCGACTGGATGGCAGCGTTAGGCGGCCTGATGAGCGGTCAGGCAAGGATGCGGAGCTCGAACGCCAGWGCGCGCTTCCCAGCTAACGTGACCTCCCGGGCCCTGGCGGTATCCGTCTCCAATTCCGGATTTCTGTTTGCCGGCGCCTTGCAGCTCCACCACTGGGCTTCATCCAGTCTTCTCCAGCCCTTCCAAGTGGGTTAGGGTTCTCTTTCTATATCAAGGGCTTGGCTTGACTTGGCTTTGCTGTTCTGTAGTTCCCCTGTCTATTCTGAGCCTGTTGGTATCGACTTGCATGAAGTATCACAAGCTCGTCCTTAAGGGCACGCTACTTTCTGTCATGGTCTTCATCAGTGGCACATCGTCTGTGGCGATCACTTTTTGACACTAGTTAGTATTTGGCGATGTGGATCATGCAATCCTCACATCTCCAAACCGAATTCATAGACATCCGTGTGTGTCGAAAGTTATTTTGCGAGGTTGTGTCACTTCTTTTGAGTTCGTTAGAACAGGATTAAGGGGCTGCGTCTTGTGGTTTTGCAGGAGCTTGGTAGTCGAAGTCTACCACAGCAGCAGCAGGTGTCCGGAGCAATTGGGGAGAGCTGTTTGCAAGTGCCTCTGGAGGTGAATGCAGGTTATCTGAAACTCGCGGAGACTGGGGCTCAATTCTTGGTTTCAGGCATTTCCTTGCCGTGGAATTCCATAATCAGGTTCGTCGAAGGGAGCAAAAAGAGTGGACGTAGGAATTCCGTTTCTACGGCAGCATCAACGGGTGGCGAAGACAGGCCACCTTCTGTTCCTAGGAGTTCGGGCTTCGCATTAAAATAAGATTATAATAGGGGCCAATTCTCCTATATGTAAAGGCCTTGAGGCCATGAAGCCAGGCTGATTCATGAAAACATAGGAAAAAAGGAAAGAGGGGCTGAAATTTCAGGGCCGTTTTACACCTAGAGGTCAAGCCAATTCCCCTGGAGGCCAATTGCACAAAATCCAACGATTGAGATTGGCTGAAAAAAATAATAATCAATGAGATGATTTTTTTTAATTGAAATCTGACATTGGCCCCTAGGCCAAGAATTGGCCTCCCATTTCTGGTGCACCCAATTCAGTGAGCTCTGGCCATGTCAGATCATGTCTTTTATGATTAAAATATTCTGACCACCAAATTGGCCCGGCCTCTAGGTGTAAAGGGGTTGGGGCTGATTTCAGACTTTTAGCCAATCACAAGTCAAGATTCTTGACCTCTGACACATGAAATTGGCCCAGCCTCTAAATGTAAAGCGGCCCTAAGGCCATATTCATTACATTGAGACTTTTCGCAGTCTCATTTTTATCTTTGATTCAAAAATAAACTGCTTCATCTCTTTACTATTATTTTTTTATATATAAGTAACTACACCAACCTTTAGAATTTCATTAAAGGATCACTATTTGAGCATTATTTATTTTTAGTTTCAATTACTCCTTTTTAAATGAATTTTCAAATAACTAGCATTGTGTCTCAAAATCTGCAAAAAGTCTCAATGTAATGAATATGGCCTTTCATTCTAATTTGGTTTGTTTGGTAAAATTTTCAAATCAATTCAAGTTTTACAAATGCTTTGGGAGTCAATCGAAGTTCACAAGTAAAAACAGTTCACCAAACTACAATTCATTGCTGCAACTTTGGGGGCTTGTACCTTCGTCATCCAATGCTTGTTTCAATAAAATTTGTTGTGTTATGTTCTTCTACAAGTATAGTTACTCTGGTCAACTTTTCATGTCAATCCAAATTGCAATGAATGTTTGAGAGCAATTCCAAGTTCAAAATCCAGATGTTTTTGTATCACAATGAACTTCAGCAGCTTATATCTTCTTCATAGATTGTCCATTTCTAAAAAAAAAATTGCAAAAGTTGTGCATTTTAGTAGGGGTTTCATTCATAGATGTTTTTTTCCACCCTTATTTGCTAATTTTTGACATTTCAAAGTCATTTTGCAAACACAATGAGTCAATTTAATGAATTCTTTTTTCACCAATGTGTTTGTATGTTGAATTCAAAGCACTTTCTAGTTCAAAGTTTTTCCATTTGAGTAGGTTTAGAAATCGAATTTCACCTCCAAATGTGTTTTTAGAAAAATTTCAGCATCTTTTATCAACACTAAAACATTGTAATATTTCAATCTAAGCGGTCAAATGATTCCAAATTTGATCCACAACATGCACAACATGCACAACTTGCACACTGTCTACACGATTGTTCGGTTGGGATTTTCATACCTTTTTGTTTCACCAATGTGTTTGTATATTCATAAGGCTTGAAAAATAAGGATGCTTATGGACACATTTGGGCCTTGGGCGGTGAGGGGTTAAAGTGCCATAGGATTACACATTAGAGAAAATGTGGACTCTCTAGAAGGCCGCTAAGAAGTGCCAAAAAGGCCCCTGCTTTTATTTTGCATGGATAAGAATTTTTCCTCTATTTGTTGTGGCCACCAAGTGTCATTACTGTAGTAAAGCAACCAAATGTCAAAGCATTGGTAAACAAGTGTTCTATTGGAGGAAAGTTGTAGGAAACTGAAATATTCTATATACCAGTTATGATATTCACACAAGCTGAAATGCATTTGCGTGAGAAACGCTATCCTTTTTCTAGCTCACGAGGGCTCTCCGTATAGAGTGGCTTGTCAAAGGCTACCACAGTTCAAATTTTCTTTACTGAACTGTTCTAATATGGGGTTAAGTTCACATGGCAAGTCACATTATTGTCTCAAATTTCCATTAAGATGACCACATTTTTCATCTTCACAAATTTTTCATTCGAACCATGTAAGAAATTTGGAGTGCTAGCAAATTCTCAAAAATAAACAGATTCCGACTGAACCTTATTGAAACTTTGCACATTTTTCACTTACATCTTTGAAAACTTATCAATTCTTTATTTGAATTTCATCACATATATTGGTCGTAGAGGAAGGTTACTCCTTCAGTTCCTGAGTCAAGTCTTCTTTTAGAAGAATCAAGAACATTTGAGAAATTATTCAAACAAAACATTTGCCCTAAAACACACCGTCAGTGTACGTTCATCATCTTGAAATTATCATGCATCTTGCCTCAACTTCAAAATCAAAACATGAGTGACTTCAGTGAGTCTTTGTGATTTTGGTGCACACGGAGTTTGCTATCGGAATCTCCTCTACTCGTAATCCATCGACTGGTTTCTCCATCGACCAGTTTCTGAAGAGCGGGTCAAATTTTGCAGAATTTGTAAAATGCGACAACATCCGACTGACTGTGCTTCTCAACAACATGTAATGTATCGAATGCGGCCGATTTTTCAACCTGTTTCTCGAGGGCAATTCAAGATCAAATTGAATAGAAGATGAGAATTGAGAAACTAATGAAACACAATTGCACACGGCAATTCTTCAATGTTTGTACATTCCATCATGCTCTTAGTAAACGATGATAATTACTCGGATCATCCCGACTTCGATGAGCTAGTAAGCGTGATGAAAGCCAATTCTTGTTGAACTGATCATACCAAGTAGCTAGGGTTGCCAATCCAAAATTAATCTGGCGGAACATTCATTCAATTCAATCGACGACATGAAACTCATGAACAATGATTAAAGCAATTGTGGACAAGATTCAATTTTGGACAGCTCAACTCAGTGCATGCGCACCAATTAATTTCCATCCAACATCAAATTAAAGAAGTTCTCTTGAAAATATCAACCACATGATTACTGATTGTCGACAACGATCGTCACTAGTTCATAACCAGGTACATACACAGGGGGGTATACATGCAGTCCAAACAAGACTCAAATATGATAATTCCAATTCAATTAATATGTACATGAAATAACATCAGCCATGAAAATACAATTGACTGACAAAGTCATGCGTAAATCAGTTCCACAATGTCCACGGGAGCGACTGTGTATATTTCCACTAGCTTAGCTTTACGCAGTGGCATGAAAATTTTGGAACATGCACCTAATGTTCATTTTTTTTTGGCTAACTGCAGTGCTCTTGGCTAGGGATGATTCATGATTGTGCTTCAAATGGCATCATCTAGCAGCCACATATTGAGGCAGCTTCGAGGCCCACAATTGGAGCCTCAACACCGCCGCTGCTAGGGGAGCCTCGCTCTCGTCATCCAAACTAGACTCAATTAAATCAAAGTAGCGTGCATCTTCAACACTCAACACCGGAAAATCCTGACCCTCCTCCACGACAGGCATCCATGGATCCACAGACGTTTGAGCAACAATTCCGTTCTCGGAGTGGGATGCGGACTTCGAGTAGTTGGGTGCCACACCCAAACGCTTCGGGTTGCTGGGTGGCCTTTGGTACGACGAGGTGTGCACCAGGCGCCTTTCCTCGCCGGACCCCATCAAACGCATCTGAAATTGTTGCCCGCAGCTCAAGCACTTGAAGCGAGGTTGCGAGAGATTCTTGTTGTTATAATATTTGAAGGGCGCATTGTCAGCCACATCCATTGACGATCGAAGAATCCGTCAGGTGCTATTAGCAACGGCAGCCGAGGAGAACCTTCGTAAGCAGTGTCGATAATCAAGCGAAGCTCACTCATATCTTGGGCATACTGCTGAGCTGAAACGGAAGTCCCAACACCACTTCCACTCAGCTCGTTCCCTGCAATTACAACTTCATTTGTTAAATATCTGTCTATCATCCCCCTTGGCATTTAGCTTACGAAGTCCATAACTTCTTGCTCATTTCAGTCCCTAATGTCCCTATAAGTATCGCTATTCAAATCTCCTAGCTCCTTTGGTGAAAAACACATGTGCACGTCAAATGCATACGCGAACAGGATGTTAATTTCACAACGAAGTTGTTTACCCAGTTGCCATGCGTCTATTTGGATGCCTTGCTGGACTGTAAAATCGATGAGGGACCGTGCATTAGAAGAATCCCAAGGACCCCAGGCATTGCTTACTTGTTGGCGATTGTATAAAGCATTCAGTCCAAAAGCGACTAGAGTTCTGCAAAAGAGCCAAAACCAAATATATAAGAAATTCTTCCTCAGAAAAAACGATCATTCAAACAGAAAGAACGAAACGGAAATCTAGCTTCCATGCATGGAATCAATCAGGATGCGATTTTTAATCTTGACATCATCACTGCAGCCAAATTATTCAGGACAACCGCTACAACCCCCGAATTTGAGACCAGCTTATACTGCAGACGCTTTACAAGTCCACAATCAGTACATCAACCAGAGACTATCACAAATGCATCTGTAACATCATACTTTTCTAGAATGATACTGCAAATCACGGTGATTAGTGGTCTCCAAAATAGTTATTAGTTCGCATACCCAGTCTTTGCGAACAATGCATTGAGAGCAATCCATCGTTCCATAGATAAACACCCTTCSCGAAATCCAAACATGTACGTCGGGTCTTTGATTATGGGCAGGCACGTCTGTTCAGGAAGTAGTCCGACGTCGTAAACAATGTGGTCTTCCAGAGTTCCTCCAAGCCGGATCCGGAAGGGATACAAGGCTGAATACTCAAGCCATCAAAACAAGACCACCAACACTAGTTAGCACCTTCGAAAACCCCTCCATCGTCCAAGACAGACAATGGAGAACGAAAACAGACGCTAACATTACCAAAATAATATATTAAAAATAGAGTTTGCAAACCAGAAAAAAAAAACATGCAATGGAGGCCACAGGAGGGAGATGCCACACCTGTTAGAGATTTCTCKAGCAACGGATTAGCGAGATCCTGCAAATCCCATGCAGACAAAAATATAGTTAAAATAAGAATTACGCAATCTGACGATATAACATGCATGGATAGTGCTTAACATGCATTTCGCAAACCTCACTACTCGGCTTGCAAACACAAATCGCTCATAGCTTCTAACCCTAGTATCTTGATGTCAAATAAAGCAAGGTCATGAATGATACGAGACTGGCCATTCTGATCTGAAGGTCTTGAGATACATGGATACGTGGCCGAAGTAGAGGAGGATAGTACCAACTACCTATCCTATATTGCGTTCAAGCTAATCTTGCTGGACTCCTTGTGAGCGATATAAAGACAGCAAAGTGAAGGCCACGAAGGATATGACAAGGCTTTTTCTCTCCAAAAGATTGCCAAAGCTGAATATCAGTAGAGGAAGACACATGCTCGCATTGTAGATAGTGTTATGCGAGGACAACAATGCATCCCGCAGTTTTGGTGCATCGCTCTAAGATCTGAAACAAGGTCCTACTGAATCGATTCATTCCAACTTATTCATTGACTTCTCCTGCGATGCTAAGAACCCTGCATGAACTCTCACTCACATGTTTTCCCATTACAGGGACTTTTAAGTGACCTATTACAGTGCATTGGGGTTGTCAAGACGCAAAACTACTATGATCTGCGTACTACTCTATGAAATTGTTTCAGTCAATGCCCACTCTATTCATCAAACGACCTGAAAATACCTAATTATGGCATTTGCAGATAACGCGCTGGCACAAAGGAACTTCATCTAGTAAACTGCAGGAGCAAACTTGATGCAAGTAGCAGGAGCAGCAGGAGCGTATACAGGACTAGGCAATACAGGACCATGGCTAACAAGCCAGAAGAGTTGAAAAAGTGAGCTTTGAATTCTGACTTACGAGGTTAAGAAGTGAAGCTTGACCCCAGGCACAAGTTCCATAGTCACATTTGTCAGGAGGCCACCAGTCCAAAGTTGCACACAAAAACGCCTCGTCCGTGGTAGCCAGGACAGCGCTGGCGTCCACTTCAACGACCAGTACATCATCAGCGACTGTCGCACACAAATTCGTGACATTAGAGCATTTKCGCAATGCGGTTGCAGACAGGAGCATGGACGTGAACAGAAACCATAGAAACAACAGTCCCGCCATAGATGCGCACTTCAACATCTTCATTTCAGCCACGCGTGCTGGCGACCACACCAAATACACTGCTTATTGCGCCGAAACACAATCAAAGCTTTGAGATCATCTTCCCCGCTCTCCCTAATCTTAATCCTCCACCTTGCTTAGTACTCAGCAACAATTTCTCCGCCGTGTAATCTTTTTCGTTCAGAACAATGCGTCACGAGATGTTTAATACCGAGCAGATTGACATCGTCTCTATTCAAGTACCGGTGTCCCTCGAGTACAAACTCCGCAGAACGGCTGAGTTAATACACAGCAACSGAGTTGCACTGAGCTTAATTTCAACTCTCAAATTTGTACCGGACTAAGGAAGCTCACAGCAACTGAACCTCTTGACCAAAATAAAATCAGAACAATTCGAATTGGGCCCTTGGGAAAGCGACAAAGGCCTCAGCGAGAAGCCCTTAGCACACACGTGCACATGAAAGCATGCCGATATGGAATTGCAAGTCGCAGAATCCGACTGCAAAAAACAGAGGAACTGACGAACAGGGGAGCCTGCTTACACGCACATACGAAAGGGAGCCCATGGCCGTAAGAAGAAAACACGGGTTTAGGATTTGGGATTGTGTGACCGCGAAGGGATGAGCGGATACTTTGCCTATCTGGCAAGTCACTTTCAATTGCAGGTGTCACTTTGAACATCATTTAGAGTATGGGCTTGAGAGTGAACAAAACATCACCTTGAATCACTTTGAACATCATCTAGAGTATGGACTTGAGAGTGGTTAGGGATGGACTCCTAAGTACTCGAACCAAGTATAGTAAGACTAGATTTTTTGCAATGATAGAAATTTCTTGAAATATCTATTATTGTATGTAAAGGTCAATTTTAACAAGTGCAAAAATTGAATTCCTGCATCAGCTTTCAAGAGGTTCATGTCCCTTCAAACCGATCCCAAGAAGACATGTGGCACTTTTTGACAAAATTGACTTTGTTTAAGCCCAATTTGACCCTGGCTCCAGTAGGATGACATTGATTCATGTCTAAGCATGTTTTCCATTTGATATCTATCCATATATTACACGATTCTTTTCAAGCTTCCTCAATGAATATTAATTGGATAAAGTGCAGCTTTCAAAACATTCCTCATCCACCAGGGGGATGGGTGAGCATTTCGGGGTTAAAGGACCTGGCTATGCTCCGCGCTCGCCGTGGCCCTAGAATTGGAGTAGTAAGTTAAGTCTCTCCCTTTTCCCTTCCCTTTTGCTTCGGTCATCACCAATTGAGATTCATTACCTTCGGCATGAATGCAATGCTACACRGGGTTGAAACTCTCGGCGCCCTTGTGATTGTGCTCCTCGCCCGCCGCGACATAGCCGTTCGCCATCGCCGGAGGATCCTCTTGCTGCGCAGCCATGTTGTTGTTTCGGGTGCTGTCGTGGTCGACCTCCAGCGACGTCAAGGCTGCCAAAGCTTTCATCTCTTTCTCGCTGTTGGCCAGTCGCTCGGTGGCCATCTTAAAGTGGAAGACGCTCGACTGCAGTCTCTTGAGCTGGAACWGCCGCTGAGCGGCCAACTGCTGCGCATTCGCCAAGGACTCCTCCAATTTCTGCGACTTCGTTTTGAGCGCCGCGATGGTGACGTCCGCCTTCTCCACYACGCCTTTCAAACTGGCCACTTTCTCCTCGAGGCCGCGCCACTCGTCTCGTGCCTTGGCGAGCTCCTCCTTCAGGCGCTGCATTTGCTCCTCTTCCACGTCCGTGGCGATCCGAGAGCTCAGTTTGGTGGYGGCCGTCAGAGCTTTGTGCACGGACTCCTCTTTCCGTTGTTGGTGACCGTCGGAGCTTTGAGGGGAGACCGAGCTCCGACCACTGCGGGAGCGTTCCTTGGGCTCGGGGGATTGGTACCTCCCTGCGCTGCCGTTCAGACTGCCGCCTCGGGCAGGAGGACTGATGCCGCGCCCCGTCGGGCTCCCTCTGAACGGCGTCAGCGACCGGCTTCGTTGCGGGGGCGGAGAGCGCGTGCGATGGTGGAGGCGCTCACGCGAGGGCGGCGAGCCGCGTCGTCGAATGCGCTCGCGCATGTCGCGACCCCTGAAGTCGCGGTCGCGGTCGCGGAACCCTAATCCTTTCAAGTTTTTCCGGACTTCGTTGACGCGGATGGTGCGGCCCTCGATTTGGCCGCCGTCCATGTCGCGGATCGCCATCATCGCCGACCGGGGATTGGTGAAGGTGACGAAGCCGAAGCCACGAGACTCGCCGCTCTCGCGGTCGTACACAATCTTGACAGACACAACCTCCCCAAACTCCATGAAGGCCTTTTTCACGGTGTCTTCGCTGCTTTCGTAAGACAAGCCCCCCACGTACACGGAATTCACGTCGTCCATCGTGGTAGGATCGATCTCGAGCTATCACAAGGTCGGTGTTGCAAAAYTGTCGAGGAACGGGACACTGGATCTCACGAAGGAAAATCTCTGCATGCTTAAGAGCAAGGTGACCAATCAACCATGGAATCATAATTTCTACTACTGCAATAAGTATTCAAACAAAACAGGACCACACGCTTCGACACCAACAATCAAACGGCAATACGGTTTTAGTTTGGGATGGATCGGAAAAGGGCGAGTTGTTTTCCAGCAAGCCAAAGGGTTTTACTGACATCGGTACATCTACAGACTTCTGGGTTCGCTCTTCAATCCAGACCTAGCAAGGCCTGCCAGTAATTCTAATGCTAGCTGTGATGACGACGCTCTTTACAAAATTGTTCGATTTGCGATCACTGACAGTATTCTGCCATTTACATATTATTCATCCTGCTGGCTCCGCCTCAGTCCAAATTTTGCCAAGAATTAGTTACATGCTAGTAGTAAACATGGCAGAGCTAGCACTATTCCAATACATGCGCGTTGTCTCATAGATCGGAAGATACTGAAAAATTCTCACCTAAATATGATCTCCATCATCATTAACTCCCTCACCGAAGCACCCACACCGTCGAAGGAAATCCAATTGAGCTCCAACTCGCATAAGTTGGTTTCTGATACCCCAAGACCAAAGCAGAAATGGCAACGCTCCTACTCTCGCGCTTCTTCACGTCGTTYGATCTGCTCTATCACAAACAAGGAAATCCAGCATTCCTCAAAACTTCAGGAACAAAACAGGCAGCCAACAACAGCCCCACAAAACTCTTCCCTCCAAAACCTAAAAGACCACATAAAAACTCAAACTCCGTACATACTCGAGCACAGTCTCACGGTYACATACAAACGAAGAAAGAAAGCTCTTTCAACGCTAAGAAGTTACACCTTCACGAACTGCCGCTGGCACCCTGGAGCACCTTACTTACCGACAAAGCCCACAGCSCAYGMRCGTCGAGAAAATGTCATAAGCACGCAAAGAAGGGTCCCAAGGTTAAAGATTGCGCGACCGCGGAAAGAAACCCAATTAACCAATTCTACCAGGTGCACTTTCTTGCTGGAACTCACGGGTGAAGACGTGACTTGGCAGAAGAGAGAAACGAAAGAGACAATCATATCAGGAATGCTCGTGGACAGAATCGAATCGCTCAAAGAAGGGAATACTCGAGGGAATATATCAATGCAGCGCCGGCGCTACAGACCTGCAAATATGGAAAAACAGAACGCTGCAACCACATGCGTCGTTCTTCGCAACCAACGCCGGTCCTCGGCACTAAGTCCCCGACGTTTTCCGCCCGATGCAAAGAAGTAGAGAATGATTCAAAATAAAATATTGTTAATAAATTAGTTATAAAATTAAGAAACTCCAATCCAAATGGTCAAATTGTTGTAATAAACAATCTACATCCAATAGTATAATTTTTTTTCAAAAATATTGAAATTTGAGTAGAATAAAGGACTTCAAATTTTTTTTTGGTGTAGGGATTCCATAATTGCCCGCAAACTAAAAATCCTCATAACTTTCATCTCAACTATTGAAATGCAATGATTCAAAGCTTTTTGAGTACATATATATCTAAAGAACGAATTTCAAATTTTTATTTCTTAAAAAGGTATTTTTCAGATCTGCCCAAACTGCCCAAGTTGAGAAACAAACAACATATTATTCAATAACTTTTTACTCATATTTCCAAATGTCATGAAATTTGTGCACATGAAAGATATTCCTCGTCCCCACATTTTGTAAAAATTTCAGCCCAAAATATGCAAATCTCTAGTCACACGTACCTGCCCAAAATGTCTATGTTGCCAAAAAACGCATGTTGGTCCTGTAGTGGTTAATTTGTCTTATTATCAAGGGGAGAAATGAGTGGATTGCTTAGAATATGAGTGTTACTTTAATTTTGTTTTTGTGGAAATTGGTACAATAAAATAATATTCCAACCTATGCTAATTCAAAACAAACACTTTGGCAAATAAGGATAAATGCATGAATGCATGCACACACGATTTGATTCATACACTATAAAGAGAAATTCATGTATTATTTAATTATAGTTTCTTCCTAATCACATAGAAATGAAAACATCATAGAACTCAATGAAGATAATTYAAACTCTTATAAATTCATAAATCAATATCCAATTTCGACAAAATAAAAATTCACACTAACTTTCATTGTAGTATGAGAGATTCTTTATCCATTGTTGAATTATGACACTTGGACTTTGATGGGGTCTTTGCAAACTATTAAAACATATTGACTGAGTTATTTTCACCTTAGAGTCATCATTATTCCATGAAGGAGTCTAAATATTGTTGTGATGTGTACCAATATGCTGGCCAATATACATTTGTCCATCCTCAAATCAAATGCCTATGTGAAAAGAGAAGTAACCTCAACCCTTTTTAAATTTGTGATAAATTGAGGGTCTCTTTATTTGGATCCCATGGTATACCTCAAGGATGCAACCAAGTGACATCAAAATCACTATCCCCTTAGTATCCCCTCAAAAGAGAGGAACACTCCTGTTCAATTAATTAGCGCCCTCCCCCTCCCAAAAATCAATAGCAATTGATCATTTTTGAAAAAAAATTTAAGAAAAAACTTCCCTACCATTGATCTTGATACAAATTTTGGGATACAAATACAGGGATATGATATGCATATGATATATATACGGATATAAAAATGGATACAAAAAACAGTTAACCCATATTGATTGTTAAACAAGTTTGTTTTGAAAAATATAAGATTGAAGGGGGCACTCAGATTTTCAGATTATTTTCAGATTACATTACTTTTCAACCCCCCTCCCCCCTCTTTCCCAAATAAAATGAATTGGAGAGGTTATGAAAAATAATCCAATCTGAAATAATGCATCAGTATTCCCTCAAATGAGAGGAACATACAACACTTACCTATGATAAGTGAAGGAGGCTCCATATTGTGTAGCTTAATTATATTTTTTATTAATAGTATTTCTGTTTGTAAAGTGTTTTTAGGATATTTAAAAGTATAATATGTATATGAATTGTGTTTTGATATTTGTATGATTGGTAGTAGCATACAGATATAGAGGGACTTTTGGTATATCTAGAGTGTGTTAGTGTGACATTTTAGAGATCTATACATGACATTTAGAAATTTATATATGATAGTATATTTGTTTGAGAAGTTGTAGTAATATTTATTAGGCTGGTTTGTGACGATGGGGGTAGGTTGGACATTTTCAAAGCATTGTTTGTGTAGAAGTTTGTTTGCTCAAATATTTGAATTCATTTACGACAAAAAAAAAAAAAAATAGTAGTTGCAATAATTAGAGTATGAGAGACTTTACAATTGTTACCAAAAAATTAGCCAAATCATGGTCATGGTCATTGCTCATGTTGAGTATCACAATGTGTGTAGGCTCTTAGTGATTCTTTTTGTGGTTAGTAGCACGTGTACATTTTTTACTTGGAGGGGAGAAGGAGATTTAGAGCTTTGCTCCAAAAATCTGAGCCAAGTGGAAGTGCATGAATCTATTAATTACCACAAATGGTTTTATCAAGCTTTTTGTAATTTCTGAAAAATCCAAAGAATTTTAACTACATTTTGACCTTTCTTCATGAAATTGAAATCAAAGTTGAACATATAGGAGTTTCATTTGTATGCTTGGGTTTGAAAATAGTGTATGTAATCCTTTGGAAGCAATTCATAGTTTGTGTTTTAAAGTACAATAGCCTAAGGGTGATTGCAAGAAACACTTGTCTTATTTTTGTCCCCTTGGCCTTGGACATGTAGTTTTGTGCTCATAACATTTGTCTTGTATGTTGGTTTCACATGAAATTTGAATTGAAAGTAGATGTGGTAGTTTTAGACATTGTGTAATTTTTTGAGTTTTAAAAAAACAAAATTACTATTTTTAAACAAGCCCCCGATTGAGTGTCTACCGCAATCATTTTTGGAGGTTTTTAGTCCTATTTTTGACCCAAAAATGCAAATTTGAAGCTCAAAATTGGGATGTGGGGACTTTACTAAAGTTATACAAGCCCACGAAGATATTTTCTTAAAATATTAAAGTGTCCACCTTCCACACATGCTCAAAGTGCACTACCTTTGCGCAAGTGCACAGAACACAATGTTTTTTTTCCCAAAGATGAAAATGGTTGAGAAGAAGCATATTTGAGTTAGTTAAAAAAAATTATTTTATTTTTTTGAATTTTTTCACTATTTTCTAAAAATCAAACAACAAAATCTTCATATACTTAGTATTTTCCATTGTGCTTTTTTTGTAAACAACTTTTAGAGATAAATTTTTCTAGGTTTGAAATTTTAGAGAAATCCTATTTTCAATGTTTAACAAACTATCAATATTTTATTTTATTTAAAAAATAATAATTCCAAAAGTCACATGACTCACTGAAATAGGCCGTTTTGACAAATAGGACAAGTGTTTCTTGCAATCCCCCAATATGTTTTCACTTTGGAAGCAATTTCTCCACCTCAATCTTATTTGGATTTCAAAGTATTAGAGCTTTGCAAGTAGTTTATGAAGTTCACTCATTTTGTAGGGTATTTGCAAGAAACACTTCACGTTTCTGTCTCAAAAACGCAGTTTTTGGCCATAGGACTGGTAGTACCAAGTTGTACTACCAGGACTATATGTTAGCGGCACGCCTATCAATGTACACCGTCAATTCTAGGTGCCTGTAGATCTACGCTGTCAATTTAGTACTATACACTACTATGTAGTACTATGGAGTGCTACAAAGTACTATAGAACCCCGTGGAAGCAGAAAATAGCAAAAAAGAGGTCTGGAGACCTTTTCATTTTTAATTGTTCAAAAAAAGTTCAAAAAATTATTTAAAAATTTCCATTTTGCTAGAGAAGATTGCGCTTGCATTGCACTAAAAATTCATGTAGGAATTTTTTCCCTCTCATGGCCTTTGTGCAAAAGAAAGTCACTTTGACCCCATGTGCGCAACCGACATATTGTTATTTTCATAAAAACTCATCGTGAGCCCTTTCAATGTTGGTAGACCTCCACCATGTCCAATTTGTGGCTTCTAATTCACATTCTTGGGTCAAAAATAGGACTACCTCCCCCCCCCTCCAAATGGCCAAGATAGACATCCAATGGGAGGCAGATTAAAAATAATAAAATAATTTTCAAAAATCTGAAAAAATTACTCAATGTCTGAAACTACCACATGTACCTTCATTTTAAGTTTAATCCTAAATGAACAAAAAATGAAAAAATTATGAGCAAAAAACCAGCTCTTTGAGGGCAAGGGGACAAAAAATAGGAAAAGTGTTTCTTGCAATCACCATGTACAAGATTTTTTTTGTATGTGAAGTCTCCCGTGATGAACTTCTATACAAAGCTTTGAAATGTTCAAAAAAAATTTGCAAATGTTTAGTATTTATAATGAATGTAGGGTATACTAAAATAGTGCCAAGAAATTTTAAAATAAAATACCTAAAATGACCAAAATATAGGAATTTAGGTAAATATAGCCCTATAAAAATTCACAAAATTTATCTAAATAGTCCCCACTTAGAGAGGTTCTCCTGTATTGTTTTTCTCAATTGAGAATGTMTAGAGATGTATTTCTTGCTTAATTTAAGGCCCTTGAATGAGAAGGACTATAATTTTGACTAAATAAGAGAGTGAAATGATTACCTTAACACTGCACTAGCCATTATAAGCTCAAATAGCACTCTCATGAATGTTCACAACTTGACTTGATTTGAGCAGTAAATTGTGGACACAACAATAGAGCTTTGAAGGGTACACAAAGAATAAGCAATTAGAGTGTCATTAACCCGGGAGCGTCTCGATTCATCTTCAAAATTGATGATTTGAGAAAAATCATTATAAAGTGCTATTTGGAAGCATAATTTGGAATTGATATACAAATAAAAGTTGTAGAGTGAGGGTTAAAAATTCCGTCCGTACGGTTAGATTCATCAATCCTATCACCAATAATTTTTTTATAAATTTGAAAAAAAAAAATTCAAAATTTCTTCAAAATTTGATAACAAGTAAAAGATAATATCATTTTTGGAGTCGAATTTGTTGAAAGGGATTTGAAACGAGATTCTCTTGACATGGTGATTTCTTGAAATTTTTGTGTTTTTAATATCTATGATCTCATTTTGGCAAATCAAGTTTTGAACTACAATCAATGCAATTTTGGCTTGGTCAACCACTTGACATAGTTGCACATTGGTAATTTTAGGAAAATATGTACTCTAATAACCCCAAATTCAACCCTTAGATAGAACAACAACTTGATATAGTATCTCCACAAATTAGAAGAACTTTCATCCGAGCAGTTAAGAGGATGAAACTTCAGTTTCAATCTGTTCATCGTCCATAAAATGGACGTCAGAGCGCTCGAGGGTTTAGGGTTGAGTGTAGCAACTTATTATTCCGATTCAGGTGTCTTCCAGAATCCTGAACAGAGTTCCCCAAAGACTTAAAAGAGCTGCTGTTGCTCATCAGGTCGAGATTGCATACACAGAACATCCTGACAAGTCAATCATTATTCCGAAGACCGAAATTGGAAAATAATATGTCATAGCGTCATAACCGAATTCCTGCTTCAGGTGATCACACTCACTTTAAGAATAACTAAGTTAATAGATGTATATCCTGAGCCCTCTCCATTCAAAGATCATGGTCGCACCTAGAAACTCCAGAGACAATGCTCACATGTAGAATTATTCACCCCTTCATCGCCATCCAGAATGTGGCCATGAGGAGGGGGTGGAGCTTGCAGACACAGGCCATCGACAACAAAGCCTGCCAGATTGTTGAACATCATGTCCTCTTCCAGGAACTGCATTCCCCTTTCTATGCACAATATCGCACTTGCAGTCGCAGGTTGCAGCTGCAGCTTCTCGTCTGCGGAGAAGATCAATCTCTCATCCAGGAACCAGCTGTCCAGCATCTCTGGACATGACAATGATCTAGGCTTCTCAAATTCGCCATTGTCACAGGTTGCAGCTGCACGCACATTATCATCAGCTGACGTTTCTTCCAGCTTGTGGGGAACCACTTGAGGTGCAGCTGCAGCAGCTCCATAAGAGGAGACTGCATGATTTGCAGGTTGGCAACTGGGTTGAAACATCCGCAGTGGGTGCTCTCTTGCAACATATGATGTAAGTGCAGGGTTAAGTGGTAGCGCCAATCTGGGCGGATTGTTGAAGTACTCACCTGAATTTTCAAACTCAATTTTGCATGGTGTTTCTACTGGTCTACTGGGAACCAGGCTGCTGCTGGAGGTGCTGGCCCGGATTTTTTATTTCACCAATTACAGACTCCAACATTCAGTCCTTTGTACCACTTGAGCGGAAAGCATATTTTGTGTGTACCTGCGAGCTGTGAGAGAATGACAGAAAAATAGTCTAAGAAAGCCAGGCACACAGTGCGTGATAGTTCTAGAGAGATTTTCAAGGTATTCGCTTCCTTGGAGAGATCACGTACGTGGTTGCAAGTTCAGCACCACCCCTATTAAGGACATCATAACCAAGAACAACTATCTCAGCATATCTGTCGAATACACACACCTTGAACTCGCATTTGAAGATCTTCCAGAGTCCAAGCTTCGAATTTTTCAATGAAAAGCAGACATTCGGATGAGTATACTAGGGTCCTGCAAGTTGAAGGTTAGTGATAGAGCGTATAATTGATAAATTTCATTCTTTGAAGTACACAATGAAGGTTTTAGACTTCACACCTGATGAGTTGTCTGATTGCCCGTGCATTTTGCAGGCAGAAATTGTAACTGTGACTGCAAAATCCTGCATCACTGAGTGATTCATCTCCGACATCACTTAAAGCACAACACATTTCAGAATCTTAAACCGTGTTAATCATTTTACATCAGGTAGCTAGAAAAAATCAATACAGGAACTGTGTCTCCTCTGCACTTGATGGTCTGCCCAATCACAATCATCCCTCAAACTAGACTGCCTCACTGTCTAGACTGCCGTTGTTGGTATGTCACTGTAACGTATGATGGATTATAACATTTAAAATAGATACAGAATTATCTAGAGAATCATACTGGGCATTCGTTTTCGCTGTCATGGGCCGTGGCCCTTCTCTAATACAGAAGTACTACTATTTAGTAGAAATATTGAATGCCTTCATTGAGGACCCAAAATGATAAACGAGGGAGCGTTTCATGTTACCAGTTCTCTATCGGTTTGAAGGCCTAAGTCATAATAGTTGAAGCCATCTACACAATTCATTCGCACAGGCTGCAGAATTAAAGAGGGATCAGTTCATTAAACTGATCAGGTGTCCTCCATGTTCAATTATTCAAGACGCAGGCTTTAGAAGTCAGGTTTAACCCCGCTTGCCATCTTCGCCATAAAATCCATAGGACATTCTTCAACAGTCTGTGTCAGGCCTGCGGATGGTGAATCTTGATACTATCCTTCGTCCTGCAAGTAAAAATCGGAGATACTACCCACCCATGGCGCCTTCGGGAAATCACAAGTTTTTTCGAAGATTGCACTCATACCTGCCCTAATCCGATCTTCTCCGGATTTGAKTGCTAGGCCTTACTGCCTTAGTTGTATTCAGCATCGTTGTTCCTGCGCACGTATCTCTCTTGCAATCACCTGGCTAGTACAAGTTCGAGATCTCTATGATGGTGTACAGGAAGTCCGAACAATTGACGAAGTGTTTGTAATCGGACAGTCCACACGTGCCCAGTGACATAGATTTATAAGGCACTATATTGAGAATGTTCTCCAGGCTGGTGATTCGCAGATTCCAACCTGCTCTCGAAATCCAAACGACGAGCTCACATGTGGAAGGAGTAAGTTAATAGTTCGCAAAGAATCTGAAGTACATGTCTACGAGAACATGGCTTTTCCGGTGTGACACGGGAGGTCCTTAATACTGCAATTGAAGGTAGTGGATTCTCAGCAGGACGAAGATCAGATGGACTGGACGAATCTCCGCGATGGGTTGCAAGTTTTCCTCTACTTTAAAACCACATGTGGAATACATGAGACAAGATTTACAAAGATCACGTTTTGAATAATAATGAAGAATTTATGAAGCATAATTTACTTGTTGATTCTCAGGAAAATCCTGAAAACTCCAGCACTATTGATCTTATGTGAGGCTGTCACTGGCAGAGCCGCGTTGGAGGCTTACCTGAACCATAAATCATCACATTTTAAAATCTGAGGGTAGAAAACGAAGAAACATTCCAAAGCAAGAAATACACAGCTGCTGAATTCTTTTTAATAACAGGAAATGAAAGTAGCCCAACATAAATGAGGGGAGTTCCTAATTCTTCTAGTTTTACAAGGACAATGTATAAACTGAGTATTGTAACTAGAACCTAGCTATTATCTCTCCACAAGGTTAGTACCGACCAGTCCATCCTCAATGTGTTAACATGCCAAGAATTTGGAAGCCAACATCCAAAAGCACTGTCTACTCCAGTACTGCAGTATCTGACTAACAGTTCAGCTATCTCTATAAATCAGCGAAATATACTAGCCTCTCATCAGGCATTTAAGTCACTCAGCAAGGGAGATCACGACCGCTACACCCATGCCAAGCACCAAGGGCACAAGTTGAGAAAGAGTAGACATGAAGGAGGACCCCTGCTCATGCATGCTGGGCATGACTCCAGCTACCGACATATAGATGAACCCGCCTGCTATGAAACCCTGCAATACCAGATTGTAATCAGAACAACATTAAGAATGTAGCTCTCCAAGGTACTGGAAACATTGCCATCTATTTTGATTTTATCTGGATTCAAAGAACACACAAGTCCATGTCCTTTTTCAGAGTGAGGGAAACTGATCGATGCAGTCGGGTACTTGAAGAGAGATGTAACGACCAATGAGTAAGGCAGATTATATTACAGATACACAATCGACAGTATGAAACCAACTTAAAGCTTAAATGCTTACTTCAATCAGAGATGAATGGCCCGAACTTGCACCAAAAATCAGGGCCTGCCGCAAATTTTGCAATAAAGACAAAGTGGTAAGAACGATTCACTGTTTCAACGTTCAGATTTGGGCTGTTAGGTTACACTAACATGTACTACAAATTAGATGTACAAGGATACTTGACGAAATCTTCAAAGTACGGTTGTTTTCTCTAATCAAACTAGTTTCCAGCTGAATACCAATTGTTGATATACATTAAGCTTAGGTCAATGTGCAGGAGGTACATACCACAGCAGTTCCAGCTAAGGCAACCAATGCCGACAGGAAATTGAATGCAAGGGCCTCAAACACACTAAAGCCAGATTTCACTAAAATTCCAAAGTCACCAACCTGATCGCCCAAACAGGAACAGTTAGTTCTCAATATGCGATGAAATTCCACAACGAATTTCTAGGAAATAACTCGCTCAGATGAGAATGACACTGAATCTTGAACAAGCAATCTATCCTCAAGAAGTCATCAGCTTTTAACCAAAACCCACCTGACTGATAAATCTTGCCAGATGGAAAAACTCGGATACATAGAGAGAACATCATGCTAGCAAGACAAGAGAAGCAAAACTGTGATAACTAGGAATTGCTGGCACGCTGGAATACCAACCAAAGTTTACAAGTGCTGATGGTAGGTTAATTCCCAGCTACTCTAGGAACATATGCAAATTGTGAACTCGAATAACCTTAAGCAAGTCCTCAGAATCAGGATACGCATGACACAAACTAACGTAAGTGAAAAGGAACAAACCTCCTGAGGAAGCTCATGCGCAAGGAGAAACAAAGTTCGTGACCAGCCACCCACTGTGCCATGGAGCAAGAAAGCACTCCCAAGGGCCATGCCATCTGTGAAGTTATGCTGTAACATGGATCCCACACAAATAACAAGAATGAGAAACACAGCGAGGACAAATCCACAAGTATACATACTAGACTAAAGCCTGGTTCAGCGTGCATCTCGTTACCTTCACCCTGTAACATGTAACTCCTGATCCAAAGTGCGAAAAAGAATGATCAAAATACATTCAATTCAATCTAGAAAGAATCTTGCATTGAAACCTCATATCAAGCTGAAAGCAAAAATAGAATGGATAGAAAATCATCATAAAGCCGATATATTGCAATGTGAGTAAAA
>VACF01001111.1:0-202809 GCA_006891605.1 Pleurozium schreberi | reverse complement strand
AACAGGGCAAAGGGGGACTGCTGGTAAGGACCATCGCGGAGAATTTGCAGCTAATAACAAATTGATTTGGACACACCTTCTTTTGAGCCCACCGTATTGAAGTATCCTGCAGAAAATCCTCCACTGAAAGCTCCATGAAACCGTCGACGACCTTCAGAATCTGTAACCTGTCAATTGAATTCAGGAAATCGAACCAAAATAGTAGGAGTCATAACCAGGAAGGAAGATAACAGCTCTTAAGCACATAAAACCAAAGTCTTCTAAACCCTAGACCAGTCCTTTGTACAGAATAGCTCCTCAGAAAACACGATCTCGATTAAACCCCCATGAGATATACTAACCTCTTGATTCCACGGAGCAACTTGACGAGCTTGACCTTGATCCACTGCAGACTTGCGTTTACGCGGATTCAACTCCTCCTCACTAATTAATGCTGTGCCGTAGTATACATGGACATCGTCGCCATCGCCTCCCATCCTGCCGATATTCGCACTAGCAAACTACCTCCAGAACATCATCATTTAACTGAACAGCATTGCATGATCCTCGAGCACGCAGATTTGAACAGAAAGAAAAGACCCCAGCGCACATGACCTGCTTCAAAACTGCTAAGACACATGAAGCCTACTTCACGATCCTTGATCCCCTTGAATATAGCCTCCCGATACGCACACATCAACCTAAACCCGTGAATCTGAAAAACAGAACAATTGCAGCATGTCGTCTTCGTAAGAGAATCCAGTGCTTCTAATGTACGGTAATCTCGGTCGAATTCAGTGACACCAATATCAGTTTATGAACTATAAACCCTAATTTCACCGTATTTGATCAATTCGAGTGCCTTGAATCAAAGCATACAATTGAAAACACTACGAATCCAAAATAGAGAAAGAATGTCACCTTCCTAGCAATCGCGTAGAGTTCATTCCGCCAAGCTCCAAGTGATCGGAGCAACGCACCTCGCCATTGTTGTTGAAGAGGGTAAAATGGAAGACTAAACCCTAATTCTCGCAGTAGTATCTGAATGCCCACCCTCAGTGTGATTTCAATATGATGATACTTCAAACAAACAGGACTGGATGAAGAATTTTATTTTTCATCCGATTGTAATTTTGTGAGAGTTGTTTGAACATGTTCAAAGGGAGTGTTGGAAATTTTCTCATTGATGTGTTACTAATTTATTTGCAAAATAAGACTTTATGAAGAGTATATTTATTCACAATTTTGGCATTGTTGTTGATATCAATTTTGGCTATCAATCACAATGACAATGATATCTTTTGAATTTGACATCAATTACACAATTGATTTGTCCTATTAGTGCGTTTGACCGGCATTAATTTATCAAAGTTGTCAAGGGTTTAGAATTTATTTTATTTTTTATTTGAAAAATTTTAAAATATTATCAATGGTAACTTGATTTTCATCAAAATAATAATGATATTCATCAACTTTATTTCAAAAAAGCTACCATCTTTGATGTATTCAATTAGACTTGTAATAACCATGAGAAAAAATTATTTGTCATACAAGTTATATTTTATTGATTTTCAAATTTCCACCATCCAATAGTGCTACTCTTAAACTCTCCAAAATGATAACATACTTAAAAAAACAGACAGTATGAAAAATGTATGCCATTTTGAAGCTTCTAACGTTTTTTACGTCGAAATTGACATTTCAAGATTCTTTCATGGACTGCACAAAAACTCGTTTCCTCCACATTAACTTTTATCAAATTTCCAACCACACTTTGTATCATGTCACGCCTTTTCCAAAAATATAAAATCCATTTTGTTGGAGTGTACAATGCAAAAACCATCCATGGTGAAGTTGAAGAAAAAAACAAATAACTTCATCTATTGACACTAGCTTTCACAAAAATGATCTRATTGATTACCTTCAATTTTATATTTTGGAATCCTTCCAAAGTACTCTATCAAATGCACTTTGGATGTTCAAAATTTGGATTATAGTGGTAGCTTTTATGTTTTACTTCAATGAAAATGGTAGATATTTATAATAAATTAAGGGCCTATGATATTGATTGAGAAATACTTCAATTCAAAGATTGGGAGTTGATGATAAGTTCATCCAACTTTGAAAGTTRCAAGTGAAACAAAACGCAATSTGAAACTAATTGCACCATTGCAAATCGAAAGGAACACTCAATTTCAAACCCCTTCAACAACATTGGAGACCTTACTAATCCATCATATAACTAAAAGAAAAAAATTKAATGAAATAGAGCATTCATTACTAGATTTTTCATTCAATTTTTTGTTACATTCTAGTTATGAATGTTGATATTCTAACACCGATTTCGGACAGCTCCCGAAGCTGCCGTTATTGAGACGCGCTAGCCCTGCCTTGTGGTGCGCAAATTCGAGCTCGACATCTGCGAAAGTTACACCAAATTGAGAAATCAATCTCAATGCGACACTCCAAAATCATTCACAATAAATACACAATAAATAATTTTGAGAATATACACCAACTCAACAGCAGAACTCAAGTCGTAACCGACAAAACTTTGTACCTCAATAAATATTGCACAAAATAGACAAATAATGCATTCTTTAATGCGTTGGAATCCTCTTTGATTTTCTAACAGGAATATTTCAAGAATATACGTCCATATCAATTAAAGAACTATGTTCAGCACTAGAAAGTGTGGTTACGAATTTTGACCTCCTAACGTAAGAAACTACAATTTAAGGTGTGGTGCCAAATACTGATCGCCTAACACAAGGAATTAAGTTTCAGCATTTCAAGGTGTGGTTAAAAATGTTGATCGCCTAACATAAGAAGACCGTCAATTTGTAAGCACCAGTTCATGGTACTCCTTGAGCTGCATTGGACTACGTATTCGATTGTAAAAATCATACACAAAGTRTTCTTGAATAAAACAAGTCATAACCGTCACACAAATTTTACAAGCTCTCACCTATTGACCGTAAGTTGGCATCACTATGGCTTTGCCGGGGCGCTATTCTTCCTGGCTTAGCATCATCATCTTCCGTCGCAGGATCCGATTCTCCCGCATCGCGAGCTCCTCCTTTGGCGGGCACGTCTGCAATCCGAAGCGCAGATAAGCCCGTGCCAAATTCTGGTTGTGGCGCAGACTCTCCGCCACAAAGCTCCCAGGACGTGAGTTCGCCCGCTCCATGTCGCGCTTGAGCATCCGCACCAGCTTCTCCCGCTGCACCATGCGCGGACTCGGCTGCCGCGTCAACCGCACCGCCTCCATCACCTCTTCCATAAACTCGCTCTTCCCTGCCTCGGGCTGCAGCTTCTCGCCGACCGGCAATTGCATCCCCTCCTCCTCCCACTGAAGCTCCTCGTCGTCCTTGTCCTCCCGGTTGCCGCACTTGGCAATCATGCGCTCCATGATGGCATCTCCCTCTTTCATGCTCTCCTTGCTCTCCCTGTAGTACTCCATAGATCAATGATTTTTTACCAAACTCCAGCACCATTGAAGACCAAGGATCTCATCAAAATTGGCAAAAATTGGCAAGCCGAAATGAAAATTTTTGGTCGAGACGGGTAGACTCGAGGATGAACAGRGAAGTGGAAAGAAGAATCTCGGAAGAATTGGAGAAATTGGCAAGGAATTGGCAGGAAGAGCACTGCAAGATGAAGATGGCCTGCAAGCATGACGCCGGTGAAAAGTACCGGAATTGAGAGGGAGCTTGTCAGCGGCCTTTGCGCGCGCCTTGGTGCCAGGTGTGAGGCTGAGAAGATTCCGGAAGAAGAAGTCATGTTCACACCTGCGTTTAGTAACGGGAGATTCTGGCCTCAGTACCAGCCCACTGGTGGAGAATCCCCACCAGCCTCATCCCCTATCCCAGTTCTTCATTCAAAAATATAAAGGAGGTACCCTATTTTCAACCAGCATCCCATTTTCATTTTATAGGGTGTTCTATTTCTGATCAGCTCAAATGTAGGTGATAACTCATGTTTTGATGGCCCCACAGGAGCAACAACAATGTCCAGGAAGTGTACATTGAAAGCCTTGTATCGATTTTGTGACCATCCTATGGTTGAAAATAGGTTTGTCTAATTATCGGAAATGGGGCAAATAGAATCTTCACAAAAAAAATTCATGATGATTTTGATTTTGAGGAAAAAAATTTAAAAATTATGAAATTCATCTGAAATCTATTTTTCTACATTGGAAATTTTTTTCCTGAACTTGCCGCTTGCCGCTTGCCGCAAATAGGCTAAATTGCTTAAGTAGTCAAAAATAGGTGATCAACCTTAGGGATAGGGAAGCCGCTTCCCACCCATGCTTCCCCAAATCAATACTTTATGCTAAATCTAGGCAAGTGAAGTCAAGATGCACTTGTAAATATAGTAACAAGTGCAAAATAATAGTCCAACGGCAATTAATGGGAGCACACATCATGCAACAACAGTAAATTCAAGAATAGGGTTTACCATTTCCGAATTCCCTATCCCCCATCCAATTTAGGAAATTGGGCCTCCTAATTCCCCAAAATTTGGAAATACATGATGCTGGTGGGGAGGGGTTCTTCCCTATCCAGATGAAAACCATCGGGTTTGGGGATAGGGAAGTCCCTCATGGGCATGCTCTTAGTCCCTACTTCCCTAGCATGTGCCTGATTGGCCAAATGACATGAAGTAAGAAGTATGTTCACAGTTGATGTTAGGGGTGACGTTTGCAATGTGAATCTAATTCAGAAATAGGTTTAAATTCGTTCCAAAGACCCACAATAACAATGCTTTTTAACCCCTAAAGTCCCATAGTCCCCTCGGAAAACAAAATGGATTTCGGGCAAATTCCAATGGTCTCAATATATGTCCTACTCTTCTGAATTTTTGAGAGAAGATAGAAAAACACGTTAGCTTTCCGAAAATATAGTTTTTATTTCAATTGGAGTCCAAGAGCAAAAATTATGGCACAAAGAGCCCTTTTTTTAGTTCGGCATGCAAAAATTAACTTTTAAAAAAACTTCAAATTAAATTTTAAATTTTGTTTTTTAGACAAGTTGTATTTTTGCCTACATGGGAAGCTTTGATTCATATGGAATGAGCATCTTCTTGTATAGAAAATCAATAATGACGCATTAAAAAAATTCCATCCTCTTCCCTCTCTTTTACAAATTTGTTTTAATAAAACTCCAAAAATCAATTTGAGTTTCAAAATTAATTAATTTTTAAATGCCAAAATACATGTATATAATATTATTGATATAATATCCCTTTTGAAATCATAATGTTATTGATATTTCAATTTAATCCCTAAGAATCCAAAGCAAGAAGGTAGATGCACATTTTAAATGATTTGGGCAAAATAAGTTATACAATGAGAAGAATTTAKATATTAGAACTTCATTTTTGAAAAWWTTTATAYCCTTCCCATCTCTAYATGAACTCATTTACAACTTTGYATAATAACCTTGAAGCACAAAGTGACCATACCAATCGCATTGTTGAAAAATAGACAAAAATTATTTTCGCAACATACTTGGATGAACTTCATCTATTCTTTATAACTCAAATGGTAAACTCTTGAAAACAATTAGAATACGGATAGTGGATATTGTCTCTTATAGGAATGAACTTTAGAAAAATGTCCCTCCTTGTGACCAAGGTAGTCACCAAAATACTTCAATTTTTGGACCAATAACATTAGAAAATATTCAAACTTTCAAGGAGGTTGCTAAGAATGGTACATGTTTTGTCTCTACAATTAACAATAAAGTTATATATTATAAATTTTAAGTCTAAGAGACATTTTGAAAGTCAAACTTTAATTTCTCTTGGTGTAAGTTCAAGGAGTTTACAAAATACACCATAATTTTTATGACACTATTACTTCCATTTTCTAAACAAATCATATTATTTTAAGTATTCTTAAAAATCACTATGGTTTTATAGATAGTTCACTTTTCAAAATTCATGTAAAATCCATTTCGATGTTTTTATTTATAAAAAATAAAAAAAATAAAAATTTGATACATATTACTAGATATGAGAAATATTRAATTTTGGAATTCATATTTTAATGTTGATGTACGTCTAATGAATTTTGACCGAACTTGGACATGAAGGATTTTGGTAACTACCTTAGTCATGGTGGCCACATCTTTAAAGGACAACTAGCTAACCATGGAAATCATCCGTTTCGATACATTGTGAATTATTGGCTTGGAACCTTTTAAAACATTAATGTTTAGAGGCCAATCTCCTTCAAAGTACTCATTCCCAAAGCAAGGTCCAAATCTTCATCAATATTTRTTTTCTTAACAAAGTCAACAATAGGATTTGTYGTTAAACTGTTCATGTACATTTTGCCAAAATTTGAGAGTGAATATTCCCACCAATTGAAAATTCAATATGCCTTAACTTCAAAATGTAGCAACTTTTCCACCCTTCCAAAAGGTGAAGTTTTGTCTTTCAACATTCTCATAAGAAAATCATGTATGTCCTATGACTTATGCATTTTACTCAACATGTTGAAAAAGAATTGAGAATATATGTAAGAATATAAAAAARCTTTCATATCCATAAAAAAATATTTAAAGTAAAAAGTGCTACTCAATGACAAATAAAAGTATAAAACTAATATGCTAATAACTTTTGGAAGAATGTGAGATCTATTAATCTCAATGAACATAATACTCTCACAAACAGTTAGTACCCTTTATATTAATTTTTATTTGAAAATTTTCGAAATTGAAAGCAAAAGACAACTTTAAATACATTTCAACCCTAATTGTTGCCTGCAAAATAAAACTCCTCATAACTTATACCCCATTATTTGAAATTGAATTGTTCAAATGTTTTTGGGTAGGTTTCAATTTAAACAATCTTCCAAGGTAATAAATAGGTTTTTGTAATATATTTTTTGTTGCACAGTTTGATAATGAAATTAAAAAAGTCCTTCTAACTTTTGGAATATCATGACGCAAAGCTTCACACATAGATTATGGAGAGTAGAACCTACCCTTAGAAAAGTCAAGCAAAAATTCCAAGTTATGTAGTCAATAGAGCATATCCAAATTCTTCCAAAGTCCAAAGTGGGATCCTTGGTCTTTTAGAGGTCAAAAATTTTAAGAGCACTCATTGGAGGTCAAACTATTGTGCAAGACCTTCTTCTTTCCACACAAATTCCAAAGATGAGTATGTGCTCTTTTGTCTTATACAAAAGAATTTTGTATTGTCAATTGGACATTAGTCGTCCACAATGTTGTTTAAGGATTAAGCCATGACTCATTGACCAAATTTTTTTGATGGAAGTCATTCAATACCAAAGAAGAGTTTCAAGGTTTTGACCATTTGATAATCCACTTTTTTGGACACCGACCCTCACATTGCATTATTGGCATCTTGTCTAATTTTACTTAACTTACAAAGTACCAAATTGCATTGCTTTTAACTTACAAAGTACCAAATTGCATTGCTCTTAACTTACAAAGTACCAAATTCTATGGGGTAGCTTTAAGCATATGGGACAATACAATGGAATTGCCTTGTTGGATATAACTAATTCACTCTTATAGCATTGAAAATTATCATTCATTGTAAAGAACTCTCCAATGCAATGAAATTTCCTCTTCATTTGTGCCAAAAATAATTTTATTAGAAAACAAAAAACCATGGTGCATGAATGAATTGGTGTGGATATCATTCGCAATATGTCCCAAAATCTTTGTTGAATTTTTTGGGCTCGCTAATACATAAAAAAACAAAACATGGGAGTAATTGGGTATATATGTAATGGTGGAAAAAATCACTTGAATTACATTAAACAAGCACACTTTCACAAACTATAAAAATTTGCATATATACATTTGAAAATTGCACATTGAACTACTCCAATACAACTCCAACTTCTTTTCTCTAACCTACTTGGCGTTCTCTACAATCCAAGGATGTTCTAAAACTTCAGATGCACTTAATCGCTCATTGGCATCACATTTCAACATTTTTTCAAGCAAATCTTGAGCACCCTTAGAGAGACATGACCATGAATTTTGAAATTTAGCATGTATAAAACAAATAAAATATCATATGAATTTAAAATAAAAAATAGTTTCTCAAATCTCATATGAAGAGGAGTCAAACTTTGTTAGCTATGTTGAGGTGGCTTCAAGAGAAAACATAATCTTCTAACTTCAAGCCCTATCATCTTGCAATTTGTGAAGTCAAAGTTCTTGTAATTTTTCCTACATATTTCAAATGTTTGTCTCTAGTTTTTAATTGTTTAAATTTCATACATGATATTTCCTCATTGCACATGAAAATAACTAGAATATTACCAATGTAGTTAACCTACTTGCATTCCAAGTTGATTTAGAATAAGCTGGACTCCATATTTGCTTTTGAAATTTTTCACGAGTGAATCTAATACAATACACTTATGAATAGTTGACATCCTCTTTTGTGTGCACTAGAAAAACTTTACTCCAAGAAGAATCGAAGTTTGTTGACCCTATTTTATAGGAATGAAAGAAAGTTTTTTTCTCACTTCAAAGGTCAAACGTTATAATCTAATTTTCAGTCCACCTAGTCAAATGGGATAAAAAGCAATTCCATATATTTTTTTACACTCTTATTACCTTTTTTTATAGTGCATCAAAAAGGTGGGAACTTAAAAAAAACTTATTTTAGACAATGCATCAAAAATTTGGAGTTTTTGACTCTTTTCCACTTCCTAAATACCCTCCAGCCTTCATGAATTAACAAAATTTTTACTAGTGAACATTTCAAAATCCCTACAGAAGTTATCCTATGAACAAACTATTCATTATGAGTGTTTGACACTGACTGCCTCAAAGATTGAAGTTAAATGGACTGTAAACTCTTTGCTCATATTGTTCAATTTTTAGTTTGTTGAATTCACTCAAATGAACCTTCCTACAAACCTCCCTATTTGTGTGCAATGTGCCACTTGTAGTGAATATCTTACATGTATGCATAATTTTTTTGATATATAAACTACTTGTACAATGGCACAATTTTAGTCAACTGCCCTTCATCGTAGATTTTTTTTTATTGTGTTTATTTTATCATCTACATGAATTATACTTGTACATGTATAATTACTCATTATACTATGAAAATTTTGCATAGTCCCTATCTATCAAGGCTAATTTATTAATAAAAATTCTTATTACATGGTGTTTTTATATACTCAGACAACTTATATATAATAGAGTATGTAGCATTTCATGGACCCTATAGTAGCCCTACATAATATATAAAAAAAAATTCTTTTAATTATTTCTTCCCCTATCTTTTTAACTCACGTAGTTTTCTAAAATCGAGAGTGATGTCCCCAAGACAAAGACATATTTCAAAACATAGTGCTTATAAACTTTCCATTGTTAGAAGTGCTTAAATTATATAATGCAAAGTGCCTATTAATTTAATGATATCCTCCTTAATTATTGGAGACATTGAAAACCCAAAGCCCAATTGTCACAAGCCTTAATTGTATCTTATTAAAGAACTCATTAATGATTGAATCAATTTGTAAGGGGATGTACACTAATTATACTTGATTACTCTGTATAATTAATATACTAGCAAAGGTTGCTTGAGCTTAAGTATCTGCAAATGAAGGATTTGAGCAGTGGAGTTGAGACAACTCTATTTGGATCATAGTGCAATAAGATTAGACAACTTTTAGATCATGACATGTGCAATAAACAATGCATGGGAGTTAAGCAACTCCAAAATGACTGCTTTAGTAGATGATTCAAGACCGGTTAAAAAATGAATTAACTAAGACTTTTGTTTAAATGGATGGATTTGGACTAAACTAAAATTATAAAATGTATACTAGTTATTTGAAGTATATAATATAATATTATATAAGATGAAGCTTGGAAATGAAGAGGCAATTTTTTGAATTAATCACTCTTTTATTGCCATGTGGATTTCAACTCTATGTAAAAATCTCGTTTTGTTTAATCAAATTGAGTATTTTTTGTATTATTTATTAGACTAAAATTTTTGTTTAGTGTTTGAATTGTAGTGCAAGCTATGGTACATTTGTAAAAATAATGAAATTTAACCCCTAAATGCCCAAGTCTTCCAAAAGTGTTTTAATTATTAAAAAAGAGCATTGGTTTGTAGTTATCCCCAATGAAGCAGACTGTTTTTTTTCTTTCAAAACCTAACCATATAGATGTTTTTGGTCTCCACAAAAAATGTGGGGTTGGTTTTGTTGAGTTTTTAGTTTTCAAAGCAAAATTTTGCGTTGAAAAATGCATTCCAACACATTCCAATGCTTTCCATTTGTGAGATTTTAACAAAAATATGTATATTCTTTAATTCTAGTATATTGCCTTCTCCACAATGTATTAGAAATTTGCATATGAAAGCTTTTGGAGATTAGAGGTAACATGAACAACTACAAATGATGTTAGCACAATAAAATGAGCTTTATTAAAACTTAATTTCACATGAAAAGCTACCAAACTTGTTACACAATCAACCTTGCAAATGTTGCAATGCAACTTGTTTCAATAARTAGAAATTTTAAATGGCTCCAAATCAACACTTGCATAATTAAATATTCACTAGTGAAAATCATGAAAACACACTAAAATTTCCACTAGAACCACTTTTAAAAGCAAATGGATAAGTACGGTTTCTTAGATCTCAATCCAAGTGAAATTGTCAAACTTTGCTAGTTGAAAAATGATGAAAAATTGGTAAGCTTTATTCTAATGGACATATATGCCTTTGAAGACCTCTCAATCAATAAATATGTATTTTTTTCATTGAAAAATAGAACTTTTCAATAGTTAACCTAAAAAATTGCCTGAATTTTTTGTTAGAAGAGTCAAAGGAATTTAACTACCCACATAGAAATTAAAGAACCAAGTCGCCCTTTGGAAGACAACCAAAAGTCTTAACTAAAAGTTTGCATAGACTACTATGATTTCATTTTTGACATGGTTTTTTGAAATAAATTTTGAAGATAAGGAAGAACATGAATTGTGTGGGAATGTAATTTTATTCCATTCAATGCTTGGAAGAATTGTTTTTGTCACACTAAACCAAGTTGTTCAACTCTAGATAAAAAAATCAYGGAAATTCAAAAATAAAATAATTTTATTTTAAAAAAGAACTACACAAAAAGATTTGATTTTTCTATTTAGATTATCAATTAGAAAGTCATGAGACTCTTATTTGGGGAGGCAATTTGAGCATCCACCACAAGAAAAATGTGTGTTTTAGGGATAGACCTAGTAGCAGTTAATGACCTAAAAGGAGTGTTTYTAGGAGAAATTTACYACAAATACATGTGTTTTAAGCAAAATTTTACTAAAAACACTCCTTGCAAGTCATTACTACTAGGATTATACTTGAAGCATCCATTTATCTTGTAGTGATCGTCTTCAAAAAATATCTTGAAGGAMTTGCTATTTAATTCAAYTTTTACAATTTATAAACATAATTTCACATAGATCACTTAGCTTGATAGAATTTTTTTATTACCARCATTGGTGTGCTTCAATTCCAGTTTAAAACTATTACTAAYTGAGTTTTTCCTTATAGATCTCATACATGTATCCACTTAATAGTTTCTTAATGAATGAAACTGAAAGGTRGGAGGGGTTGAATTTTTTTTCTTTAGATTTTCATTTCAATGTTTCAATATAAATTTTTTTGGTACAATATTTGTATCACAAAAATCTCAAATAAAGAAGATTTGAATTGTTAGTCTAATTGCAAGAAAAAAAGTAAAATGGTCAAGTTTCTTCATTTTACAAATCTTGCAATCTACAAGGTTGAGTTTTATTAAATTTCTCCACATATTTTCACACTAGATAAAAAGCAAGGCTCTATGATCAAATATGCAAAAAATAAAATAAAAAACTTAAAAATATTTTTTTGCAATAGAAATTGAATCAAAGGTCAAAGTTAACTTTATAACAATCACGCATTGTGGTGTCCATAGCAATGTACATGGAGGAAATGGATAGTGAGTACCCTAAAAAAATGATATTGAAGCATATTAGAGCAAAGAAGGAAGTGCTACATTGCATTGATAGCTGTCTCACTGTTCGTAGCTAGTACAAGATATATGGAGGTGCCAAAGTGGTAGACAGCAGTTAGAGCATCACCTCCCATTCACTCCAAACATGGTTGGGGGACTTGGGTTGCTTGAGCCCTCTAGCTCCTAGGCAACTTCTATTTCCCAGTCATCCCCACCCCGAAAACAAGCCAAAACATTTCAAATTCATGCATCAATGACTTCTCAGAATCAAGAATCAACCAACATGCTAATGGGTTAAAAAAWTGTAAAAAATGAGTAGTTCCSRTCCACAAGTCAACAAACCTAACAAAGTCAAGCAAGAATCAAAGCATGGTGGGGACGCTCTACTAATCTTTGGACAAAGATTTTAGAGTTACCAATCCCCTTTTCTCCTTGTCCAGGTCCGCAATGGACCAATTTTTCCTTGCTAGCCATGCCTAAGCCCAGGTCGAGGAGCTTCCCCTTGAATGAGTGGCAATGCTTGTAGTTTGTAATATGATAGCTATATGAAGATAAATATATACATGAAACATGCTAACTACGCTTTTTTGTAAGAAAGAGTAGCTTTTGCTTTTGTATTCATAAAGTTTGAAGTTGATACATATGTATAATGTAYATTTTACATGAAATTAARAAAAGGCTTGGAGAAGCCCCTAGTAGTAATGCTTAAATTTATCAAGTACTAACAATGTTTTGCCCAACAAACAACAACAAYCCTTGGCATTTCTAGTATTGATAATCATGCATTTGCAAGTGTAATCCCAAAATTACAAGTGTGAAAATTTTGAATTTTGTACTTAGATCTATGAATGATTCAATTTTCCCTTCCATCTTGAACAAATGAGTATAAAATTTTACTAGTAAGTAGGTGATTTGCAATGCCAATGGAATTTCCTTTTTAGTATTATCAAGTTTCTACTTCTATTTAAAAAAATTTATAAGACATAAATTTATTTTTTAATTTGAATTTTTTTCTATATTTTCAACTCAATTCCCTACCATGCTTCAATACTCAATATTACAAATAATTTAAATTAACAGGATGCAAGTTTAAAAACCTAACTAGTAAACCACAAGTGCATAAATTTATTTATTTTCACTTTGAACTCTAGTGTTTTTAACATATGTTATTAACATAAAGAGGTTTCTATTCCAAGAATTTCATGGCAAAAAAAAATAATTCAATCTTTGGGAGGCTGTCAAAGTTGGCAGCAGTAAAAACATTTCCACAGCTATCAATGTTGGTAGATTTTGAATAACCTTTTTTGGGTGAATCTTTTGGCCTTGAAATTTGGCATACATATAATTAACTTACAGGTAATTCTTTGGTAAAAATTTCATGGTAAAATACCAATTTTTGAGCTCTCAGGAGGCTTTCAAAGTTGGCAGTACTTAAATTTTTCTCACTGCGAATTCGAAAACGACATTTTGATTGGTACCCCACTGTACAATGAAGGATTTTGAGGTTTGACTGTATGGATAAGGTACTCTATTATTACTAACTTAGCTCCTTGCACTCAAAGGTCATTTTTAAATGTGTATACTACATTATTTGAATATACTACACTATTTGATTATACTACACTATTTGAATGAGCTTTGGGGTTTTCTAGGGTTTCGCTATGGTGATTCGGAGAGCCTGTGAGTGCGGTGGCGTAGTTTGAATTGGCGACAGAGATTTCGTMATGGCGTCCTGCGTTTGGCACAAAGTTGCGGCTCTCTCGGGTAAGCAAATTCCCGTGCGGTGGTATGAGAGATCGTGCTGCGCATGTTGTTCTGTCCCTTTCTGTGATGAAGTTTGAGCGCGATCGGAATATTTGTGTATCTCCGATCTTGTGGCTTTTTGTAGGAAGAGACCTCGACCTAATTTCCAAGAGCTGAGGGTGTTCGCTCTGTCGATTGTGCAGGTGTTGCAGCTATTGCGGCAGGCACATATGGGTCACACGGATTGAAACCAAAAGATCCCGTGTACAAAACAGTAAGTCCAATCTCCAATCTACTTCTATGTCTATATCGTAAGCAGTGCACCCTGATCACTTTCATCTGACTGCCTGGGATTCCAAAACAATAACTGTGACTTAGTTTGAATGTGTGACAAGACTGCTACTTTCAATGAAAGTGTGGCGAGTGTGCAGAATGTTTCAGAACCCAATTTTTGAGAAGGTCGTAAGGATTTGTGAGTTAAGCAGATTGATTTATGGTAATCGCATTTTTCTGTTAGGATGATGAAATCGCTCGTTTGTCTCAAGGAAGTATGCTATCCGAAGTTACTCGTTGTCATTGCTTGTACTGAGACTATAGTGCGGGCTTAGCAGTTGTAATAGGGATTGTCAATCTWTGCAATTTCTGGTCCGCGATGTGCATAGTTGCTATTAAAGTGAGCACAACGTGATCCTTCTTTCTTATTGAAGGTTTGGAACTTGATTATGGAATCGCGTTCATCTGTTGGCGAGTTCTGGCACTCCCTAATGTAGAATTGAATATTGGGAGTTGTCAGAGTTAGTGATTTGTGATTACAGCGGCCGTGCAGTTTCCTTATCTGCTGCCAAATCTAGTCCGATCGATGCTAAGCCACAGTGTTTTGTCTCAGAATACTAGCCCTTTCTAGAGAATTCAAATTGCGTTTCCCAAATTTCCTTCATTCTCGGAGCACAAGTCTTGAAGTCTGACCCCTCCTCGTTTTGTATTCGTTGTCCATGCTGTTTCGCTCTGTAATCAGCTAATGATTTGTTGGCTTTGGGTATGACAGGTGTGGCAGACAGGAAACCTTTATCACTTAATCCATACGTCCGCCCTTCTCGCTGCTCCTCTGACTAAGCGGCCTAATCTGGTGGGTACACAGTCCTAGCTATTGAACGGAGAAATTTCCTGATATGACGTCTCCTGGAACTATAGTGAACTGCATTTGGCACATTTGTTGATTTTACAACGGTTTGATGGGAGAGGCAGATTGGTTTTGGGAGTGCTCATGTCCACACTCTGCAYACTATGTCGAGCAATGGTCAATGTCCTCCACGAAGAGATTATGCATTGTTTCTGAATTTCGCACTGAGGAGATGGATTCATCACTGAACACTTATTTTGGAATAATGCAGTTCGGAAGTCTTCTGACGTTTGGAATTGTCGCCTTTTCGGGGACGTAAGCAACTTTTTCCATGTCCTCAGTYATGAGATACGTGGGTTTTGCGGAAGTCTAATAAGAGTCTGAATGTTTTCCCTTCAGAGAGAGTTGGTGGTTTCTGTTGTTGAAACTGCTTTTTCTTCATGTTGTGGAAGTTCGAGCGTCCTCTTTGGTGCCCCTACTCGCATGTATCTTTCTAGTTGCATATTGTTTTTGAACTGAAGTCGTTTGCGAGTTTCTAACGAGAGCCACTTCTATCGTTCAGCTTGTACGTCGTGGCAAAGACTGAAGATCGCAAGCTAGGGAAGCCAGCTCCTTTTGGGGGTATGGCATTTATCGCGGCTTGGGCTTCTCTGCTCTTTTGATTGTTCATCGAGTGATGCAAGTTTTGATGTACAGTACAGAAGGTGAAGTTCATGTGAGTCCTCTGTTCCATAAGATTGTACATATATGATGGGATCAGTGGCTCAAGTAGTGAATCRTGAATAAGCATTGCTATTTTCATCCTCATGTCCTTGAATGTGGAGTGCCTCTGGCTATGTAGCCACGGAACGACACTGACCATTGTTCATTGTTCCCTAGACCAACCTTGGAAATATGGACATCCAGATTTTCCAAAATGTGCAGTTTRTGCACATGAATGAAAAAAATAATGGTTTGGGGGTGCTCATAGAAATTTCACTTGGAATCTCAGTTTTGGGGGTACCTGGGAGACTCATCTCTAATCGCATTTATTTTGTATTCAAAAAGAATTTAGTCTTGACTTTTGGGTTGAAGTACACTATTTCTTTGACCTTGCAAAGGTGAGCCTTATTATTAAGGTAGTTACCCAAAGATGATTAGATTCTTGGACGAATAGGTGCATTCTTTGTTTCTACATTATGGTTTCCTTGAAAGTCATTCATTGGATACTTTTAGTCGTTGGTGTCCTTATTGGATTAAAGCACCACAAATAAGGTAGTGACACTTTAAATTATGCTTCTTAGGTGGCTTTAAATTCAAATATTTGGTCAACTAGATGATCAGATTGCAATAGATGGTGTTGCAAGTAGAATATAAATTTTATATTGCTCAAAGTATATGCTATTAATTTTCAAAGTTACTCATTGTAGACTTTTATAATAGGTCATTGATTTCTAAGGTGAAAACAAGTTCAAAACCTTGAATTAATGAAAAAGAATGTTTTTATTGTATTAAAGCTTGGTTTTATAYAGTCAAGCTCCAATTATAAGGTTGGTTGTTGTAGCTGAAGTTTGTATTTGTTTTATGGCTAAATAGTATGTGGTATTAGATACTTGGTGTTTTCAAGTGCCACTACCTTACGTGCCTCCACCTCCCAGTGCAATTAACAATGGTCCTAGTGTGAAGGAATATGAGTGGTTTCTTTGTAGCTTTTATTGCAACATTTATTGCAACTTTTATTGACTTGTTCATACTTAACCCTTGAAGGACGAGGTGGATGTTTTGTGTCCTTTGGATGATAAAAAATCATTTGTTGAGTGGATACTTGCCAATTTTCATCCGTTCTTTTTGTGAAAGTGACCACACATATGTCAATCATCATGGGAAGTCAAATTTAGTGTCTTTAATTGCTTCCATATTTTTATATAGCCCTAATACTATGAAGATAGTAAATATTTCCACATGAAAGTATTTTGTGCCGCGCTGCCCTTCTCGCAATTTATGAATGGATAGCATCAAGTATTAATTTGAATATTATTTCCAAAACTAAACATGTGTGTGAATAGTGTTTTTCCCTTGGTTGAGCACTACTTATCGCACCCCACCTCTTTCCGTGGTGATAGGTATGTCTTTTAAGGGGTAAGATATGTTTACTTATAATTGTCACTAGTTACAATTGAGTATAGTCAATTTGAGTTACTAAAGGTAAATTAYTTATCTTAGATATTATTTTGATCAACAAAAAGAGGATTCCAAACAACATTTTTATTGTTGGGAGGTGATTGCATGAAAGACTAGTACTATTTTGCATCACACTTGGATTGATGGAGTTGTCATCTACTATAACTTTTGAAGCATGAACCCAATTAACTTGAAATTTTTATTGGAGATGTCTAATTTGATATCAATTAGATTCTTTGTTTTTTAGAAATTTTTCCAAAATCATTTTATATATAAATTTCAATTTAGCTTGTCACACTTTGCAATTTAGGGGTTTTTAGTGTTGGGAGTACTCAAAATTAATAATCAACAACTAAAATTTTGTGGTCTATTTGTGCACTAGGTGGGTATGAATCTACCAAAGGGATTTTAAAAAAATATCTTTTTATTTCGTCAACATGCATGCTAACAGGTCTCTCTTAAATACACACTTCTACACATTTAAGATGGTTTTAAGATCATTCTTTTGGCGAAATCTCTACATCATCTATAAAAATTGGCTGATACCCCTTGACCCTTGWGGGGCCAGGTCCTCATCAGTCAGTCCTGCTCCCCGCGGTCTTCGTCCCCTCTCCACCCACCACTTGGCACGTTCCCTCACAATGTTCCCTGCAACACAATGCTCTGCTCTCCTGCTCCGTCCGTTGTCTCGAAGTACAACAGCTCCGCAGATTCCCCGCCTCCACCACAATCACAACACTTTCTTCCTCAACTCCGTTTCGCTATTTCTCATTTGCATCCTTTGCTTCTCATTAGCCGAGCGATTGTGCTGCTGCAAATTGTCGCCACTTTTGTAGTCTTTTTGCGGCAGCAACCAAGATGGCTATGGCAGCTCAAGCCCTGCATTCCCACTTGCTCCCCAAGTTGCCTCCCAATGCTGCAGTTCCGCGTTCCCGATTGCGTACCTGCTCAGTCCCTAGATTGCAAAGAGAGATTAGCAACACTGTGTTCACCTCAAAGAGCATAGTGAGTGGGATTCCGAAGGGATCGCGGGGGGAAGTTTTCCTGCGGAAGAGGAGCAGTCGGGTGGCGATCTCTGCTTTGGCGGGGGACGCCGATGTGGGAATCGCGAAGGTAGGCTTGCCGCATTTAGTTTTGATGCTCCATTGTTGCGATCTTGGGATCCATTAATGTTTGAATTGTAATGCAATGTTTGAATTGTGTGGGATTGGAATGGTGTTCAGGAGGAGGAGGTTTCTGGACCGTCGGGGGTGTATACGCAATGGGATGCGATCACGGCGCGGGTGGCGGATTCGGCGACGCTGGCGTTTTTGTTTCTGCAATTGCCGCAGATCGTGCTTAATACGCAGAACCTTCTGGCGGGAAATGTTGTGGCGCTCACAGCGATACCGTGGATGGTATGGATCAGACTTTCTTCTTCTTGGTTTCGTAAGAGCATCCTCAATGCAAACCTCTACACTATCCCTGTATAGCAAATCAATGGAGGACATTCTCTGTTAGTAGCTTTGTTTTAGAGGTTCTGTACTATTCATCTTTTTTAGAGGTCAATTATGCGGTGTTGCATTGAGGGTGCAATTTTGTCTTTTTGTCTTGGTTATGGTAATCGTACTTGAAAGACACAGTTTAAGCCTTGAAATGGTTCCGAACACTGGATTGATCAAATTTTAAACAACTCTTGGTAGTAATGCAGCAATGTACCAAAGTATTGCCTAATTTATACACTGTATTGCCTAATTCATCTATGTGTGCCTTATTTGAGTATTGTTTGCGAAGTTGTAAGAGTTCGAAATTCGATTGGTAGATGACCTAAAACTCACACCAAACTCATACCAGTTTTGATGTTAAGGTCGTGTCAGTTCTCAACATTAATATGTTCCCATTGTCATTGACTTAGGGTGTCGCCGTTAGGTAATTCGAAATTTGGTACCTCAACCTTAGGGTGCAGATCGATGGACTCCTGTGCTGGATGGGCCCCTTGCATTTATTATTTTCTTATGGTCCTTTATTACTTCTTGTAGAATCTGTGATTTATAGTGATTTTGATACCAATGGTGTTATGTTGTTATGTAATACTTTGAAAACGTAAAACACGTGTGTTTATTCTAGCTCTAGAATCTTCAATAGTATTAGAAATCGATTGACTCCATGCTGCATGAAGCCCCTGCATTTAATTTGTTTTTGTAATTTTCTTTAATCCTACATAACTGTTTTTGTAAAATCATTGATTAATAGTGATTTTTGGTACYAATAGTGTTGTGTTGTTATGTATTCCAAGTTTGAGTGATTTTCCTAGCTCTAGCATCTCTAAAAGTGTTAGAAATACAGTTTATGATTGTGAGAGTTGTCACTTTGATTGCAGGGCCAGTTGACAGGTCTGCTGGGTAACTTGTCCCTATTGTCCTACTTTGCGGGGAAGAAAGAACGGGGGGCGACGGTGGTGCAAGCCGTGGGCGTGGTGTCCACGGGGGTCGTGCTGTCGCAGCTGACTTTGGGAGGCGCCATGCCCGTGCCCATTTATGCAACCACGGCTAGTGTGGTCGTGGTGGGGCTTCTCCTCAACTGGCTGAGCTACTTCAATAAGCTCAGCCCTGGATTGTGGCAGCTGTGGGGCGATGCTGTCACTGTGGGTGGACTTACGGTGCTTCCTCAGGTACCTCATTTTTTTCTTGCATGCTCTGTACTTTTAAAATAATAGTGATACAACCGTTGCAACAGTTGCAACCACCACACCCCGTTGCATAATAAATCATGGAATTCCTTTTGATTTCCACAATCGGATTTTCAACTCAMARGTGTCGCCAAAATTTGGATGAAATTTAAAAGTTTGAAAACGTGACYATCCATCTGGACGAAATTGTGACAACGGGTCGTGACACTGTACACTTAATAGAAAAGGTGTCCATTTTATTTTACCATGCAAGTATGTCATGTGATTTTCTTTTTTTGCMGGTGATTTTGTAGCATGATGCATTGAATCTGAATTCTTTTTCCATGTGCAACATTCGCTCTGTGTGCAATGATAAGGGACTTGCTSTTTGTGATTTGTATGCACTAGTTGATGAAACAATTCAGCTTGCACATGAGCTCCAGCGTCGATTTGATGTTGTGGCCTTGATGGATTGCGTTTGCATTAACGKKKTKTTYTWTTTTTTCTCTGATGGAGGAKTTTGTTGCGATTTCAGGTCATGTGGTCAACATTTGTGCCATTCATTCCGCCGTCTGTTCTTCCTGGCAGCATTTTTGGTGCTCTGGCGTTACTTCTGGTCATGCTGGTAATTATGCACCTCTTGATCTTTTCTTTGTGGCGTTGTTCAACTTCACAGATGATATCTAGGATGATATCTGTGTTTGCTGAGCTACTTTTCATTTTAATGGCATGGCAGAATCGACTCAACAAGTTGCCCCCGGCAGCATTGAAGTTCTACTCCGGGCTCTCGGCGTGGACAGCAACTCTTCTCTTTATGTGGGGTCCTGTTGCACAGGCGGTATGTTGTTGAGGCACCATATTTTCAGCGTTGATTTCTCAGCAATAATATTTTTGTGTAGTGATTTGTTCTTTAATTTCCCTTTTACTCACAATTAGACGTTGAATTTTGGCTCTGTTGAACAGTGGTCGAATTATTTGAACCCTGCCAACATCAAGGGTTTGTCAGTCCTTACCGTCTTGCTCGCCATGGCCGGAAACGGTCTGCTTCTGCCTCGGGCTTTATTCACTCGTGACCTCATGTGGTAAGAATCTAACCTGAGTGTGTACTTCAATGGTCTACATTTCTCTTGGTGTAGGACAATCTTATTTCCGGAAAAGGCATTGATAYTGGGACACTACGCTAGACTGAGAGGAACGATATGTTGAAGGAAATTAGTATCTTTTTATTTATGGAAATGAACTCTTAAGGTCTCGGTCTTGAGAGACTAATCTTGAGTGGTGTGAGCAGGTTTACAGGATCATCTTGGGGTACTCTACTTCAGGGATGGGGAATTCTAGTCACCATGTTTGTGTAAGCATTTCGACAAYCAGATTCTTTCATWCCACTCATCTGTTGGTATCCGTTGGTGTAACTTTCCTAGAGAATTGGCTCATCGATGCGCTATTCATTTYAACAAAWWWTTTGTTGAATGRTGGGTTRAAAATGGAGCAGTTAGTCAATATAAAAACATGACCCTAAACAAAATTGTAATATAAGAATATTAGTTTCTTAAGGTACGCACCTTTTCTACAGCATAGTGCAGTYGACAGCTACCTATCGATAGCTCAAAACCACAATGCCATCTGATCGAAACTTAACATCAAATTTTATTGTAGCCCCTCTTTCTACATCCATAGATGTGTGAAAAGTATAGATATGGATATTTGAGATTAATTATTAGAGCATTGCCATAGTTGACATGGCCAAGGGACCACTTGGAATGTAGCTTGAATGAGCCTAGAGTTGGTGTTATGATTGTATTTAACTCCAATATGGACTACAAATATGGTGAACTAGATTCACTTGGGTTCCAAAAGTATCACCTTATGAATGCTAATAAGGCAATAAATTTTACAATTCAAAATTGCCTTAAAACTTATGATCGAAGACAAAAATAATCATATCCAGTCATTGCAAAGACACTCTTGTCTTTAATTATACTTGTCTTTAATTACAAGTTTTGAGGCATTTTTGAATTGTAAATTCTTTTACCTTGTCGGCATTCATAAGGTGGCACTTTGAAACCTGAGCAAATCGAGTTCCCTGTATTTGTAGCCCATGTTGGGGTAGGACACAATCATAACACCATCCCTCGACTCATTCAAGCCACACACCAAGTGGTCCTTTGCCACTTCCTTTGTCAATTGTGGYGATGTTCTAAGACTTGACATTATSTCCCATAATGTTCTTAGACTCTTAGCTCTCAAGCATCATTTAGTCCATAGTGGCATGAGCGACAAATTGTGTTTATGGAATATCACTACTATAGTGAAAAATCATGTCSTGTTTCAGCTAGGGATTCCACCAAACTTTGTTGGAATTGGTCATGAATTTTTTAATGGCAATAACAAGGGTGAGTGGACGTGGTTGAAATAGAACTTGAAGTAGTCTAGGGGAAATGCAAATTCCAATTTTGGAAGATAAAATAGAAGATGCATAAAYCAATTGGTTTTCTCCAATTATGCTAAATTGCTTATATTTGGCATTTTTGGGTGTTATCACCTTACCTTTGAAGCCAATTTTTCCTCGGGATCTCTATGACTCCATTGTTTAGTGTAGTSTAGGATAGAGACTRAACTTAATTTTTTGGCACGTTACATTTCAATTAACTTTTTATCATCGTTCTCTTTTTTGGAGTCCTTGTAAAATTTGATCATTTTGATGGTTTCAGAGCAAGGACAATTTTCATGCATGATGCCTGAGGAACCTTCTCCGAAGTCTTCTTCCAAGTCTGGGGGCTCTTCTAATGAGGCTTCAAATGATTGTATGTGTCCATTGCAAAACCTCAAACTCAAATTGATTGTTATTGTTATTGCATAGAGTGACAAAAATAGGCTKGCTCTCTGAGTGGTAATTATGCACCATGAATGTTTATGTACTRAGCTTACTATGCATTTTTGCTTCTTTGAGACTATACGCTAAGGTGGGCACCCCCAAACTGCCGCTTTTTGCTATTGTGCCTATTATACATAGTTTTTATTACTAGATTGGTCACATTTTCATATTTTATTGTTGGCGAGTGAAAGGAGGTTCCAACGCACCAAAGAATGCAACATTTGGATACCGTATGCAAAAGTTATGAATGGTCAAATATTTTGGGAGGTAGAGGTTCTAAAATTGTTTATTCCACATAGGTACATATTGATTTTTGAGATGTAGCCAAGTGATGATGGAGGTTTTGGGTCAATGGCACATTTGGGGGTTGACCACCTTATAGTTGCTGATGAATGAATATACCTTGTTCATAGTAAGTGTTARAATGAAGGTAGTGCAAAAAGTATTGACTACAAAATCTCTCTCTTTGTCTCAAAATAAATCCGTGGTTTTGTGTGGAGAACTGTGGRGGTACCATAGATTTATTTTGGGATAGGAATAGTAATTAATGCTCTGGCTAAGTCATGGAACCCTTTCTTATGGATATTGTATGAATAAAAGCAAATAATTTCCAAACATGCGCTTATAAAGTGAGGAATAATGTGGGTAGGATTTTACTCCTATGATTGTTGTATATTTGCATATCCACTTGATTCGATGTATGATTGTATCGATGTATGATTGTATGTGCTTGAAAAACAATATTTATACAACAAAAAAATTCTATGAAATAGGATTCACTATTTTAGATTTGTGGTCATATTCAATATGGTATTAGTACACACAATTTGATGCTACATATTATGAATATCTAGTTTTGGGTGGTGGTGTTAGATTTGGTTAACCTTTAAATGTTGCTAAGAAGAAATAGTGTTTGGTGGATGACTTTTAGAGGAACTATAGAAACAAAAGATGAAACTATTCTCTCACAATTTTRATAATGTTTGGTTGACTACCTCRATGATAAGCCTTGTCCATCCAAGGTCTTTTACAATCAATGTGAAATGCACATGCAATAAGATTAAAAATAAATAAGAATGGCTTTGAACCAAAAAATTATGATATATGTACAGGTACATCATCAAATGAGAGTCCATTGGGTCCTTTAACCCCTCCTTCACCATCAGAGAGTCCAAGGTCGCCAGGTATTGGACTATTATATTTTTTGCGTGAAATGATTATTTTTTTAGTTTTGCTACAAATTTAGTAAAACATTAGCAACAAAGGATTTCTCTACTGATATAGCCTCCCTAAKCAAAAAAATTTGGCACTTTGTTCCAGCAAAGTCACCTCACATTGATGGCAAAGAGTTTTTCCGGCAAGCTAGGTATGAAGCATATGACTTCTATGAAATATTACTATTACATGTTTATTTGTTTTATTTGGATAGCTCTGTAGTTTTCATGTCTTGCAAAGACATTTTTAGGTACAAAGATTTTACAAGTTTCCTAATTCGTCCTTGTCATATGATTATTCACAACCTCTCCATCATTGTCATAGATTCACACATGTCTAGAGGTTTTTTCAATTGTCTAAAGAATGCAATGTTTGTAAACTTTTGATGCAATTGTTCAAAAGATATAATGGTAAAATTTTTGTTTAAAACTTAGTTTGAAGGAGTTGAATCAATTAGTGGTCATTCAATTMAAACCATTTTKTTTAGGGGTGATTGCAAGAAAGACCGGCCGTTTTGGTAGCGTTTTGCCAAAATGGTTTTGTCTTTCGCTATAACTTTTGGATTATAAACCCAATACCCAAAACACATGGATTGTGGTAGTAGAATTAAGTGACCCCCTCTTGAGAAAATACTCTAAAATTCCAAAGGTTAATCCTAAAGCGCTTCGTCCAATTTCTATATTTTCAATTTCACCCCGTAGCTCGGAACACCACAAAACCAAGCCCATGCACCCCTCCTTGTTGAGAGCTTTCCGACGGTACCAAGCACGCAACCGGTGGACGCACGGTTTGGGAGATCTCAACGTAACAAAAAACAAACAAATCAAACACCTTGATTTAAAGGATAGACTATAGAAAAAGAAAATGCACCTATTGGTCCAAGAATGAGAGAATCTTGGTGACTACCTTYGTATATAGAAACATTGAAACAGACGCTTTTTCTACCTTCAAACAGACCTTCTCATTTCTTTAGTTTCAATTATTAGAATGGATTGAATAAATATTTTTCTTTGTAGACATGACTGTATCTATTCTAACAAGAAAGTTTTTTTTATTCTTTCTTTTAATAATCTTTTGTTTGGTTGCTTGATAGTTCAAAAAAACTAAAACTAAGAACAACATAAAGTCTTAATCCATAAAAGGATGCCTCGACCATTTTTTGTCGAATTAATGACAAAGAATCCTTTTATGTGGGAAAGTAGTTCAATCATCTACTCATCCTCAAAATTTTGTTGTGGCTTCCCAAATAACTCTAATGAGTTTTCTTGCACTTTTATAAGACAATGATTCTTATGATATCCTAAGGGATGATTTCCACGATCACCAGCACTTGTCCATTATGTGGTTATTAAGGGTTCATAACCATACAACTTGTTTCTTTTGCAAATTGATTTGTTGCAAAGCTATAAGAAATCTCCTCTCTACAAATTGACTTGTTGCAAAGCTATAAGAAATCTCCTCTCTACATATCTTGCGTTTCGTAAAAACCCATCAAGGAGAGCTTTAATTTAGAAGCATTTTAGTAGAAGAAGGTTCAAGCCTTAGATGTGTTTCTTGCACTTTTCTTGCTCTTTTTTGACCTTTCAAAGCCATTTCAAAGACACAATGAGTCAATTGAGTGATGTATTTTTTCACCAAATGAAATAAATGTGTTTGTATGCTAGAGGGTCATTGCAAGAAAGACGGACCGGTTTTGGTAGCGTTTTGCACAGTACTGCTGATTTTTTCAAGAGTACTATATAATTAGAAAAAAATTTAGAATTTAAAAAAAAAAATATGTTTAATGCATATTCTTTCAAGAAGAAGGTACCCTAGGAAGGAAAAGTATAGAAAAATTTTCTAAGTAGGAGAACTAGAAAAGTGAAAAATCTCATGAAAATAGGTCCTTTGATTTTTTTAATTTTAAAAAATAGGAAATCAAAATTTAAATATAAAATGATTTTTTAAAATTTCTGAAAAATAAGGGATCTGATTACTATCAAGTTAGACATCTCCAATAAAAATTTCAAGTTGATTGGATTCATGCTCCAAAAGTTATAGCAAATGACAACTTTGTCATTGAAAGTGTGACACAAAATAGGATCGGTCTTTCTTGCATTCACCCTAGATTTGAAGCACTTTATAGTCTAAATGAGTTTTTTCTCACGTGAGTAGGTTTAGAAACTAATCCAATTTCACTTGAACATATGTTCCTAGGAAAACTTCTTGCATCCTTTGTCCAATGAATGACAAAGAATCCTTCTATACAACTATTCGTCCTTTGGATTTTGTTGTCGCTTCTAAAGTAGTATGAATTCTAATGAGTGCTTTCGCAATTTTACAACCCAAATAATGATTCATACGATATCCTAAGTAAGGGATGATTTCCACAACCACCAACTCCTATCCCTCAACTAAAAGGTTAATAACCGCAAACTTTTTTTTAACTGCAAATTGCCTTGTTGGAAAGCCGTAAGAAATTTCCTCCGATCCCTACATAAAAGTTTCATAAGCCAAAGAAGACCAACGACGCCAGTCTGAGGCGAACACCCTTCTAACCTTGGGAACTAGTTTCCACACTTCGAGTTGACGACGGTTGTTCTCAGGGTGCCCCAGCAACCGGTTCCCGGAGTTCCCATGGGCGTGCCCAACTGAGTACTCCACTCCGTCATAGTATAAATGCTCACCTGCTTCCCTCCCTTGTTGGGCTTGCAAGCCCAGGAAACGTGTTTGGTGAGCCCAACCGTTTCCCTGTCGAAATTTTCACCGAGAAACGTGACGCAAACATGGACACACCCACACAAACACGTTCATGCAAGGAAAGCGTTCATCGATCATCATAGTCGAGCATGTTGGGCACCACAGGAAGACCGGGAGGGTGATATTGGGGAGGGTATTTAGTTTCAGTATGTAACTATACCCCCCCAAACTTTCTATTTCCAGGAAGTTTGGGGGGTATAGTTACATACTGAAAAAAAATACCCCCCTGGTATCACCCTCTCATTCTCCCAATGCGCCATTCCAAGAGCTTTCACGTGAATGAGTTCTGGGTGGCACAATTTGGACGTCGGACTCGATTGATCAATGCTTCAATAGTAAGTTCAATTCGTAACGTTGCAGCAGTGGTTTCTCGTGGCATCGCTTTTCGAAACACGTACTGGTAAGCTAGCTTGACTCTTTGGATTGTCTTGCTCCGTTAGTACGTTTCTATCTTTGAATCTCTTTCCTTAATTGCATGAACGTGTTCGTGTGGGTGTGTCCATGCTTGCGTCACGTTTCTCGGTGAAAATTTCGACAGGGAAAAGGCTGGGCTCACCAAACACGTTTCCTAGGCTCGCAAGCCCAACAAGGGAGGGAAGCAGGCGAGCATTTATACTACGACGGAGTGGAGTACTCAGTTGGGCACGCCCATGGGAACTCCGGGAACCGGTTGTTGTTATTGCCATTACAGCAACCGCCTTGGACCCTTGACCAACTCAAACTCTTGCAAAATTGTGAAAATTGAGTTCAAAAACCAATCCATTACAATATTTTCTCATGAAGATTTTATGATTGCTTGGAAAATAGGATGCTTATAAAATTTGCATTGCTAATCCAAATGGGTTGAATCAAATCTTTCGAGGCATGTAGATAAAATAAGATCCTCAAAAAAATTATAAATTCTATTTTAACCCCTAAAGGACCAACATGCGTTTCTTGGGCAACATAGAAAATTTGGGCAGGTACGTGTGATTGGAGATGTACATATTTTGGGCTAAAATTGTAATAGAATGTTGGAACAAGGAATATCTTTCATATGCACAAATTTCATGACATTCAAAAATATGAGTCAAAAGTTATTACAATAACATGTTGTTTGTTTCTCAACTCGGGCAGTCTGGGGAAAAATCACTTTTCTAAGAAGTGAAAATTTGAAATTCGTTCTTCAAATTTACATGTACTCAAAAAGCTTTGAATCATTGCATTTCAATAGTTGAGATGAAAGTTATGAGGCTTTTTAGTTTGCGGGCAATTATGTAATCCCTATACCAAAAAAAATCTTTAAAGTCCTTCTTTTGTACTGAAATTTCAATATTTTTGAAAAAAAATAAGGCTATTGGATGTAGATTGTTTATTACAACAATTCAACCGTTTGGATTGCAGTTTTTTAATTTTATAACTAATTTGTCAACAATTTAGTATTTTGAGTCATTCTCTCCTTCTTTCTACTTACTATTTTTTGAATCCTAAATTGTATAACTCCAAATGATCTGAAAATTTTCATGTATGTAGCCAGCTTGCCCTAAAGAATGAATCCAAGGAAGCACAACCATTTTGGGCATTTTTTTCATATTGATTTGACCTTGTGAAGTGCAACTGCCTGGTTTTTGTAGGGCCCCAAAAAGAATCTTTGCCACTTCAAGTGCTAATCTTGCAAACTACATGGTGGAAATTTTTGAAATTTTTCCCACATATTCTCAAACTAGAGTAATACAAGATCCTATGGTTACATGTATCAAAAAATGATTCCAATTTGTCCCCCAAAGGAACAATGGTCGGTTAGAGTTTAAGAGATTCAAGGGGATGAAACGCACTAACTACAATGAAATGTAGAGATTTTTTTATATGTAAAATAAAGGTGCTTGACATCATCAATAATTTTAGTTGATATCAAAAGGACAAAAAATTGTTTGATTTTGAATTTAAAATTCAATCAATGCGTAAGTTTATGATTAAAAAAAATTAATTATGTTTTCACTTCTCATGAATCAATGATAAAGACTTTGYATTGTCTTATTGAATTCATCTAAATTATAAAGGATGGATTGATCATTTTATTTTTTCATTAAAAATTTAGTACATTTACATATTGTCCTAGCCATGCAGTGACATAGCAAACTTGCATTCAAATGATGAAGAAAAGAATCTTAAAAAAATCTACAAATTTTTTCACAAAAAGGTCTATATGAGTCCATGCTTAATTCATTCACATATTTAATGATTTGAATTGGTACAAAAGTCTAGATATCCTAGACGATGAACTTTTGCCAAATTTGTCAATTTGTGATAGTCAAGTTAGCACACTATCCATAATTACCTTAGGTAAGGATGTTCATGGTTGTTTTGAACGTTCATATTTTGGGAAATCGCGTCCGAAAACCGGACGTCCAGACGTCCGCACGTCCAATTGAATCGAACGCTGGCGGACGGTGTCCGGTCACCGTCCGGCGGACGGGCGGGTGGACGGATGGGCAGTTTTAAGATTTCATAGTTAAGTTCATGGGTTAAATACATTTTTAGGTCGTTCCGAGGCTAGTAGGCTACTTTTTTTGTTCGTTGAAGTGTGGTGCTTCAAAAAATATCTTGTTCATTACATCGAAAACAAAAAATCAAAGCATACACAAGGAACATTTTTTAAATTTCACTTTGCATGGAATGTTGTAAATTTAAAGATTTCAATACATTTTCAAAGATAAACAAABAAACTACTTATGAACTTCTAAAGTTCTAGGCTACTATTCTACTAAGGCTCAATGCTTGCATACTCTATATGAAGTCTTTTGTCTTCAACTTCTTGCATTTGAACACATTGTTTAGGAACTACCCATCGTTTGAGTCTTTTCTACGATTGCAAATCCTAAGCTTCCAATCTTTGTTTCCTTTCACCTCTGCCCCACTACTATAGTCATTTGATTGAAGTCCGTCATCTTCACTGTTAAACGTATTATCTTCATCATCTGAAGAAGATAATTGATTTTCCCCCCTATTTGGAAGCACTTTCCTCGATGTAGAAGGTCTCCTTGACTTGCCCATCTTCTCTTTCTTCACTCGCATTATACTTTTTCCTATGCTTTGTCAAAGGCCGTCAACCGCATTTCACTCACGTCTATCAAGAGGAGGTTTTTCTGTTTTGGCTTTCTTCTTCGGGGATATTAAAAATGGCTCCATCACTCGTCTCTTCTTAGTTTCAATACATTCCTCCAGCATTGCTTTTTCTGTTTAGCGCCCCTCATTGCTGCATTCATCTATTTCAGTCAAAGATTTCAATTTCCCGTTCGATGGCTTCATAGATGACTGAAGGGGGCATCCCTCTTTTTTCTTGAACATGGCACACAATGGCTCATTATCATCAGGAATATGGCTTGAAGATACGTTGAAAGTCCGCATTTCTGATTCACAACCTTTTGAACCCAACAAAGTAGTACTTCTCATGTTGAATAGTATTTGTGGAGCTGTTGGATGATTGCTACGTGGCGGCTGTACGGTGCTTTCTTTCATGGCTTCACCATTGTGCAACATGTTTGGACTTCCACTTCCTATCAACTCTGGAAGTACATTGTTGACCAGTAGTTGCGTGGTAGAATCCACGGTACTTCGTTCCTCAATACGATTGATCCTTAATCTTCCTCCAAACTCCAATGTTGTATTGTCTACATTCACTTGGCTTTCATCATTGTTTTCGTCACTTTTTCATGAATGTGCTGCCAATGGAGTCTTTTCCGTATTGAGCACCTCCCCCTTTCAGACATACCGACTACAACCGTAATCTCAATTTCAGTTGCTGGTGGAACATTTGTGTCCCCCTTGCTTTCCAAAAGCGATTCTCTGCTTAGAAGGCGGCTTCCATCGAGAAGTTTTGCTATGGAAGGTACTTGTTAATCACTCTTGCAGTGACCATCTTCTAAAGGGAAATCATACTCGTCTCCATTATTGTTGGTCACATTAGCATCATGCATATTCCATCTGCCACCATCGAAATTGTGCACGTGTCCACTCCTCTCGTGCCGAGCATTATCTAGAAGGTCTGCATCACTTCTTTCTTCTTCCAATTTTGATCAGGTTTTTTTTTTTCATTTTCCATGAAGTGGTGAAGTGGCAATATTAAATGTTACGGTGGTGCTCCAAGTTTCAACATTCATCCACGTATTGGATAGAAAATGTGATACTGCGTATCTATAATTCTATTTTCATTCACAATGTGGCGACTTCATCCAAGATTTTTCTTGAACTTGAAGTTTTTGGCGATTTCATCAAAACTTTTACTAAAAATTTCCTATAGGCTTGGTGCTAGGTATAAATTTTTGGTGCAATTTTGCACCAAATCGCCAGAAAAAAAAACCCTGATTCTGATTGCTCCATGTCTTCACGTTCTTCGGCATTCATTTCATTGACAACATTTTTTTTCAGAAAATTGTCATCATCATTGTTGTCGTCGTCAGTCGTCACCGACAAGCCTATCGGATTTCTCAAAGTCCACTTCCACATGCTCACGGTACCATTTCTTCTCGTCTCTCTCGTTTGATGCGGACACGACTCTAGAATTTGTGTACACATACACCAAATCCATTGCTCTTTTTGTGTTTAATTTGTTACGAGATCTACTGTGAACAAAAAAATAACTACTCCAATTGCGTTCACATACAGATGAAGATACAAGTTGCCCCAATATTCTCCTCGCAATTGGAGCAAGGTGTTTCGTGCATGCTCCTTCAAAATCCCACCAAGCGTGCGCTGATAATTTGGACTTAGTTGCATCTGACATGTTGTGAAAGGGAAACTCTTTATGTCGGAAAGCCATGAACTCCTTCACCACGTCATGGCATGGTTGTTCGCCCGGATAACTCGACAACTCGACGAATACGACACGTTCGACGTCAAGTAGACCTCTTTGTCTGTCTAATAGAGTCAATGTCGAGTTGACTGCTCCATAAAAATTTTGACCCTACCCATTCGCCACATGTCTGCCAGTTGGCAACCACATGGCAAAAACCAGGGCGCATTCGGATGTGGGCGACATCGGGTACATGACAACTGCGGGTAGGGGCGACCTCGGGTAGGGGCGGGTGCAATAGGAGCAACCCTTCACCACCCGCACTCGCCCTTTCGCCATGCGCAGTTGCCCCCTCACCACCCGCACTCGTCCCTACCCGCGGTCGTCCCTACCCGCAGCCATGTGCAGTCGCCCCATCACCACCCGCACTCGCCCTTTCGCCATCCGAAGTCGCCCCTACCTGTAGTCGCCTTTTTTGGACCCGTGGTCGCCCTATCTGCAGTCGCCTTTTTTGGGCTTTCCACGTCGGATGAAAATATCTGTCCGTCGAGTAGAAAATTTTCAAAATTTGGGCGACCGCAGGTGTGGGCGCCTTCGAATTTGTCGAGCATGTCCGACACTCGACATACTTGACATGCGACGTCAGACAAACAACTCGACACTGAAACCCGAAAACGCGTTCAACAGAACAACCCTGCGTCATGGTACTCTTCAGGTCTACATATTTGCTTGAATACGTTCCTGCATGCATTAGCTGCATGGCCATCATCGGCTAATTCTTGATCTTCGAGGAGGTAGGGATTTAGAAGAGTCCCAGCATACATGAGATCATTCTCCACTAATTCCCATCGAGCCTGGAATGCCCCTTGTAGTGGTTTCATCTCTTCGTCTTTCAAGCGAAAAGGTGGATTCACTATCCCCGCCATATATTTTCGTATTTTCCTCATAACATGTAAAACCTTGCCCGTGCATGGTGTCTTTGCTTCTACGTCACGGAGGCCATACACAACGGGGCCCACCAATTGCACAAAGTTCTTGCAAGTCCTCCAGAATTTAGGGCCCTTTATTGTCTTCTTTACAAGTCGAGATTTTGTACGACTATCGCCTTTCTTGTTCGACAAAGTCCTCACGTATGTCTCCCAACGGAGGTCATTCACACTTTGTTTTAATGCGCTCTTCACCTTCATCAAGCACTCCAATGCAATAAAATTGGAGGCAAATCTTGTTTCCCTCGGCATCAACAAGCTCAATTCTTTTTTGTAAGTACAAAAAAATGCAAGCGGCATGTGTCTCTTTCTAAAGAACTTCAGCAACATGCGTGCATTAGTAATTAAGGTGTTTATCCAATCTCTCTTGGCCCAATCTTTTAGCAACAAATTCAAGGCATGGGCTAGGCACCCTTGGAAGAAAATGTGGGGATACTTCTTCGTTACAATTCTCACGGCTTTAGGATTCACAGTAGTATTGTCCGCGGTTATTTGCACCACATTCTCCGGCCCCACCTTCTCTATGAATTTGTCCAAAACTGTTGCCAAATACTCTCTGTTTTTTTCAAATCCACTTGTATCCATTGATTCCAAAAACTGTTCTCCCGCGGAAGACACGAGCATCACATTCAACAATGGTTGATTTCTAATTGAGCTCCATCCATCCATAGACAATGTTGCATCAAATTTTTGGATACTTTCTTCGGTCCGCTTGTGCATTTTCACCTCAACATCTGCCTTCGCTTGGTCTAACAACTTTGTTTATATAGCTTTATACGAAGGAGGGCTGTATGATCTTTTGAACTCAGCCGTTCTCTTCACTGCCGCTTTGAATACTTCACTTTGAGCTACCGCGAATGGAATGTTGGCCAAGTAGAAAAAATTGGCCCACAATGTATTCAAATTGCGTCTATCAGCTTCTTCAAAACTATCTATTAGATGGTACTGCCTACGAGGCCTACTAATGGAACACGATGGAGTTCCATGTTGGCTCCTGGATTCTGTGTTTGGTTTATCCTTGAAACTGAACGAACTGTTTCTATGGGAGTTGCACAAGAGTCTATTTCTGTTAAAAGGTCTGAATCCTTTCCATTTGGCATAGGATTTACGACTACTGCAAGATTTTGGCCATCTACATTCTCAGGATCCGATCTTTGAGGGAACATTCCATCACACCGAAGAAAAAGAGCTCAAATTGCAAATGTCAATTGTGACATAAGCTTATTTCTGTGTCACGAGTACCATTCTTCCCTTCATATCCCAAACGGCTCAGCATGGGGCACTTTCGATTCGCAAATTCCAAATTGCATGCTTTGCACTTCACTTTACCACTTGTTGTAACAATATACCATCCTGAGAAATCCTTACTCATTGTAAAAAGCTTCTTCCAAATTCAAATTCCAAATGATCAATATTCGCTGAGACCTGTGCATTCAAATCATCAAATGTTCATGTATCAGCTAAAAATATTGCATGAAGCCTTGAAAACCAAAGCCTCTTTGTTCACTGAACTATTACCAAGCAAGAGACACAAGAAACGTAGCTCTAGCCCTTGGAAATATTAGCATGCAACAAACAAGAGTGACTTCAAGTACTTCCTTCTTTGATCTTATATCTCTCAAAACCTGAAATCAAAATAACCATTGAATGCAAGCCCAACGGTCCTTAAACACGGCGGTCGAGCGGACCAGCGGACGGACCCGCGGACGGGCTGACGGGCGGACCGGCTCATTTCGACAAACAAAACACAAATGAAAAAAATTTCTTGATTCATCAACGGTGAAGATCCAAAAATACCAAAATTTATATATATTCATATATGTATAGAACAATGAAAACATTTTTTTCGAGGGCAAATCAATACAAATTATAAGGAAGCTATGAATCCTATGATATGCACAATTCAAGAAAGACAAAAGGTGCCATACTTAGAGGGCAAACAAAAGTAATAAAGCGTGTACTAAGCACTAGATACTAATCTACTTTTAGTATTAATGTAGGTCTATAGTCTAAAATGAAACATTTTCCTACTACATATTATTGTCTTCCGCATCACGAGATGTCCCCTCCCTCTCCATGAGTCTTCTACTTGTGCGACAAGGTACTGCGGACGGACTGCCTTTTTCAACGCGATTTTGAAGTTCACGAGAAAATCCTACTTCCATGTCAACTCTCTCAAATTGTCTTCTTGTTTTTGGAAAATGGTCATCTTCTTCTGAAATCTTCCGTTTGTTTTTGCGTGACAACTCTACTTCACACGCATTCAAAGCCGAAACAACTATATCTACTGCATGCAAAAGTTTTTGAATTTCCTCGTCCTTGTTCTTCACATGGAATTGATTGAGTTCTCCATCTGAATTACTCCCCCTCAGATAATCCCTCCACTTTGTCATGACTTCATCCATCCTCCTATCAAATGCTTGAGCAACATCTTCATGTTCTTGCGCTAATGGCATGTCCAAATCCACTCTGGAACGCACCTTCGCTGCTTCTTCCAACTTTGATAAAAAAAAGGGCCCGTACAATCAAATCGTGGTTGTACCTTTGATATTACTCACTGACTTGAGGATTGCTTTCTACCTTCACCAAACGATCATTGGTCTCATTTTTTTTCTATTCCGCCTCAGGAAATCGGAAGAATTTTTCGTGTTCGATGCTCCAGTGTCCTCCCATGCTGCGGAGTCCTGTTGTAAATTTGTTCATAGTATAAAAATATATTATAATATGTATTGTTGAGTAGCTTCATGGTGACGTTGTTTTGTTGAATAACTTCAAGATGACGTTTGTGGAGGTACATGCCATCTATTTGAAAGGACGACTTTGCTTTAGATTTTCATTGAAGTCCATTAGTGATATTTGTTTTCCACTTTATAGTCAGAATGTCGAACTGGAGGGTTTTTTCAGAGTCCCAAGACAAAGAAGAAGAATCGCAGCATGGATTTGAATTTTCATTGTCAAAACTACCAGATCAACATTTTCTGCCGCTAAGTCTTGCGCCGCCGTATGAGCATCCACAAGAAGAAGCTGGGCCTTCTCGACCGCCAAAGTAACCTCGTGTGGAGCGGCGATGGCACGGTAATCTTCAACGTGACGCTCGGGCACTGGTGATTTTGTTGCACATTGGATGTGTTGAGCCCGGCATCCGAGATGTGACATTTGAAGGATGTTTTGAAGGTCTTAGTGTCGATCAGTATTACTGCATGATGAAACCTATTGAAGAAAGTAGTGGTCACCATCGTTGGTTAGAGGGGCCAGTAAATCTTTTAACGAAGGCGGATCRTGTTAATTACATCGCTGCGACTATCAAGCGCATTCTCCAGTTTTTGCAGATGGAGTAAATTAGCCTTGGAATTCTAGTTTTTTTACCTTTAATAGGCATTGGTTTAATGTTAGTACTTCAATCCATATTTGAAGTATTTTGTTGAAATTATTTTGTTTGGTTATAGTTGTAGAAGGAAAGAATGGAAATAGTTTGGACTTAAAAGTGATTTTCCTTCTAAGTTAAAGATAAAGATATAGATGTGGAGCCAAATATGAAGGCCATAGGTGTAAGTTGGCTTTAGGAGGAAATTAAAGGCTGATGTACACTTATTCAGGTGGGGCAAAAGGTATTGGAAAAGGGGAGGAAAAGATGGACACTATTCATCTTCTCTCCCAATGTTGTTTTGGAAAAACCGAATGTTTGGAGATCCATTGTGTGGTGAGTTTGAAGTATTTTGATATAAAATTCAGAGAAGTTGTGTATCATGGTGCATAGTTTCCAAATTGATCTCACTTGCTTGATTTGAAGTTGTGAAGCAAAAGTTGTGCTAGTTTGAGTGGAGTGAGGTTTGTTGCCTTTAAAATTAAGAGGCAGAGACTTCGACTGACCATAAAAGACGGATAGGTTCTTGTTTTGCAATGAAATTTGGAGGGAGTGTAGGAAATTGTGTTAGCTTTCCATGAAAATATCATTCGTTCTATTCAAAGTTTGTATGAGAAAGTTGTGAGTGTGGAAGCGAAGGAAGGTCTGCTGCCTTTCCCTTCTCAAGGCCGAAACTTTGGATGGCCATAGAAGTTGGACAGATTTTTAAAATTATTTGAAATTTGGAGGAGAAATAGATGATTGTAATAGCTTTCCGAAAAATTATCATTTAATTCATTTGGAATTGTAGAACGATAGTTACACTCATCCAAATTTCAGCTTGGAAATTGGAGATGGAGTTGAAGGATTTGAAAGAGTTTTGAAGACTTGTGTGTTTGTGTGTGTGGCTTGTGGCTTTGTAAATTTATTTTATTGTTGTGAGCGGTTTGGTTTACACTAACACTAGCCTCATTTTGTGTTGTGGATGCGATGAAGTGGGGTTAATTGCCCACATGGTCGAGACTTTTATGTTGTTCCCACCGGTGAGGCAAGTTTGCTGGTCACCGTGGATTTGAAATTTAGGATCCAATCCCTCGGACGGCTCAGCTCGTGGTCTGGCTGTCCCGTTTTACACGTCCGAAGTCCGTGGTTTCTTATCACCCTACCTTAACCCTTGGCCTTATAGAACCACCACAGGATAGGTCAACGGAAGATTGAAGTGAAGATCAAGCAAAGATTGAAGTGAAGATCAAGTGAAGACTCAAATTTTATTACTTGCCTTTCATCTACACTCACAACCTGCAGCCAGACACCCCGTGTGTTCCCTAAGCGCGCTCCTCTATACCCGACAACGGTGCATATGCGTATTACGGGGCAGCGTGCTGGCCGTCTGACTCAAACTTCACCATTTCTTCGTTGGCTAGACTCTTTCGTCGACTCGAAGGTCCACCAATTCGTGAGACGGGAGACCTCTTCCCATATCCGCCTGCAAATGCAATGTTTGAGGCATTGCTTAGAGGCAAATCTAGGTGCATGGACGCTCTAAAATTGGTTCCTGAGGATGCCCTATGTGGATCTCGTCCCCTTCCTAGGAATCTTTATCTTCAGCTTGACAACTCCGCTAGMGATAACAAGAATCAGTACCTCATGGCGTTCTTGTCCTCGCTGACTGCACGAGGAGTATTCAAGGAAATGCAGGTCGGTTTCCTACTAGTTGGACACTCTCACGAGGACATTGACGCATATTTCAGCCACCTCTCCAAGGCTTTGATGAGCACAAATACATTTGTAGTCGCAGACCTTATGAAAGCCTTCATGGAATCACAAGAATTGTCATTCATGCCGGAATTTATCTAGGAGGTGGCGGATTTCAAGGAGTTTTTGAAGGGTTATCTCCGTAGTGGCACATCTAAACTCATTGGTTTAGGAGAGATGCACCTTTTCCGGTTCTATGTGGACAGTCATGGAGTCCCAGTCATGAATTTCAAGAAGTCAGCAGTTGATTCGCAGTGGCTACCATCAAATAGACCTTTTAGATGCCTGTGGAGGATAGACCGCAGGGGTCGGCCGCAGCTCCCTTGGGGCTGCCCTAAACCTATTCCTTTCAAGCCCATGTGGGGCAGTGAAGTTCCAGAAGTGACAGGAAATCAAGAAAAGGCGATAGAAGCGGCACGGAAAGCAACCATGAACAAGAGTTTGTTTCTATTAGGCTTGGAAAAGTATATTGACTTCTGGGGAAACGGAATGTCAAGATGCGAGGGATTTGCGACAGCCTTCGCTCCATATGTAGAGTATTGAAAACGTGTGCTGCGTGAGCTGAAGGAGCCACTTCCTAACTGTCCTTCAGAATTGGTTGAAGGCTTCTGGCCAAAGAACGATTAGAGAGTGCAAGAATCATCTTCGCAGGGGTCGACGCCCAATCCTATAGACGTGATTCGAGAGGAAGAGGAATTTGAACTTTATTGCGGACCTGCAAATGAGGCGCCACTAGAAAGCTTCAATCCTTGGCTTGATATTTGTTCTGGTTCTTGGGTTCTGCTCCGACCCAAAGATCCGTTAGTTTGTGAGGTCTGGAAAGGAAGAGAACTGTCTGAGGTTTGCAGAGAGGAAGGACATGAGAACAAAGAGAAATTCCTGGTCCAGTATTGGAGACCAGATAACTCCGAAAGTACGTTGAAGTTGAGGTACCAGAATTGTTGGTATGGAAAATGGGTTGTTGAAAACACACCTCCTACTTGGGTGGACGCATCTTGTGTAGTATACACAAATTGGTCTAAGATTGTGAACCCAAAATCACGGACTACTCCCAAAAAAAGTAGGGAAGCTGCCCTTGCAAATTTAAATAGGTCAAACGAGGTTGACCCCTGATGGACAACCGTATTGTGGTCAACACGGGAATCGGGAGATCTTTAGATGCTGTCTGCGTTGTGATGTTGGCATGGCCATCCAGCACCCTCCGGTGCTTTGTTTTACTTGGCGTTATAGTGGCATGGCTATTGGGAGATCTCCCGATGCTTTGTTCTGCTCAATGTCGTAGTGGCTTGGCTATCGGGAGATCTTCCGATGCTTTGTTCTGCTCAGAGTCGTAGTGGCTTGGCTATCGGGAGATCTCCCGATGCTTTGTTCTGCTCAGAGTCGTAGTGGCTTGGCTATCGGGAGATCTCCCAATGTTTTGTTTTGCTTCGCATGATAGTGGCATGGCTATCGGGAGATCCCCGTTGCTTCCTTTTGACCGGCATGATAGTAGTAGCGTGCTTCTCTAAGCATGGTTTTCTGTCGTTTAGTTTAGTTATGGACGGCTGTTGTGGAAGCTTCCGTGCTTTGTGCCTTCTTGGGTTGCTTAGGTTTTCGGAATGAAGAGCAGTGTGTTCTTCTTAGTCCTTCAGGGCAACCTCCGAAGTCCATGACATAGTCATAGCATATGACCACCGTTTCCTAGCTTTGGACCTTAATGGACTTCTTTGAATACTAATTTTACTCTTAGAAGGTGCCACCTGTCCTAATTAATTGCAATTAAAACTGCCAGAATTCGTCATCTGACACGTAGTACACAACATTAACGCAGGTGCCCAAAATTTGAATTTCTCCCGCTTCTGGATTTGTCGTCTCTCTCCTGTCTCTCCTCTGGCTGTGGTGCTGTCCTCCTGCTGTGTCTTGGAAGCCCTCGGCGCCACTCTCCCCCTGTGTGTTTTGAAATTTTTGTTTGATTTGTGTTGTGGATATTGCGTGATTAGTATTAGGGCAATGAGCTCGGACTAGGCTACTATTGCAGGTGCAATGGAGGAGACGTGGGTGCGCAGGAGGAGTTTCGGCAAGGAAGAAAAACGAGGGCGCCGAGAGAGTTTGGAGAAGGATTTTGAGAAGAAACTGAATTTCAAGCCTGAGATGAGTATTGAGAAATGTAAAGAAGAGATCACTTTCTACACAGCACAATCTGAGGATTTTTTTGAGAGTGAGAGGGGCTTAGTTCGAGGAGGATTGAATCCTAAATTAGCGGCCAACATTGCCTTCGTCACTGACGCAGATGTAGAGGACTTGTTTGGGAAGTGTACGAAATTGCACACCACGAATACATTCTTGCAACCTGACGCGAGGAAAGATTTGATGGAGATGTATTGCAAGATTTACGGATCACATTCAGTTACCAACAATGAATTTTCCTGGTGGCTCGTGAAGGGGTACATCGCGAATTTGAAGAAGAAGAGGGTTAACTGGGCATTGGCAGCATCAACAATTGCTTTGGAGAAATCGGATCATGCACAGAGGCTCTTGTTGAGGCTCATGAATCCAGAATCAAGTGATGAAGGTGCTGCCTCTGCTTTGAAAGAGGGATTTCGAGACAGCAGTAGCAGTCGTTTGAGAGAAGCAACAATGAAAACCAACGGAGTGGAAGTGAGGCCAGTGAAAACCTCCGGGAGTTTAGGGTTAGGCACCTCTTGTCCTTACGGGGTGTCACCAGAGGATTTGGAAGTGGTGAGGAATTTTTGTAAGATTCAGAGTGAGATTCTTGTCACTACTGCAAGTAAAGTGAAATATGTGGAGGTAGAGTATAAGAGAGTATCAGATAGGCTTGTTGGATATAAATTCACTATGGAAGACCGCCACACTACCGCAAAAGAAGATCAAGAGAAAGCGCTGGAATTGCAAGTTCAATTTAAGAGAGCTACAAAGGTGGTTGAAGAATTGGAGTTCCAGGTACTAGAATTACCGCTCATTAGTGTGAATTTTGGATTCCTTTGCTGCTGTGGATTTGAAAGGGTGTGTCTAGGGTTTGGGTGCACTGAGCTTGCTCACCGCTGCCTTGCTCGGTTGTTGTTAATTTCAAAAGGTGTGTCTAGGGTTTGGGTGCACTCTAGGGTTTGGGTGCACTGAGCTTGCTCACTGCTGCCTTTCTCGGTTGTTGTTAATTTCAAAAGGTGTGTCTAGGGTTTGGGTGCACTGAGCTTGTTCACCGCTGCCTTGCTCGATTGTTGTTAATTTGAAAAGGTGTGTCTAGGGTTTGGGTGCATTGAGCTTGCTCACTGTTGCCTTGCTCGGTTGTTGTTAATTTTGAAAGGTGTGTTTAGGGTTTGGGTGGAGTTAGCTTGCTTAATAAAATCAACAACTGCAACAGATTCCTTGTATTGACTTCTCTATCTATCCACGAGTGAACAACACATACAGCACACGATATAAGCACACCTACAACCCACAAATACCTCAATTTCGATTGATGGATTCCTGGCTCACAACGGAGATTGTATAATACCTTTGACGTCTTTGTGCTCGTAAGGATGACCATCTTTATGCTCTTCTTTTTTGTGTTCTCCCTCAACAAAATTGGTGATAAACTCTGAATCCAATATGTTTCCATTCCTATGGAAACGCAGCTGCAGGTAATAGTCACATGTTTATGTTGCCATGCTCGCTTGATGTGATTTCGAAGCATATTTAGGGTGCAGGTTGATTTGAGGACTCAACTTGCTTAATGTTGCCTTGCTCGGTTCTTGATTTTGAAGGGTGTATTCAGGATTTGTGGACTTAGATTGCTTGTCGTTGCCCTGCTTCGTTGCTGTGGATTTGGGTTCACAGTTCACAGTTGCGGTTGTTTCGGGACTTAGCCTGCTTGGGATTGCCCTGCTTGGTTGGAGTGCAGGCTTTGGGCAGTTCCATAGGCTCTATTGAGCGTGAAGATTTTGAGCAGAAGTTGAAGATCCTACGAAGTAGGGCAAATTCGGTTGAAAGAAAGCTTGAAGTTTTAGGATCTGTAGCAGATTCTAGTCGGAAGAGGGCTATGAAGGGTCAAGATTTCTATGAAGAAATTGAATCCGAATAGATGAGAGCAGAATCTGATCTCCGGGTTTTGAAAAGGGAGATTGTGGACCTTGAGCGACATTGTGCTGTTGTTGTGGATCAGTGTGCCCTCATGGAAGAAGGAGGTGGCTTCTCGTTGTGGCCCAAGCCAGCTCTCCATCCGACAATGGAGAATGACGGACATGTGAACACTCCAAGCTTGTAGTTGCATCCATGCGTGTTTTGCAACAGAGGATATCCATTTTTTGATATAATTGTTGCACCTTGCCGACACATATACCACATTTTTTGTACAGCAACAGCAACCAAAGCTAACAAAAGGTGCATTCGATGTCACGAAGTTTTCCATCCTCATTGGTGGCAATCTTTTGGCTTCCAAACTGCATACTCATGGTTTGAAGAGGAGAGTCTGAGGTTGGAATTACCTACACAAGTGGAATCCCTAAAGCAAGCTTTACTGGAGAATGGGAGCCGTCAGATATTGAATTGTAAGTTTTTGTTTTGTTCCACGTTTGATTTGCTTTCTACTGTATTTGGACCAAAATTTCGGTGACTACTATAGAGAATGTCATGAAGCAATATAGTAGCCAGGGTGCTTGAAGTGCTTAATCCTTTTTTCCGATTGAATAAAACTGCTTGTTGATGATATCCTTATGAAAATGCTTAGCCGAGAGTGTTCAAGTACTATTTTAGCTGGAATGTTCTTCACTGCTTATGAACAGGGTCATTGCTGCTTAGATTAGAATGCGTTGTTGCTTACATAAAGACAAGGAATGAAAAAAATTGAAAGCTCATTATTATTGCTCATTTGTACTTGGTGGTATTCATTGTTCCTTTGTGGTTATGTGATACCTACTAGTGCTTAGTGGTTTAGGGTGGTTCTTAGTTGTGTTTTATACTGCTTTAGTATTCCTTTGTGCTTATTTTGTAAGCACCTCTTTGATTTAATTGCTTTTTTCATACCGCATTGGTGCTTACTACTTGTTCCTTATTTGTAAGTGCTGCAGTCCTTTGGAAGTGCGTAACTCGTCATTGTTGCTTGTGTCCAGGGACGCAATCAAGTTTGAAGCACTTAGAGTTGGGATCATGTGGATCCGAAGTGGATGTGCTCTGGGGTCACAAGGATCCAATTCAGAGAGACTGTAGCATACGCGCAGCAGACGGTCAAGAGCGACCTTCCTTTCCAAGTGACATTCCACTTGAAGAACCGCTCTACAGCCAAGTAGAGCTGGTTACTGCAAACTGTGCAGGAGATCAAGAGGCTCATTCGCCAATCAAGATTTGTGCTGTGGAACACTGGAACGTTGTGCCATTGGTGCTGCACTTGTGGAGGCTAACACAGGTTTGGACATGAAGGCGTGCTAGTTGTGAAATTACTCTCCCCTTGGTTTGAGGTACTTGAAATTGCTAGGTGCTTATGCAATGATATTCATATTATGATTTATGGGGTGTAGATTTGCAAGAACCTTTGCTGATGGCACGCGGAGAGGAATGTGGTAAGCTTTCTTGAAACCNTAATTGCTTTTTTCATACCGCATTGGTGCTTACTACTTGTTCCTTATTTGTAAGTGCTGCAGTCCTTTGGAAGTGCGTAACTCGTCATTGTTGCTTGTGTCCAGGGACGCAATCAAGTTTGAAGCACTTAGAGTTGGGATCATGTGGATCCGAAGTGGATGTGCTCTGGGGTCACAAGGATCCAATTCAGAGAGACTGTAGCATACGCGCAGCAGACGGTCAAGAGCGACCTTCCTTTCCAAGTGACATTCCACTTGAAGAACCGCTCTACAGCCAAGTAGAGCTGGTTACTGCAAACTGTGCAGGAGATCAAGAGGCTCATTCGCCAATCAAGATTTGTGCTGTGGAACACTGGAACGTTGTGCCATTGGTGCTGCACTTGTGGAGGCTAACACAGGTTTGGACATGAAGGCGTGCTAGTTGTGAAATTACTCTCCCCTTGGTTTGAGGTACTTGAAATTGCTAGGTGCTTATGCAATGATATTCATATTATGATTTATGGGGTGTAGATTTGCAAGAACCTTTGCTGATGGCACGCGGAGAGGAATGTGGTAAGCTTTCTTGAAACCTATTTGTCTTCAGAAGTGTAGGGTGAGGGTCCTCATGAATTTTTTCTTTTAAATTTTTGTGTAAATCTTGACTGTGTGCTGCAAGTGCTTGAGGCTTTCGTGTGACTTCTTTTTCTGCAGACAAATCGAGACTTAGCAATGAGGGTGAGCTTCCTGGAATTCCGAAGTTTAGGGGCTCTCTCTTGAAGAGAGCTGCCGATCTCATAGAAGATAATAGAGATGGGAGGAAAAAAGTAGCTTTGAGTAGCTTAGTAGACAATGAACCACTGGTGGAAGTTCAATCGGACCTTCTTCCACAATCAAGTGGCGAGGAAACAATCGAGCGTTGGGCTTTGAATTCAGTTAGTCCTAAAGGGAAGGCCAAGACAAAGAATTCAAAAAGAAAATCCCGTGGGGCCCTTCCATGTACACCTACAGGCCGAGTTTCCACTCGAGCTGATACTAAAAAACGATAATTCTGCCAAATATGTGCATAGCTGAATGGTACTTGTTGCTTTTTTTGTGAATTGGACTCATTGTTTTTTATTGGCAATGTTCCTTTTAGTAAAGATGTGGTTCCATAACTTCACTGAGTCTCTTTGTAATGTGCAACTGAAAGGTGTATGCTTATCCTTTCTTCAATGTTGGTTTCTCTTGTGTAGTTGTGTTGTTTAAAATGCATGCTAATCCATTGCACTGTAGGTGATTATTTTGATATTCTAGTTGGAATGATCCATGCATGTTTCTAAGAAAAATAAGAAAAATGTTGCACATAGAGTTTTAAACACTCACTGTGACATGCAATGCAAGCGTTGTAGACAAGTGTCAAGAGTGGAGCTGTCATTTATGGACTTTCGTGAATTGGCATGAATTGCCAATTGTATCACTTGTCTACGAAATTGACAGATTTGTGTTGGCCCTAAACTGAATGAAATGTAGTAAAAGCCAAAAAAGGAACATGTATTGTGGCTAATCAAACTTCAATGAAACAAAAGTACATGAGCTGTATTCAATGAAATTGAATACCAACATAAATATAGAAATCAGAGTAAATCATTCATATTCATAGAGGGCCAAAAAACCCTATTTACAAAATGTCATTCTAACTCCTAAACCATCATAGAAAGAACTAAGTACATAAGCTCACTTCAGACCACCCATACACACTCCAAATTCATTGCCATGCACCTGCTACAAGTCAAGAATTTATRTAAATAACTTCTGCAAGTTCAAAGTAGTTCACAGATCTAAGTATTGTTTCATATTCGTTCATAGCACCTACAAAGGAACAGCTTGCAAACAATACAGTGAGGAAAATGTAGTTCGCACAAGCAAAATGGTCAAATCTGCGTAACTAAAGATGAGGAGCAGACTTGAACTGCCCTGAAGAACCATCGCTCCAGACAACATGGTTAGTGGGCTGATATCCCTCTCTTTTGAGGTAATTCCAGTGCAAAAGAAAAGCATGCTGAACATACAAGGAATCATGACATTTTTCATCCGAAACATAATAATGAACTTCCTTAAGCAAGTAAGGCTCATCACCCGACAAGGTCCAATCAGGATTCAAACGATAAGTAATGTGGACCAAAATCGAGATTTGTTGACTTCGCCAATGCATAGATTGGATCTCATTTTGAATTTTCATAGAATAGTTTTTGGAAAAATCAATGCATGATATAAGAGTACCATCAGGCACTGAAGTAAACAATTCTTTGAATTGCAAGTCTTGCCATGAAGCAAAAAAGTTGTGCACAATGAACTGTTTCAATTTCGGTTTCAAGTAATTGAGGAGTTCAGAAGGGGGGGTCTCACAGTAGAAAACTTTGATGGCCTTCTTTTGATTGCCGTCTTCCGCCACACCAATTACCTCGTACCCTGTGCGTTTCCATTTGACCAGCTTGTCAGAGTAAAGCTCAACAGGGCAAATCCGCAAATTTTGGACACCACAATTCTCACAGTCACCTAGAAGGCACTCCCGCTTGTACCAAATCTGCAATTCACCCTTTTGGCACAAAACTGAACTCCATAGATGTGTTAGTCGTTCATAAATCTCATTGTGGGCATCACATCCAGTCCCGATGGTTCCACAATCACGAATGGTACCACAAACAATACAGTCACAGGTGCAATCTTTGTGTACGCCCAGCAAATCACACCTCATAGCATTCAGGCCATGTTGGAGATCTGAAAAGTCCTGGTGATACCTGCAACAGCATGTATTCCATATTCTCAATCTCCTTACCCACCAACATTTCAATGCCTCAAATGTCCTCAACCCACACTTCACATGTAGATACTTCTTCTTAAATTCTGTGAAGAACTCCAATTGCAAGCAAAGCACATTTTAAACCTCACTGCTTAGCTAAAACCACAAAGGACCACCAAGGACTCTCCAAGCAGTGCTGCAGTCCTTATGAAAAGGACCACCGAAGACTCCAAACAGTGCTGCGCTCCTTACGAAAAGGACCCAGGAGGACCAATAATTTCCAAAGCAATATACTCTCATTATCTGCTTACCCTATACCACAATAAAGGATCTCTAAGGAGCTAAGCAAAAAAAAGTGTTGAGCTGCTATGTGATCCAATCCAAAGTGCTGAACCCACAACTACAAAGGACTGGAGAAGCAGCCCCTCTTCATACTCCTAGGAAAAGGACCACAAATTTTGAATGGCGCTTTGAGGGTGCTGAATTGTTTATCTTCAAGAAGCAAAACAACGATAAAGCAGTGAAGAAGTAAACCTAAACCCCTGACCACGTCTAAGGTTGTTACAAACAATACCCTTAGCACTGCCTAAGGACCCGCCCTACTGTTACTCTGTTAGCACCTCACAATTTCTTTCAATGACTATGGAAGAAGAACCCTCAATGAGATCCTTGAGAATCAAAGTGACAAAAATTCACACCATAGCAACTACTATTATCATATCATCCTAAACCACAGTTCCGAATTACAAATTGTAGATGTACCTGAGACACTTGGAGATACTGAGTTGCATGCTCAATGTAAAGATTTTGCCCAATCCACTTTCTGACAATGTCCTTCCGATTTGGTGAAACCGTAGTCTCTTCTTCCCACCACTCACTAATAATCTTCTTTGTTGCATTTGAAAGAGCATCTGAGCGGACTCTTTTTTGATCTTGCAACCAAAAAGCATCTTGTTTTGTGTCTAGCAAAACTCTCCTGCCAAGCGCCTTCTTGATACTCCTCCGATCCATTCCAAGTAAACCTGCCACACCCCTTCCACTTCCAATTCTTGGTGCAACTACAAAAGTAGTGACAATGTTCTTAGCTTCAAGTGTTTTAGCTTTCCTGAGTCCCACGAGGTGACTTTGCATTCCCTGCTTGAGACCACCAAGAACGTCATATCTGAGTTTAACATCAGCAGGGTCCCTCAAAAAAGGGGGTACCATCTGCTTGAGCATGGGTTGGCCTAAATTTTTTGTGATAGTGAGGTGCTAAACCTCAGTATCATGGTTCATCATCTTCTTAGCTATGAACAAGCTAATCTCTCGAGCAAGAGTGGCATTAGTCCAATTACCTTGTTTTGGACTTGCAAAGCTGAATTTGGGATCTTGATCTGTACTACTCTCTACTCGTGAATCTTCTACACGTAGTAGCTCTGCTTTACACGCACGGCATTTGCGAGTTCTCTCTTGCCTACTAGCCTTCCGCTTTCTCAGCAGACCAAGTAGCGTAATTGGTGCCAGCTACTGGAAAAGACTCTAAACCTACAGCATCGGTAATGCATTCGTCTGAAGTTGACTCTGCCATTGTGATGCTAACATTCCAATGAAACGAAACAAAAATGCGCTTCCTAATCAAGGACACTGAACATTGCAAATTGGCAGGAGCACCGTAATTCAAAATCAAATCAATTGTGAAACAACCTGAACTGCACCGTAATTCTAAAAACAATTGGCAAATGAAAGAGAAGCTTCACATTGGTCTCTTGCTACTTCTAAGCTTCTCCTTCAACTAAACTCTCCGCTTCTAAAAGAGGATTTAGGACCACGAGAGTAAGAAACTGTTGTTTCCTTCCAACGACATTCACGAGTTCTAACACTGCAATATGGTGGAAGTACATGTGGTTTTAGCAAGACTTAATCTAAAACCCGATCATGCATTTCAAACAGACGCTGCACTTTCGTCAAGGGTTTGAAATTACCGCTCGAATGAAGAGAGGGAGCATCTGCCGGTGAAAGTCTACTCGGGCTCTCAGGTGGTGTCAGGAAAACCTCCTCATCCTCGTCTACATCGATTCGCTTCAAGAAATTTGAAACCGCTTTGCTTACTCGCTGCCACTCCAAATTGGCACGCCTCGAACAAAAGCCACCATTCACAATGGGCGAGTGACTTTTCTTCATGACAACATACTGCTAGACCACAAAACAAAGTTTCTGCAAAACATTTTGGAAACCATAGGAATAATCAAGCAAAAAGAAGCAGCAACTCGGTGGCAAACTTTAGCAGCCTCAGCGGCAGTTTCAGAACTCAGGATAAGAATCGCTCGGCCCAATTTGATTGCAAACCTTGCAACCTAAGCGGCAAAGTCCAGAACTAGAGGAGGCCCAAAATTGCAAGGCACATACTTGTGCAAACCCAAGGAGCCTCAGCGGCAGAATCCGAAAGTCATGACGATAATCACAAGTCACAATGCTTCTGCAAACCCTAGCAATTGAGTGCCTAAAAATCCAAAATTCACGACGATAATCGCAAGGCACAATGCTTGTGCAAACCCCAACAGCTCAGCGCTTCAAAATACGAAACTTAGACGGCAATTGCGATGCACAATGCTTGTGCAGAATCCAGTAGCTCAGCGCCTAAAAATCTGAAACTCACGACGATAATCACAAGGGAGACCTAAACATCAACCTCTAGCAGCTCAACGCGAGAATTGACAACTCAATCCTACAAATCGCAAGCACAATGCTTCTGCAAACCCTAGCAGCCTCAACGACAAACTCAAAACTGAGGCCAGAAATCGCAAGCCACAATCGATTGCAAACCCTAGCAACCTAAGCGGCAAAATTCAAAACTCAGAATAGAACAATAATCGCAAGGCAGATGCTTGACGGCAACAAGCGTAATGACAGGATCACAGGATCACAGCGCTCCTAACAGACTGACATACAACACATTTGCCGTTGTAAAAGCGCAACATTCATTCAACTACAAGTTCATTCAGTTCTTTGCATTCATCCAATTATCATAGGAATTAAGGGCAAAAAGGACTTGTTACATGGTGTTTTTTGTCCTTATTTCATTTCAATATACTTTAGAACATCATCATTTTTTGATACAAAATTGCTATTTTCTCAGCTACTTTGAAAGTGGCATATTGGTTAGGATAAAAAAATTAAATTTGCTATTACTATGAGCATAGTATTGTACTATAGGAAATATACTTCTTAGTTCATTTACTTCTCTCGGATTCCTACGGTGACTTAACTGCTCTTACATCTAAGTTATACACTGTATATAGCATAGAATTTACTGTTTGACTACTTTAAGTTGGTATTCTTTCTTACAGCATACAATGCTCACGTCCTGCTGGATTTAACTTAGTGTTAGTTGGATTGAAAGATTTTGGCAATCTGGTTTAGAGATACTGTATGGTTTGAAACAAATATAGTTCAAGCTGCCTCACCTAAACCCGACCATTGCGTGTGCATCGTTGCAAGAAGATGAATTTGCTTTGGACGAGGTGTTTAGGGTTTTTGAATGGTTCGGAGAGAACAACCATCGTTACAGGTTCTTGCGGATCTGAGTTCTGTGTGTAAGGTTTACAATTTGGTGAATCAATGTTTCTGTGTAACTTCCACTTTCATAAGAACGTGACATGGAACCTATGGTCAACATGCGATGAGAACTTATTGTCGCCTTCTGCTTTTAGGTAATACAATTTTTTGAATTGGACAATTGGATTTTTTAGAATGAAAATGGAAAAATATAGCTACACAGACAAATTCAACCGAACAACACAAAAGACCAAGAAATGGAGGACCAAGTAAACAAACTTTGACTACAATTGAGTTATTCATAAAGTACACTAAACCGGGGTTTAAACCCATGAGTTTTGTGAAAAAGCTGATTGAGTTAAAAAAGACGAAATAAAAGTGGGTATGAAACTTATTTTTCCATCAAAATGGTGCCTAAAAAAGTTTGGTCCCCACTTTTGAAGTCATGTGACATAAATATCTTGCAAAAAAGTTAGACGCTTCAACTATAGTTGCCTTCTCAACTTCAAAAAAAGTCATGCCCAAAGTGGAGGGGACTTTACAAATAACTCAAATAGACATACATCCACATTCAAAATCAATTTATTTCTCTTGAGCTTAAAGCCACATTGACATAAATTTTCTCTACTATAATTATAATCACCTAGGCAGGCAATCACATTGACTTTTAAAATTCACATCAAGGCAAGGACCAAAAATTGAGTAACCTAATTATGAACACATCAACTACAAAAGCAACCAGAGTAAACTTGCTACTAGGAAAAAAATAACTCCTTGAATGGCCATCTTCAACAAAGAACTTCAAAACATTCATTTTGATGTTTTTTTGTGAAGTCTTTTCACCACATTTTGAAGCTCACACCAAAAGGATGCATATTATATGGACATGGGGGCCTATAGCTAATTCTAACTAAAATCTGCCATGCTTTGATTTTCACTTCTTTACAAAAACCATCATTGAAGAAAATACAGAGATATCAACCACTTTGAATACCTCCCTCCTAATCATTTCCAACCAATGTAATTGTTTTCAATAATTGATCTACACCATAACTATATTCGCAAATGATGACAAATTACAATGAAAATTCTCAAATTCCAATTGCATGCAAAAGTCATGGTCAAGGGACTCAAAAAATAAGATAGCAAGCAATTGGTAAAGATTGCCAACCTAGTCACCAATAATCACCACAAGAACACACGCCATCATGGAAGTGGTGAAAGCGATTAGCATCCCTCACAACAATCTCTCGTTGTGTTAAAACTGCAAAAGTGATGTGAAGTCTTTCAATCCACTTTTTGCAAGTCAAATCTAAAAAGTTGGTGACCAAAAAAATATGAGGTTAACCCTTGAGCGTGCCAACGTCCATATTCTGGACGACAAACAGAGGAGAACGTGGATATCTCAGTCTCAGTAATATTTTTTCATCCATCCATTTTCGAGGTGGTGCCAGTTGGGATTCTGTACAGGAATCTGAATACCTAGCTTGTAGAAACAGCTGCTCGGTTTTTAGAGAAATGGAAAGGCAAAGAGGTGTCAAGTTCTGGAGGAAATTTTGATTGCCCGCTCATGAAAAGGAGGGTAGCATGACTTCTTTCGAATGCCTGTCCGTCCATTGGGGCAGCAACTGACGGTGCATAGTACATACGTCAACTCATGTCCGTCTGCATTTATTATCTTTGCTGCGCGTAGGGTCGATGGACATGATCTAGAAACTCCTGAGCAGACTAATTGACGACAAGTAGTACGTGGCCCAAACTGGACATTCCCACATGAAGAGGCCTTCAGATTGAATTGTAAATAATGTATGAAGGCGGCACTCCAATGAATATATACAATAACGAATTGTACAATGCCCTCGACAAATCTACGGTTATCACAGTCCTGGAAGAGCCAAACGAGAGACCTCAATCAATGGAAAGTGGCTGATTTTTCCTTTTCGGTATAGTAGTGCACAAGTTAGCAATTTTCGTGTTGTTCTTCTGTGCTAGAGCTAGTTAGACTTAGTAAATGAGAGTAGGTTCTGCTAATAAATCTGCCGCCTGTACATGAACTCATCACCTTGCAGAACACTCTTACATTTGTAATAAAGGAAGCATGACATTCACGAAACAAACACCCATCTGTACACATTGACAGTGACATCTTCTTTTTTCGATCAAGTGCTCACCTAACTTTCCATCGCCTTTGCCTCTCAGTACCATCTCATTCATTTGTTCACAAGTGCAGTTTTCCAACATAGCTATTACAGACACTTATCTCCAACTGCAGCTGCATTATTTCCTTAACTTTTTGTATACTCTGCGTTCCGCACCAACTGGAGCACTGCGTATCGTGGCTGTCTTCTCTGTACCTTGAGATCCACTGTCATCTGGTGCTGCTGTGCACAGGCAAGTGCAACAGACTCAATGCCTTCTCTTCCCTATAGTTTTTTCTGCATGTAAAATTCTTTTTTAGGTCCACCATCTCATCCTGCAAGAGAGCTTAGAAGATTGTTTCTGCATATAGAAGTTAGAGCTGATGTGCATGCACATGCACGTAGCGTCAAAGTGAGCATTTTAATTCAACATTGTTAAAAGTCTTTCATTGTTCATAGGCAACTATATAGGCAACTACATGTTCATTTGCAATGACATTGTTACATGTCGATTCTCCCTATATTTGCAGAAAGAGTGGGTGCAATCGACCGTGCAAGACATCTCCTGCCAACCTCACAAAATGTCTGCACACCCTCATGGCTGCATCTTTGCCCGTATGTGAACAAGGACGATCCTTGTTGCCATTAATCCGGAATACAATTAGCGATTGGTGATCCTCCATTGGGGCTACTGACACATTAAGGCGGCAGATCCTAGCTCTGTTGGACAAACAACTATTACTACGGAAATCTGTCAAGAAGGGCATAAAGAAGAAAGACACTCCGCGAGGCCTGCGCTTCCTCTTTCGGCATCACTGTGCACGCATTCTAAACTGGAGGGAGCGAGTACCTGAAGGTCACCCACAAGGTTTCTCAGACGACGTCAACCACGCCTTACGATTTCAATTGTGGCCTGACGTTGGTGGAACAATTTGTCTTTGCACTTCTTGTACTTACAGCACAACATCCTGTCGTTGAGTTGCTACACTCAATTTGAGGAGCGCGACCTGCCCAACTTCTTCGAAAAAATGACGAACACTTGTAGCACGACTGCTGCTCAACCACAAACCCGATATCGAACGCGCAACAGCAGTTCCTCTACACCGATAGAGAAGTGCGAGTCCTTCTCTGTGGGCTCAATACGTGCTGCTCGAAAGCAAAAAACAACTGTTCCTGCTGAAGAGACCAACATCATGAATGACAAGAACGAACAGCATTGGTCAATCATGGGCCACATGCCTCATACCAAGCAGACAGTTGAAGATCCATTGTTAATGCCAGAGCATGCCGAAACTTCAACGCATACCTCATTCCAGCCTGCTGTACCTCGCACAAGTACGCTCTCTTGGAGAGGTCAGTAGTGGGTTGTGCAAACAGCCCTGCCTGAAGACAGCACCTCACTCTCAACATCAACACCAGTGCCCGTCCGCTTCGCTGCGTCCCTCATGCCATCACTGGGTAGAAGTGAAACTGACCATGCCAGAAACCAATGGCTTCTGGGGTTGGTCATTCACTCATATGTTTGGAACGACAACATGCAGGTCATGCACGTTGTCATGCTTGACGACGGCAGAGAGCTGCACTTGCGCAGCGGAGATGTGCAACGAATTCTTGTATTGCATGCATGCGAGAACGAAGAGGGCTCGATGCATGTTTCAGACGAGTCCGACTTCAAAGTGTCGGGAGGACATGCATCATCTTTGGACAGACCTCCCAACAGTGACCCGGCACTGCAGAGCCTCGACTCAACTTGCCAACCAACCTTCACATCCAACGACGGAGAGTGGCATGACGACGGCGATGACTGTTGGCTATCATGGGCAAACTTTGCCGAAGAGAATGTTCCAGTTGACAACCATGCGAGGTCGCCGGTGGAAGATGTTGCAGACCTTCAGGAACCTCTTGTGGGCCTCATGGATTGCAACGACCGCAGCTTCTCCAATATTTTTGCCGCAGCTGTCGAAGAATACGTCACCCCATCTATGGTGAACGCCACGCAGTGTATTCCCAACGCCATTCCTGGAGACGTGTGTGCTACGACGAATGTACAAAACAACACTCCGCGACAATGTGTTATCGTGTCCACAGTAGGAGCTCCTACATGCTACGACCCCTCCTTGTCACAACAAACGCGGAGCAGCGAGCAACAGAGGCATGAAATTGTCGTCAACGGCCCTGCCTGGATTGGCGCCTACTTCCCAGACGACGACAGAACCTATAACTGCTACTCCAAACCGTTGTCGTCCATATACTCAGTGTGGAGATGGTGTTTCAGCAGCCGCGGCACGACATGCCTTCCTAGAGAAGTTTGCGGATGCAACATGGACTATGCAGCGCGGAGCTTATGGCCAACAACGTCGTGCCTTCGCAGGTCCAGCACCGGGTCCGAACTTCCCTATCTTCAGAATGCCAACAAAAGCATCTTTGTTTGCTCATTTCTAGAGTGACCAAACATTGCAACGCATTTGCTCAGATACCAACCGCTATGCTAGTGAGCTCAATACCGTTACTGGGCAACCTTTGGGGGGAACGAAGTGGTGGCCATTAGAGAAGCAGGAACTGAAGGCATTTGTTTCAGTGAACTTGCTCATGGGAATCAAAAGACTGCCCAACCATCGTAGTTACTGGAGTTGCCAAAATGAGTTCCTTTACTGTCCTAGCATCTCAACGATAATGACTTGCCGGCGCTATGAAGACATCACAAGGTGTCTGCACGTAGCTGATGACAGCGTGCCTGTGGCTGCAGGTGATAATGTAGAGTTTGATAGGCTGCGTAAAATGAGGTGGTTGGTGACAGAATTGAGGAGCCGTTTCAAAAGTAATTGGCACTTGCATCAGGAGGTCATTGTTGACGATACCATGGTCCCTTACAAGGGCAAATACTGCCCTGTGCGTCAGTATATGCCCAGAAAACCGACCAGATGGGGAGTGAAGGTATGGTGCCTCGCTGATGCCCGCCGAAAATATGTGTATGATTTTCAAATCTATACAGGCTCCCAGTATCGAGAAACTCTAGCAAGAGGCTCTATAGGCGATGCAAAGACAGCGCATGAAGTTGTCCTCCATTTGATGAACGGTTTACATGGCCAAGGTCACATTGTCTGCACATACAACTATTTCACTTCAGTGAAGTTGTTGATGGAACTACACTCTCAAGGTACATATGGTGTAGGAACGGTGCGCAGTAATCAAATGGGTTTGCCGAATTGTTTTCACGACATGAAGGAGTTATCAAAGGAACCAAGGGACACCCTCGTATGGCGAATGCATGCTAGTGGAGACATTTCCTCTGCAGTATTTGTTGACCGGAAGGCAGTGGGACTTCTCTCCACGTACTACCCCCCCATTCCAGCTTCACATGAAGAGTGGCCTACAGTACCCCGTCGAGTTGAAGGCATCCTGACGGACCTCGAGACCTCTCCTATTCACAAGGGTTACATTGATTTCATGCGGGGGGTGGATGTCACAGATCACCTTCGAGGAAATTACTCATGCTAGACAAGGAGCCATAAATGGTGGCACAAAATTTTTTTCTTTCTTATCGACACGGCTGTGGTGAATTGCTTCATACTCAACAAGGTAGCAGCGGAGCAGCTAGGTAAAGATTCACTATCTCATATGCTCTTTCAATTCCAACTTGCGGATGAGTTGAGCAGGCCATGGAGACTGCAACGTGGAGCAGTGTCGCAATTCCGCCTTGCAGTTCCTGGAGTACACGGACTAGTGAGGTCTGCTCAACGGAGGAAGTGCCGCGTCTGCAGAATCACGAGGCGTACAAATCTTATTTGTCCGCAATGTGGTGGTGTCTTTATGCATGGAGGAGACTGCTTCCAACGTAGCCACTACAGGTTGCGGTTTTGAGCGGTGAAGTAGTATTCTGGAAGTTCAAACGCATGAGTAAGGGCATAATAGGTAATGGAGTTGTATATATAGTGTGTGAAGTACCGGCAGAAGTTAGAGATGTGAGAAGGCAATGGTTTTTTGAATGCGATTGTTCCTCTCCCCCTAAGAAGTTGTCTAATAGTCCACATGTTCGACATCAATCGACGTAGTCGGACATTGAAGGTGGGGGAAAACTTGCGATGTCTTTTCATTTAGGCAGTTATAACTAATAAGTTGCTTCGCAGACACCAACAGTGCGTCTCTTGTATATATGATGTCTCTTTTTGAATGTAGATGCTCTATATTGTAGGCACAGTTGTATTGCGATCGGCCAAGCCAGTGTCAACAAACCGTTGTCGATTAGTACATGTATTCCCTGCAAGCACTGTATGCCGCTCTTGTTTTAATAAATGAGGTCCGTTTGTGAAGGAAATGTTTCTATACTTGTACATGGAGAGTTTGTGCATCAGTTTGCAACAAAGACTTGAATGCCACTTGCAATAATGCAGAAAAGCATGCTTGCCATGCAAGATTTACACCAACGTGAAGTTTAGGTGAAAGTATCGTGAACATTCTGTTGTTACGAACATTCTGTTGTTACGTACATTCTGTCGATCACATTCCGCATAGAATGACGGAACATGCAAGTGGCAGTGCCGGACCCCATCACACGGTTTGTACAAAAATGTGATGTCATCTAGTTTGTCGCTTCCGCCCGGGTCCAGCCCCTCGCGGCCCACTTGGGCAGTTGGGCACTCCCTTGCGTTGGCCGTTCTGTTCCACGGGCATGTTGACAGCTCTCCGGGCAAGGCATGCAGAAGCCATTTCTTGACCTCAACAACAAGATCATCCGCATTGCAAGGTGCACTGGGCATTGTCTGTGTACTCTTTCTGCGGCCAAAAATATTTCCTTCAACACTCCATATGTCAAGCTTCAGAATGCTTATTTTTCATGAATTTTGTGGGCCTCACACATCCGTCTGAATTGAGGAAACAACGAAGTCTGTGGCTCTACCCGTGCTAGTCAACGCCGAGGGCTTCTTGGTCAAACCTCATGATCTCCCAATTGCCTGACCATTTCAGATGCGTCCTTATCCCGGTTGACTTCAGTTAGCAGGGCGTTGAAGATCCTACGGTCAATTCTTTTTCCATTGCCTTCTTTCTCAAATGAGGTGACCTCAAAAACTTGAATGTTTTTGAGCAATTTTCACTCTCTGCAAAGACTAGCGACGCTTAAGGGTTAAAGTGCCTAACTTGCATAATTCCAATCATGTTGAAGTGCTTCAACATGACGGTGACAAATATACATATAATAAATTGAAATTCCTACACTCAGAACTTAGAAATAACACTAGAAAAAAACAGTGTTTTTCTAGATCCTGCGTTTTGACATCCGAATGCAAGGTTTGACGTTCATCTTAGCGTCTGAAAAATTGCGTTAGCTTGGACGTGCAATTTGCACGCCATGTTCAGGCAGATTTTCACAATTTCCGGCCGGACATCAGAAAAAACATTGGTCAATAGGGATCCAGGAGTTCGATATCTAGCGTCTATCTCAGCGCGGGAAAGCCAGCGTGGTACCTTTTTCATCCATTGCCCGTCCATGACGTGTCATCTGACATGTCATCTGAAAAATTAGGTGACGTGGCATGTCGAGATGCTGACGTGGCATTTTTTAGGGGGGAAGTTTGGCAACTCTGGTTGTTGAAGGGCTGTTTTCTTGGACATCCACTGAGACGTCCAAATGTCATCATAGGCATTAAATAAAACACGTGGTTGTCCATGGAGATGTCCAGATCCGGGCGCTCAGTGCTATGCAAGATGTTGTGAACTATGCATACACCATCTTGTCACATGTCTATTGTGCTATCAGCGGATACGATGTAGATATAGTGAAACTATGGATGTAGTCTGCGGAGATGTTATGGAGGACATTTACACGGCAATTTTTGTTGGGGAACGGTGTGCCGTTCACAACGTCAGCGTCTCTTCCAAGACATCCTTGCAGTTTTATTGATGAAATGTTGTGTACACAGTGATGTTTTTGCCAACATGGCTTCTCCAATGAATTAACGTTTTACAAAACAGCGATGGCGACGCCAACAAAGACATAAAAACGAGGTCTGAAATGAATTCATATAATGATTATTGTTCAAATACAAGGTCAAACACCGGCCCAAGCGTGGGGTGGATGATGCACTCAAAGCCGGACATCAGAAAATAAAACTAACACAACTACAACCTCCACTTTGTACACTATGATGTCGTCATGGATGCCAAGATCGTCACAGGGACCTGTCTACAACGTCCAAGCTAACGTCTTCTTGTCCAAGGGGACGTCCAAACATATTGTGCTGAGCCTACAAAACACCAATAGCAGTGAGTGGCGTCTGCATCAAAAAATCGTGCAGCCATATGTACACTTCTGGACATCACAATGCATGGGGTGAGGTAGAAAAACTCACTCGCAATGGCTTCTATTTCTTGCGTGTTGGTTCTCTTCTCTTCTTGCCTTTGTGGACTTCTTCGCAACCCTCTTCTCTCTCCGCAACCCTTCCAATCCTTCCAAGCTCTCCTGCAACCTTTCCTCTCTCCCTTCTATCTCCCCCGCAACCCTTGCCCTCTCTCGGAAACCTTTCCCCTCCCTCCTCTCTCTCCCCACAACCCTTCCCCTCTCCCAGCAACCCTTCCCCTCTCCTCCCCGCACTCCCTCTCCCTCCCCTCCCCCTCAATTGACAGACAGGATGTCTGAATTGACAAAAAAGTGACCAAAAAATGTCCGGATTGACAGAAAATGACTGCATTCTCATTTAATATTAAATAGGTACAAGCAAGCTTGGGATACCCCAACCAGGAACCAAGGAACAGGAATGAAATAATTTTTAGGAATCAAATTTTACAAATAAAAATGAGAGTAATATTTTAAGATCATTAGTTTTTGTTAGAACACATATAACCATACTATTTTTAATATTCAAAACTTACTGAATATTTAATTTTTTATTTCCAAATTTATTAGGATTCAATAGTTGATATCATGTTAATAAAAATATATATGTAAACAAAAGATTTTCACCATGATTTTTTTTCTATTCACTACTTGACAACTCATTTTTCATGTTTCAAATTTGAAACCCAAGAAAATCTTTAGTTTTGAATTCTTTTTAGATGTAGTCCATCATTGTGTTATTTATGCTTATATGAAAAATAATAAAAAATAATAAAATATTCCATATTAAGTTATAAATTTTCAAAATTGGTTATTAAAACATAATAAACTAGAAAAGTGATTAAAAAATACTTTTTGACACAAAAATCCATTCCTTTTTTATTCCTGAATCTAAAAGTCAGAGTGTAACATCATTCCTGAATTTGAATTAGGACAGTAAAAGTTGGCCTTCATAAAACATTTTTTTAAGTTGTTTGTACATTTCAGTCACCTTAGTTTAAGGGTCATATTCAATGCCACATCTCTCTCAAAATCACATTTTGTAGTGAGAACTTTGTCTTAAAAAATGAGATATTTTTTCTAGCCTTGTTTCATTTTTTTTTTTCTTTGGAGTTTGAAATAAGTAGAAGCCATTTCTTATATTCATTCATGTTTGTTCCCTTTTGAGTTCATCTTCTTCCCAAGTTTTTTAGGCTTGTACAAGTGTTGAAGGAGTATAAGGCTTTACATTAGGCCTGAGGCCAGATGGAAGGCCGGTTGGATTTGCCATCAATCTAGCCCTCAATCCAGCCTTAGTTTTCCCATCCGGCCCAGTTAATGTAAAGTCCTTCGGTCGGATTCTAGGGCCCTATTTCCAATTCATGTGCTCTTGGATTTTCTCAATGCCCAATTAAAATCATCCATGTTTTTGTTTTTCTTCCTTTTTCTTATAAAAAATGAAATAAAAGTTTATTTATTTTTTCAATTTTTCAATTTTTTTCTTATTTATTTTATTTCAAAAATAAATAATATTTTTTTTTTATAAATTATTATTATTATTTTTCCTACTTTTTGTATTTAAAAAAAAGAAAAAAAGAAATTACTCTATTTTTTTGGGAACCTTTTCCTAGTCCTTTCTAAATTTTATACGGAGAATTTTTTTTTTTCAAAACCATATTTAAATTAAAGCGGACTTCATACTTTATTACATGATTTTTATATTTGGTTATTTGTTTAGTCAATACACATTGAGACGCATTTGCCTATTCTCTTATTTCTTCACCATGGTGACTATTCAAAGGCAAAATGTTTTAATATCATTAGTGTTGTGCCTTGCTTTGAAGTTTGTTTTCTATTCTATGTTGAAGCATATGCATGCAACTGTCCATCCAAATAATTTGTCACAGTTTGCAGTATAGGAGTTTGTAGTACGGGGGAGTACCCAAAATTAATGATCTAAAGCTGAAATTTTTGAGGTCTACTCCTACACTAGGCAGGCATCCATCCATCAAAGGAAATTTAAAAAAACGTAATTTTATTTCCTCTACATGCGTGCTAAGAGGGCTACCTTGACCTTTGTGCGTGCACTTTTAAACATTCAAGAAGGTTTTGAAATTATTCTTTTGGTGACATCTCTTTATCATCAAGTTTTCCCACACCACCAATTTTTTTTCTTCCTAAACAACAAAGTACCTATTTTCATAAAATTTTGTCCTTTTTTAGATCTCTTACTTAGAGAATTTTTCTACGCTTTTCTTTCATAGGGGACCTTCTTTTTTAAAGGTGTGTAGTAAATTAAATATATTTTCACATTAAATTTTTTTTCTATCCATATGGTATTGTCAAAAAAATCATGAGTATTGTGCAATATGCTACAAAAACAGCATGATATTTCATGCAATTACATGGCCATATTTGTTGAATTGAGACAAAATGCATATTTTGATAATTCAGCCTAATTATTACAGACCTTCATTCTAATGAATACAAGATTTATGAAGAAATCAACCTTTGAATAATCAAAGGTTTTTAAAATGTATTAATACATTAAAATCTTAATTTACCAAATATTCACAGTATTGGATATTTTTTCATCATCTAAATATAGATCTTAGAAGAAACCCATGTTTTCTGGATGCTGGGTTTCAACATCGGGATGCTGAGTTTGATGTCCAACTTGACGTCCAAAAAATTCTCAAAATGAAGTTGAGGACACTTGACATATTTATAGACGTCACTGGAGACGTCTAATGCATGCACTGCAATGTTCATGTCAATGTCAACTACGAGGAATCTGTAATTTCTTGACATCCATTTGGTGACAAAAATAGTGATTGTGGACACTAGCCGGGAGTCATTGACGTCATGTGTGTGGACATTGTTGTGCACGGCCAAGGAGTTTTTGGCATGTTTCTATAGAATGCTTCGGGTGTGCTCAAGAAATGAACACCCACTTCATAGAAACCCTGCAATTTATTGCATCTTCCTGTACCCAACGAATCACAACGTCATGGCAATTCCCTAAATACATTTAGTACACAACTGTGTTTCATATTTTGTTGAACATATGCATGCACTGTGCTATATGTAGTCGGGATTAGGACCCATGAACCCCTGGCTGCAGATGCGTAGATATAATGGTTCTTGACCCTCGTTAGTACGTGTAGGCCTTACATAGAAGCCCTCGCTCTTGTTGTAGCATGGTCCATTCCACAAAATAGAGGTCATGTCCTATCCAGGTGGACATCATTGCAGACATGCTCCCCTCCTTTTTCAGAAGTTAGGTTGTTCACTTTGATGTTGGAGAGAATGTCACGGACAGCATGCACTATGAAACTGTAACCACGTGAATGCACACATCGGTGTGCTGGAAAATAATGTCCCGTAAAATGTCTGGACGTCCATGATGACGTCCCGGAGGACATCAAAAAATCTGACTTCAGAGGACCCAAAATGCTGACGTGGCTCCCGATGTCCACCTCAGATAATTTCCACGTCATCTTGCCACGTCAGATGCCACGTCAGCAATTTCAGGTCCAAACCCTGCCCGTTCCCTTTTTTTCAAGCCGGGCAGTCCTTTAACCCCTACCCGCTGAAAATCTCTGTTAATTACCTTCAAATGAAATTGACCAAAGATGATGACGTGGCGAAGACGTTCAAGCCAGACACTTTTTGGATCATCTACTTGTCAGAACTGATGTCTCCAAAAGACATCCCTGTTTTCGATAGCATTCATACGTCTGATCAAAATTTCAGCTATGCTGTCGCTGACATCTTGCGAAAATCCACATTTTTGCTGTGTCTGGCCCCATAGCATTCGGATGTCTGCATCGGACATGTGATGTCTTTTGGGACACGGGACGTTAAGGGCCGAACATCAGAAAAAACACTGTTTTCTTCTAGTGTAAGACTGTCAGGGAGTATTCAACTCGAGTTGAGTTAAACAGAGTTCTAGAGTTCATAGCGATGAGTTGACTCTGAATCGCATGAATGAAGGCTGCGGTGATCAAAAGCCACGGCCTGACCATCCAGGATAAACACAAAATGTTGTATATATTCTCCACACATGACAGAATTCGTGAGATCGGATTTCATATTTGCCATTGAAGACCCAAATTTGAACGTATGGGAATGGATTGCAATTGGTGTCATTAAGAAAGTAGTTATAGGCTCAGTTTAACTCGACTCTAGTTGAACTGCCTCTGATATGGCGGAACCATCAGAGAATTTGTATTCATTTATTCAGTCCCAAATTGGTATTTCAAGTTTTCAACTTGACTCGAGTTGAAATGCTCTGTTATTATGGAGTATAATGACAGGGTTATAAATCTGTGCACAGGTTCTTCAATTCGAGTCGAGTTGAAATGAAACAGGGTATCGACCTTGATGATACTTTAGCGTAGCTGAATTTGCTGAGGCGTAGTTCGTATGAAGATCTCAAAGTACTATAGCAAGGAAACAATGTCCGCATAGAATGTTTTATCCGTAATTTCCGGTGACAATATCGGGACAACTATCAATTGCGAAAACCAAGACAAACTGGACACGGAAATAATCTAGAAACAAGCACAATAACAAATCAACTCAAGAAACAACCACTAAATGCACTAGAAATACAGCAGATTCAACCGCCATGTAGTGATACAAAGATTGGAAGAAAGATGGACACACTATAGCACATGGTGGGAATCAAAATGCTTTACTGACTGCATAAAATAGCAAAGTTAGTACACTCTAGARTGCAGGATGCTTTTCCAGCTCCATGTACAAACTATATGTGATGCCCTGTGCCATTGCCACCGAGCTAGGAAATTGRAATTAATTATCTGTTATCTAGATTCATAGAAACATTAATATTCAAGAACTTCCTACAATGAGACCGAACACCAGAAAACAAAATTTGTAAACCCCACATTGTTAAGACCTTTCCGAGGGTACCCAGGTCGCGGCCGGGAGATGCACGGTCCGGGAGATCTCCACATAACAATCAAATGAAACAAAATAGACCTAACAGCCTATCTGAATGGATTCATAAGCTGCTGAGAAAGTGAATGCAAAAGTGTCCGCAACGGAGAACTCACACGCTGTCACACCAAACTCCGATGCAAGCAAATGCAATGAAAGGCCGAGTAGTCAAAGACGCAGTAGTGAGGAGCAAAGGCAAATGAAAGGAGAAGACAAGTGCATCACTCGCGTGAAGACTATCGGTAGTGTCAAAACACAAAATTTCAATTTTTCCTAAATAACTTAGAATTTGGAACAGAAACCAGTCAGTTGGAATCCAGATCTAGCTAAGGAAGGGAAGAAAAATGGAATGTAATTGTAACATTGAAGTAGCAAATTATCTGGCAGAAACCCGGTCTAAAGAATCAAGAACCGGACACTAGTGTCTGCCCGTATTTGAGTTGGACCGGATAGGATGGATCAGACCGGATTGGGTCTGAAGGCTATATTAAGCCCAAAGTTGCCAATCTTCCGTCTTTTTCCCTTGCTGTCTGGAGTGTCCACGACGGGTTCTACTCTCCGCCAGCAAAAAATTTTGCGTATTGGGCAGCGTGTGAGCGGATCAGTGTGAGATTGTGAGGTTGTTTGCAGGTGTCCGATTGAGATCGGAGAGTGATTGTCAGAAACGGGACGTGCGGCTAGATTAGGAGCAGATTCTTGTAAGGATAGTGTCCATGCCTCAGCTACCCCGGCATAGACCAAGTAGTTCCACCCCTATCGATCCTGAGGAGAACCTCCAGAAGGTCGTTCCGGTTATTCCCTCGACCGAACCGGAAATGACCGAGCTCATGGAGGACCTCAATTCCATGGGTTGCTCAGGATTGATCAACAAACCTTAGGGTTTTCGGGAGGAGCAAATGGTGCAGGAGCTCATTACAAGGTTGTCAAACCAGTTTGACAACACTATCCGTGGATTGCCGGGGCAGTAGACGGAAAAGCTGTGGAGGCAAGTTTACGATTTCAAAGTACGTGGATTCGGGATGGCAAGGCGGAGCAATAAATACATCAAGGGGAAGTTCTGAGGGGCGGTCAACCCAAAGGACGGATATGGAGTGGATGATTTCTTGGATGACCGGGAGCGCCGCTTGCTAGAGTTTTTGATTCTGATCCTGCATCCGGAAAAGCCGATGCGGGTTACGATAACACTCAGCAACCTAATTTTCGGGCAAGTTGGTGTCATTTTTGTTGGAGGAGAGGTCAGAAAACAACAAACAGCAGGCTGAAGATAAGGTAGAGTGGAGGACGTTTGTCAACGAGATCATGCCGAAGATGATGATGGGCATTGCGAAGAATGTCTACTCCAATATGACAATTGAGAATGCCACTCCACTAGCCATGATCTCTCCGTCTCCCTCGCAGTTTCAGCAGCTCCTTCTTGCTGGTCGAGTTCATGGTTCTTCGGACAGTGGCAGGGAGGCACAACAGGGTTCCGCAAACCCCTTAGTGACGGCGACAATTTCACCCGCAGTACCTGCTGTTGAGTTGTCTGTATTGGCTGCATCAGGCGACGACATTGTGAATGAGTACGCTGTGGAGGCTGCGGAGAATAAGGCCAAGGGGTCCGCATGTCCTCCATTTGAGATCCAACTAGGTTGTTCACAATGACCTCTTAACCTTTGAGGTTCAAATCGAACCAACTTAAACCCTCTCCAATTTTTTTCCCATAGCCTGTACATATAGAGTTCTTTAGGTGGACAACGTAGTACATCATGTAAATCTTTTTCTCAGACGGAGATATGTAATAAAAAAGTTTCTTACCGAAATATTATTGTGTTTCAAATTCGTACAGCCGCAGATGTGCCTTCTCTTGAAATTGCTCCTGTATACAGCGCATTTTGTGTTGCATCTGCTTCTTGGTCGCCGGAGAATGATCCTCTCTTCATGGATTCACTATTGTTGCAAAGTGGTCCCAACTTGGAATCGGAAGTTTCAATCCCACCTGAATTGGATATTGAAATTCCGGAAGCAATTGCAGAGGTGGCACCTGATGATATACTTGATGTGGAAGTAGTCGATATTACAATGTCTTCAATTGAATCGGTAGTCATCGCCGTGGTGTCCTCACCAACCACTGCTCCACTTGATATTGTGAGTTCCCTATCCATTTTTTTCTAATGTTGAACTTCAGCAGTGATTATTAGAAGATTCTCTGTGAGTTCGGGATTCATCGCAAGCAATTCATTGGCTTAATTGTCTCGACATATTGTTGTACATGTGTGAACATGATAGCAGTGAGGTATGCTGTCGGGTAGAGAGGAGCGTGCTTAGAGAACACACGGGGTATCTGGCTGCAGGTTGTGAGTGTAGATGAAATGCAAGTAACAAACTCGAATCTTCACTTGATCTTCACTTCAATCTTCCGTTGACTTATCTTGTGGTGGTTCTATAGGACCAAAGGTAAGGGTGTGTGATAAGAAACAAGGCCTCGGACGGGTAAAACGGGACGGCCAAACCACGAGTTGGCCGTCCAAAAGATTGGCTCCTAAAATCAAACCCACGGTGACCAGGAAGCGCCTTTCACCGGTGGGAAGAACAAATAAGATCGACCATGTGGGCCATTAACCCCACTTCGTCTCCACAAACACAAAATGGAGCGCTTACTGGATAACCACGGCTCGCAACAAGTTTACAATGCAGAAATTGAAATTGCAACTAGCCTCCAAAATCGGCTGGGAATAACAAATGAAAACAACCCTGTCGAACCACAAACCTCAACACACACAAAACACCTCCAAGGGTTTTCAAATCTCCAAATTCTTGAGTCTTGGAGACTTCCTTCACCTATGATCTTGAAGAAACCCCAACTAGTTTCAAAAGAAACTTTTGTAAAAACTCGCTGACTTCAAACTTGTACCACAGATGTTTCTATAAACTCAAATGCTAAGTGCTATAGCATTTTGAAAAGCTAACAATATAATACAACTACCTTGAAAGTTTCAAATGAATATAAGCTACTGTCCAAAAATTATGGACAATCAAAGTCTCAGCCTTTTCTAATAAAAGGCAACAGACATTTCCTAACTCAAATCCCTATAACTCCTTCAATTTCTATTCAATTTTTAAGTGCTATATCTCTTTAAAAAGCTAAGAATACAAAATAATCCCTCTGTAAGTTTCAAAGCTTTCCAAACTACTGTCCAAAAGTTATGGACAAACAAAGTCTCGGCCTTCTCTTTTGAAAGGCAGCAGACTCTTTGTCATTTAACAACCTATAACTTTTGACATACAACTCCAAATACTTCGAGTCATGTGTCTATAGAAAGCTAAGAAATTATACTCTAATGTTTGAAAGTTTTAAAGAGAGAGTCCAAAATCACAAACATTGATGGCCGCCCGAATCTCTGCTCCTCTCCGTTGGGTGGCAACAAATCTTTCTCCACTCACCTGTTTGTAACTTTTTGTTCACTACTCCAAATCAAGCAAAAAAAAGGTATCCATAGAAGCACAAAACTATAACGAAGAAACTCTCAAATTTTCATTTCAAAAAGATTGTTACAACAAAAGATATGGCCGATCAAACTTTTGGCTTCCTCACACACACATCTCTTCACTCACCAAAAACACACTAACTCTTTTCTCCACACAAAACCGACTTGGAGGAGCAAGAAGATGCCTCCCTAGACTCTAGACCCCTAAGCTAAGTAGGATCAGCCCATGTGCACCACACATGGGCCTCCAAACAACCATTGGCCCATGGAAAACACCCAAAGGTAAGTTCCTATTCAACTTCTAAGGCCAATGAACCTCTAAGGTCAAAACTAGGTAGTAAACTACTTCTAAACTCTCAGTCTTTTATTTCTAACACACAAATATATTATCTAAAATTTATATATCACATTAAACTCCAACCTTCATTCAGCGGAGGTAAAAATTGAAGTCGATGAAGAGTACTACTCCATCTGCAAGAATTTGAGGATGCGCCTAATGGTGTTAGCCACGTAATCTGCATATTTGACCTTCGTTAGAGGATTTACTAGCCCTTTCAACCAACGTTGATGGCTAGTGCCCTCTCTATCTGGCCTCCTCATACAAAAATACTGGTCTTCATTTAAACCTTCGTAACTCGCTTCAAATGTCACATCTCGCGTGCTTTGTTCAACACATCCTACTTCAAGTAGAATCACCAAAGCACGAGCATTCCTATCAAGATTGTCGTGCCAACGTTGCTCCAAGGTGTCTTTAACGGGCGAGAAGGCCCAGCTTCATCTCGTGGATGGAAAGGCAGTGGTGAAGAAATCGCCGGCTGAGATGGTTGGTTTGGCAACTGAGACAAAGAAAGCTCTAACTCTGCCTCCGGATTAGCTTCTCGATCTTGTGACTCCATAAAACCCCTCCAATTCGACATTTTGCAGTCGAATTCCAAATCCAAACCCAAATTCTAAAATTCAAAAGATTACGTCGAACTAATGAAGTTTGTCTAAGGTTTTTTCACCTTATAAACAATTCCATTGCTAACAAGCGTCACCCTGAAGCTAACGGAAGCGTCATTGATAAGTTTCTCCTCTGAATCAAGAACCTTTTAAAACGTATAATATACACACGTTTTATATACTGTACGTATTTATAGTACGACAACGCGTTGCGCTAGGTGACGCAACGTTCAGCGTCGTCACTCCATCCACATCTGGGGTGACGGAGAAGTGGCTCAACGTCATCCTAGATCTGAATGGGGTGCTGTGCGTATGTGAGGATGAGAGGTCTCTGGCCAGAGATAAAAAACCCATTCAGATTCCTCCTGGCATAGAAGTGCTTTTCACTGGCATGTAGAGGGTCGTCCTTTGACCGTACTACCGGGTGTTTCTTCAAGAATTATCCTCCATCGCAAACGTACATGTCTGGAGTTCTATGAAAAGGTCAAACATTATATCCGTAGTAGACCAGCTGTTCGAAGGCATATAACAACCATTGTATGTCTTGAGGCAAGAGCAATGCAGCATCTTGAAGTGTAAGAACACACGTGGTAAAATTGTAAATTACAAGGTCAAGGGCACGGACAGGGACCTCTTCTTGAAACCATTGGACAAATTTTTCGCGTTGAAAACTTCAATCTTCTCTCCTCAAAACACAATAATTGTGGATGACAGTCCTATGAAGCATGTCACGAATTTCTAATGGAGTGTGCTCTTATTTGAAATATGGTTCTACAAGGGAGGAGGAAAAATGGATGAAAGTTTAGTGACTGACGTTCTTCCATGGATTCGACGCTTACACTTGTCCAAACCGGAATCATTGTCTGCATTTAGGAAAATCAATAAAATTAGACGGCGTCACGGCGTCACCTCCTACAAAAGTCGGACCATGCAGAATACGATGAATTAGAACGAAAAGTGGGAGAATCGAATAGTATTTACGATGAGTGGAAAGCAAATAATCCAAATGTCATAATGATGTTYGAAGAATCGGACAAGGCTCAACACGGCGGATTGGAGGTTCATTYCGATGAAGGGGCGGAGTGAAAAAAGTGGARTGATTGAGTAGGCCCATAGGGTTTGCCATCTTCTATAGGTACTTTTGTAATACATTAGTATTTGATAGTCATTGGTTGGAGAGTTGTTAGCAATTTGTGTCTAGCCTTGATATTATTTCTTTCCTCAAGCATTGTTTTGATAGACATCTTATATGTTTGCTTACAGGCAGATCGTCTAATTTCAGTCTTTTAGACTAGTTGTGAGAACAAATCTACCGCCTCAATTGATTCATTCTCTAACTATGGACAATTCGCCATATCACAAAGTGGATTGGGGAACATCATGTACTATGCAATGACGGCGCGGTTAACAATGGACTTCTCCGTGAAGGCCGTGGATGATGGCGTCATAGATAGTCTTCCAAGTGGAAGGAAGTGCTTGAAAAGTATTGTGAACTCCCCTTCCCCACTGAAACGCCATCTATAGTCCACTTCAGCTTGGGATCCATTATCCATGAACGCTACCACACTAAGGAAGTTGTATGACGACGAAATGGATGAGGTATGGAACTTCTTCTTCATTATGTACAAAATTAACTTTGTTTCTTTGACATTTTATCTTGTTAAGACTTGAACCCTAATATCTCATGTCATTGGATCTGCAGGATGTGGGTGGAACTTCTAAGTCCATTCCCATTTGAGGCAACGACCTTCAGAGAGTGCCGTCACAAAATTGCATTGTTCAGGAGCGGCCGACTCCTTGTAACGTTCCATGGCCACCTCGTGCTCCACCAATCTTGGCGGCAAGACGGCAAAACAAGACACATGGCGAAGAATTCCGCATTCATTGTACTCGGGGTCCATGGAACGCATGGGAGTAGAGGTCCCTCAAGAAGCAGTTGCGGGAGATTGCATGCCAAAGATCCGGAAATAGTAGTGGATACAGTCGAAGGTCGGAGTTGTTGAAAGCAATGGAGAAGTTGAAAAGTAGGTCGCACTTAGAAGTTTTGTTAATTAGGAAATTTTCTCTAGGAGGCAATGGAGATATACAGAAAATGTCAATACTTGGATTGCACATCTTCCAGTTTTGATGACATACTTTTATGTATATGAAATCTAGAGGTAGAGTGTACATGATGTAAGTCTGTTAGAATTGCTAAAAGCATTCATTGCCCAATCATAAGCATTACAAACTGGGTAGTTAAAGTTCCTCCTCATTGTAGACTGTATCGATTTTGTGAGTAGAAGGCTATGGAGTAGGAAACATGGGAATTTCAGTGTATGGAGGATGCTTTAGCTTTGATTTAGATGTGAGGACATATATTATGGACAGAAAAACAACCAGGCGTCGCTCTGTGTACTTCTGTGAAGAGCATCTCTGGCTACAGAGTTTGAAATGCAATTTAAAGAACTGTTGGGGTGCGCCTGAATGTTTTTCTTTTTATAATATATATGCTTACATCTAGACGAAACTAAATCATTCATCACGCCCAGAAACTACCAGGTGGCCAACTTCAAGCATTGTACTCGCAATCTCCATCATTATTGACAAGAATGAGGAACTTTGCTACCAAGAGTGTAATGGTGGGCAATACTTGTACAAATGTTCATACATCTGCAAAATACCAAGTACATGACTATAGAAAAGAGAGTATAATTTGTTCATTGTACATTTTTATGCGTAGATGTGTTTTGAACTTGTCAATTAATACTTTAGTACCCTATGTCATTGCATGGGTTTATGTATTTTTACACATGGATAACTGCTTGCTTATGTGAAATATAATGATTGGAAAACTACCATTCCCTGGAAAAATCCCAAAGTAATGAATATGATGTTATAAATGCTCGCCTGCTTCCCTCCCTTGTTGGGCTTGCGAGCCCAGGAAACGTGTTTGGTGAGCCCAGCTGTTTCCCTGTCGAAATTTCACTGAGAAACGTGATGCATGGACACACCCAAACGAACACATTCATGCAAGGAAAGAGATTGTAAAATAGAAACGGACAAACGGAGCAAGACAATCCGAAGAGTGAAGTTAGCTTACCGGTGTTTCGAAAAGCGATGCCACGAGTAACCATTAACGTTACAAATTGAACTTACTATTGAAGCATTGATCAAGTCCGACGTCCAAATTGTGCCACCCAGAACTCATTCACGTGAAAGCTCCAACATGCTTGTGATGATCGATCCAAATGAATGCATTTCTGTAACCATTGACGTGAGAGAAGTGGCATGAAAGAATTTCTAGGGTTTGGTGAGAAGTGAAGTCCTGTTCCCTAACTGAGAGTTTGAGGGGAGAACAGCGGTTCAATTGATCTTGAGCACAAGGCTGGGTTTCCTCGATCTAATTGCTCAATTTATCTCTTGGGAATGCCACTTGAACTACTCGAGATTATCATGTATCTGCACGACTGTGTACCTATTGTATTGCGTTGATTGTTCCATAGTTTTGCAACACTACCGCTTGCAATTGCACGCGCGACCTGAAAGAAGTGCTCGCTGGGGTTCAATTCGGTGAGATATGCAACTGACTGCGTATGATTGATTGGGTTGTTCAAGAAGGACCTGAGATACCGAGGTCGATGTGATAAACGAGAGGCAATGTATTGTCCCCCTAGCAATAACTTTGAGATGGGGATTATAATACTAATTCCATTGGTTCAGCCTTGAGATGTATTTTTATGGTCGCTAACATGTCTGCATGACTTACAAAACCGAATTCACATTAGACTTTCAAGCACTGACAGGGAAGTTGGAGCAGGTACTTCTACTAACTTGGTGCTCAAAGAATTGGGTGGCTGTAATACACAACTTACCTTGAGATCACCCAGAGGAGCTTCTTCGATCGGTTGGTGAGCAGTATTAATTTTCTCACTGAAATTGAACGGAACCATGCAATTGGAAATGGAACCTGCAAGTAGGATGCATATTAAGACAATCTTCAGTCCTTCCCCTGCCATAAGGCCAATTCGGATTTCCCAATGAAAATAATCAAGCGATGAGCATCATACAGAGCTACAGAAGAAGGCTTCCTAGGGTTCGGTGCCAGCACGGGTTCGGGGAGAGGATTGCAAAATCTTGAAAGCAGTGCTCGTCTTTCGTCTCAAATTTGCACAGTGTTCAATAGTTTTATTAGTTTTTTTTTGCAATTTCTCTCTGACTTCTGCACCGCTGCAGGCTTTTCATGTCAATCGCTGTAGTATCATCGGCGCATGCAAGCAGTTGCCTTCAGTGTGTTGTTATGCGCTCCATTTCTTGGTGAAATTTTGGCAGGGAAAGGTCTAGACTCACCAAATCCTTTCCCTGGGCTCGCAAGCCTAGAAAATGAAGGACGGAGTCCGCAATTTATATCTTGGCTGTGGGAGGCCATGGGGGAACTTGGGGAACATGGGATCAAAAGGGTTCGGGGAACTCCCCTAAGTTAAGTTAAGTTAAGTGAAGTTTCCCAAGTTCGGCAACAATGGAAGGCATGCGGGCGTGCTTCTGGTGACCCAGTGCAGCTAGTTTGGTCTAGCCTCTAGCTCATGCCAAACTGGCTTACCTTAGGACTAACTTCCAACACTGGCTGGTCCTGAGAAAATGATGAAATCACCCAATCCCTCTCCGTCGGAACTTTATTACAAGATTTTGCCAATAGTTGTGTTCTCAGATTGATAATATACGCTTCGCAATGTGGTCAAGGTATGTCCAGTCAAAATATTTATACACGATGACCATGCAATTAATTAATATGGGKTCAATTGAATTAATAAGCGCTTTGCACTTAATTTACAAAAATGCTGGCCAAATTTGKACGTCAGACTCAGTGCTTCCCTATATATTAATTAGTAAGTTCAATACTTAACACTGGATCGGAGCAGTACTTACGCTGTTTCTCGTGGCATGCATGGCTTTTCTGAAACATGCACCGGTAAGCTAGCTAGCTTGAAGTCCTCTTAATTAGGATCRATTGTCTTGCTCCCGGTTAGTCCGTTTCTATCTTACAATGAATCTCTTTCTTTGGATGTATGTGTTCGTGTGGGTGTGTCCATGCGTTCCGTTTCTTGGTGAAAATTTTGACAGGGAAATGGCTGGGCTCACCAAACATGTTTCTTGGGCTCGGCCGGCTCGCAAGCCCAACAAGGGAGGGAAGCAGCACTAGAAGAAAACAATGTTCTTTTGGATCCTGCGTTTTGACATCCGGATGCAAGGTTTGACGTTCATTTTAGCATCTGAAAAATCGCGCTGGCTTGGATGTGCGATTTGCACGCCATGTCTAGGCAAATTTTCATGATTTCCGGCCAGACATTAGGTCATCAGCTATGACATTGGTCAACGGGGATCCAGGAGTTCGACATCTGGCGTCCACCTCAGCGCGGGAAAGCCAACGTTGTACTTTTTTCATCCATTGCCCATCCATGACGTGTCATGCGATGTGTCATGCCATGTGGCAACTCAAAATTTGGCTGACGTGGCATCCAAAGATGCTGACGTGGCAATATTTTAGAACAAACTCATTGGTCATTTAAGAAATGCAGGGATGTTTTCAAAGACATCAATGTAGACGTGCTAACGTCTACATTGATGTTTTGTTGGACATCCTATGTCTATGCGGTTTGTGTCACCCATAGTTGTGGACGTTTTTTATGACATTACAATGTTTGGTTACTTTGGTGTAATGTTTGTATGAAGCATCACAACATGATAATGTTTTTTACAACATCACAACGTCTGGTGTGGTGTCACAAAAGTGTAACTACATGTCAGACGCATATACAATTTTGAAAATAACATGTTATATACAATATACTATACACCATATACAATACAAAATACAAAATGTACTATATACAATACATTGTACAAAATATAGCATGCATAATATACCATAAAATCAGGGTTGTTCTGTTGAACGCGTTTTCGGGTTTCGGTGTCGAGTTGTCTGTCTGACGTCGCATGTCGAGTATGTCGAGTGTCGGACATGCTCGACAAATTCGAAGGCGCCCACACCCGCGGTCGCCCTAATTTTGAAAATTTTTTGCCCAACAGGCAGATATTTTCATCAGACGTGGAAAGTCCAAAAAAGGCGACTGCGGGTAGGGCGACCACGGGTCCAAAAAAGGCGACTACGGGTAGGGGCGACTTCGGATGGCAAAAGAGCGAGTGCGGGTGGTGAAGGGGCGATTTCGCATGGCCAAAAGGCGAGTGCAGGTGGTGAAGGGGCGACTGCGCATGGCGAAAGGGCAAGTGCGGGTGGTGAAGGGTCGCCCCTACCCACAGTCGTCATGTACCCGAGGTCGCCCACATCCGAATGCGCCTTGATTTTTGCCATGTGGTTGCCAAGTGGCAGACATGTGGCGAACGGGCAGGGTCAAAATTTTTACAGGGCAGTCAACTCGACATTGACTCTATTAGACGGACGAAGAGGTCTACTTGATGTTGAACGTGTCGTGTTCGTCGAGTTGTCGAGTTGTCCGGGCGAACAACCATGCATAAAATACACCATGCAAAATACACCATACAATTGATACAAGATACACCATAAAATTGATACAAGATACACCATACAAAATACACCATACAAAATACACCATGTATAATACACCATACAAAATACACCATGTATAATACACCATGGCCAAACCCTGCCCGTTCCCTTTTTTTCAAGCAGGGCAGTCCTTTAACCCCTGCCCGTTGAAAATCTCTGTTAGTTACCTTCAGATGAAATTGACCGCAGATGATGACATGGCAAAGACGTTCGTTCAAGACATTTATTCGAACATCTACTTGTCAAAAGTGATGTCTCCAAAGACATCCCTGTTTTCGATAGCATTCATACGTCTGATCAAAATTTCAGCTATGTTGTCGCTGACATCCTGCGAAAATCCACATTTTCGCTGTGTCCGACCCCACAGCATTCGGATGTCTGCATTGGACAGGTGACGTTTCTCGGGACACGGGACGTCAAGGGCCGGACATCAGAGAAAACACTGTTTTTTTCTAGTGCATCCATTGCTTTCGGGGGACGACAGTCTTGTAAGAGACCTTCCACCTCCGCTTCGTTGGAGGCGTTGGGGAGGTTGGCGTTGGGCAAGTTGGCGTTGGAGACTGGGTCACTCGTGAAGGCTTCACAGACGTAGGCGTGCGGAAGGTCTGGGCGTCAGTAGGAGAGGACCCACCCATCTCAGAAATCTCAGGCGTTATCGATGAAATCCCAGCATCCGCAACAACATCTTCAGCTGCCGAGGATGTCCCTGCTCCCGTGCCGGTTTTATCTTCCGCGATCTTATCTTATGGGTCCTTCCATTGGCTTGGATGGGCTCCCAACCATCGTCCCCTCCATCGTCTCCGTCTTGGCCGTCATCCTCGTCTTCGGCGATAAGAACAAGTGCTCGCGCACGGGATTCCTCATGCCGGGCCTCCTGCTCGGTGGTCATTGCCTGCTTCTTCTTAGCCGGACTTGTRGCCCCCTTAACTACCTTCTTGGAGAATTCAACGGGATCCACAACGTAGGTGGCGTCGATGAAGTCATCGTTGTCCAAGACTTCTAACCGCAAAACCAAGGACTCGAAGCCGTCCTTGAACAATGAATTTTCCATCACGAAATGTTTTAGAAAGAGCATCTGCATGTTTCAACGGCGAGATAGTCAGACCCAAGCATGCAATTCAACTCGCATCGAGTCAAATGCGCACTAGAAGGGAGTCTAACTCCAATCTACTTGAACTACAACAACATCAGGGAAACAACAAAGGAATTCTGAACTTACCCAAGCAGCACAGAATCGCAGATGCATTTTCCTCCAGCAAAAATGGAAAGGACCGAGTTGTTGCGGGATGCAAACATCCCCAACACTTGAAGGTAAAACTCCATTCGCAACTCGATATTGTACAACCGGTACCAAGGTCGTTGCTGGACCTGAACTTCGCATACCTTCCGTCCGGCGAAATTTCAAATCTTCTCGACAACTTCTTCACTGGGATTTCGCTCCCCTTTTTGATGAGGAATATGAGCTTGATGGGCTCCTTCCCCATTGCAGACCGCTCGGGGACGTTACCAATCCGCTCATATGGGGACGGGAAGTACTCGGTGTAGTGCGTGGCGTATGTCTCATCCCAAGTCGAATTCCGGATGAAGTTTCGCACATCCAATTCGACTTCCGAATCTCCACAAATCCATAGCCATACATTGGGACCCGTAATGTCCAGTTCGTGCAGTTTCTGGAGATTTTCCAGAAAGCTCTCGAAGTACGACTCTCCGCCACTCGTGAACCCAATGTTGATACTCCCAGGAATGTGGCGGAGGTCCATGATAGCTAGATTCATCATGAAGCTCGTACTTCCCTCCCATACATTCTCGCCCCAGGTACCGAAGATGTCATTGGCCAAGTCATAAGGCCTATACAAAGTCGTTGCCTCGGGCTTCACAAACTTCCCTTTGCTTGCTAGAAATATCTTGAAGAACTCGGCTGCATTCGGGAACAATTCATCGATGCTCTTGTTCTTGTTCGAGGGCATCTTGGCAAGGGAGAAAAACTCCTCGGGTGGTCCAGTCAGAAGAGTATTATTTGTGGCCTTGGTTACATTGTAGACCCTCTTGAAGGACTTCCACTTGTCTCGGCGGTAGGTGCCCTTGTTACTGAACAAGTTCAGATTCCTCTTCAGGAAGTGGATCTGCTTGCGAATTATCTACTTCCTCTTGCACCTCTCGAGCCACTCCTTTGCCGTATAAGAATCCTCCAGGACTTTGGTCGGCTTCTTGATGCTGACCTTTGGATGCGAAAGCTTCCGCATGGGAGTCTGACTAAGAAGGTGCAGCACCAGTCTCTTCAAGTTGGACTCGGAGCAATTATCGAGCCACTTAAAAAACTCACGGGGTAAGACCCCATCTTTTTCCTAGTCCTAGTTGTCTAGCTAGTAGAACTTCAGAGATGTGTCTGGATCAACAAGTTCTCCCTGGGACTGGGCGGAGATGAGCTCGCTCCAAAGATCATAGACGGCTGGGGTTGCCGTGATGATTTTTAGCTCGTTGTGGACGTCTAGGTCCTTCTCTTTTGTGAGGATCCGTTGGTTTTTCTTGATGTCAATGTTGGTGAAGCGGATACGGACGGCCTTTACAAAATCCTGCGGGTACCGGACAGAAGAAACAATCAGCAATTCAACTTGACTCGAGTTGAAAAGAGGGAACAGAACTAAAATTGAGGACAATGCAAATGCACAAGGACTGTAAATTCAACTCGCAACGAGTTGAAGGAGAAACTTACATGGTATTTCTTTTTGTTCTCGGCTTTGGCTAGCGTTCTCCGCGGCCTCTCAATGACCTTGCCGAGCCCGGTAGCTTCTTTGTCGGGTGTTGGACACCCTTTTGACTCCCAGATGGTGTGGCAGCCAATGATATTGGTCAACCATGTCAGAAGGAAATTCTAAAAATGGTTGATCCGATCGGAGAACGCAGAAATTTTCTAAATGATGAGGTCGTCTTTGTTCCAGACCGTAAAGCACTCCCACTCCTGGAATTTATGCGCCTTCTCTGCAAACCGAGGCATCTTCAATAATCGGCGGACAGCCTCTATGGTGTGCTGAACGTTCACCAAGTAGAAGTTCCTGCCCCTGATTTCCTCAAACGTCTCCGGCTTCTTCTTGATGTCCATCCCGGCAGGATAGACACAATGTGTCATCTTCTCGTCAAGGTCGGGCATGTTGATGATGTAGTTCAAGGCCTTGGTCACTCCTACCTCCTCGAGCCCCCGAATGTTCAGTGTTGAGGGCGGTGCGACCAACTGCTCAAGCTTGATCACGAACTTCGAGTTCAGCTCTGGGATGTACGAGTCTGTGTACTCAGCGTAGTATGCATTGTAGGACCAAATGGACTCCTCGTAGTCTATGTCAGTAATTCTGCCGCTGATGTCTTTAGGGATGTTTGTGATCTTTGACATTAGGCTCTCATCCTTAGGTGGTTGGTTGCTTACGGAAGCGGCAGCTTTCCTTCCTCCCTTCTTCTTGGGTGCCGCCGGCGGTGTGGCATTGAGATGTCTGCGCGCGAATTTCTCAGTTTTCTTCAGCCTCGTGCCGCTTCTCCCTATTTTGGACGTGGCCTGCACAAGTGAGGCCTGGCTACCACCCTAATTGCTGTAGTCATGGCTAATGGACAGTGGCCTCATATTTTTAGATTTTTCTTTTAATTTTATTGTCAGCTGCTCAAACGCAAGCTTTAGGTGCCCCAACCGTGAAACCAGCAACAGAGGAGACAAAAGGCTACCGCCCTTGTTACTCCAACGCCCATCCTTTATGTGCTTATCAAGGTTTTCCATCAGGGATTCATATTCGGAGTTAACTAAACTGTGGCAATACTCCTCAACTAAAAATCGTGTTTTGTTGGCATCGACAACGTATGAAAACAGATAAGGCTCTCTCTCATCTGGTTCTACGGTCTCGCAGGTGCAGAAGAGGAGCCCGTCCTCGGATCGGTGAAGTCCATTACTAACTCCTCTAACGAAAGTTACAAAACAAGAAGGTTTGCCTTGAAGCGTGTGTACTGTGTTTGGAATCCAAGGTGGTTCGTGTGTGGCACAAGCACCATAGTCCAAAACTTCACCTCTTCGGTTCGTTCCATATCCAGCAATCCCCAAGCTGCTTTTTGTCGCCGACCTCCTGCTTATCCTTCTCAAGGATGGTATATCTGTTGAAACTGGCCTCGAGTTTGGGAACCCGATTTTCCATTCATGCAACAGGGACAATGTGTCAATGTTCTGTGCAAATGGATCTGCATGTGCAGGTTTATCTGGAATCGAGTTGAACAGATGGAATCCACTGCTCTGGTTTTTGCAGCAATCAAGAGACCTACATGTTTATTTCCAATTTTGGTTGCTGTGTTCCATTCAGTTACACGATTGTCGCAACGCAAAATTTTGATTTTTCAAAGTTACTTAGAAATTGGAACGGAAACCAGTCAGTTGGATTCTGGATTCAGTTAAAAAAGGGAAGAAAAATGGAATTTAGCAGTGACAATGAAGTAGCGGATCATCTGGCAGAAATCCAATCTAAAAGTCTCTAGGACCGAAAACCAGTGTCAACCCAAATTAGGCTTGGACCAGATTGGATTAAGGCAGCTAGGACCGGATTGGTTCCTGAGTGGACTGGATCCAAGCGCTGAAGGGGAGCGAGTCCAAAATCTGATAGCAGTTTTCGGAGTCATGGCGGATGAACTAGAGGAGCTTGCCATTGGCTCTATAGTTGAGGATTAGGTTTGATTTTTATATTAGGTAGTTAGGAACGGAACTGGATCCGTCTAGGTAGTTAGGATTTCAGGCTGATAGCACTACAAGAGAAAGGGGTGTTTTAAGTAGTGTCCTAGACATCATGTCTTTTAAGTAACGTCTTTTAAGTAAGGTTTTAAGTAAAATTTTACTAAAAGGACTGTCATTTTAGTAAAATTTTACTTAAAACCATACTTGAAAGACGTTGCTTAAAAGACATGATGTCTAGGACACTATTGAAAACACCCCTTTCTCTTGTAGTGTAGTTAGGCGGATTTTTCGAGCCTCGCCGCCCTTTTGTGTTTTTGTGTGTTATTTGATTCAACCCTACAAGGTGGGCTAGGAGTCTTTTTATTACAAACTCGCGTATACTTCCTTTTTTCTCTCTCTTGTATGTTTTCCCATGCTTGGCAGAATTGTATGAGGAGGAGTTAGGGAGGCGCATTCCGGTTGGCAGGAGGAATTCTCCCTTTGGTGTATATTTTTAGTCTTGCGTCCATGTGAGCGGGTAAGTAAGTGTTGGGAGGGAATTCTGGACTCCTCAACACTCTATAGTCGTCAATTCCGGGTGAGAAAACTGTTGGCTAGGCTAGGCGGATAGGGAGGGATTCCTTAGTCGAGCTAGAACTCCTGGATAGGAAATCCGGTTGAGTATCCAAACCTTCTAAGGGGTCTCATCATCCAAAGATTGGTAAATGGGAGAAGGCTGTTTGAGTGTTGGAACGGATTGGTTCTCTTGCAGCCCCCCAAACTTCGTACAGATTGGAGAGAAAGCTAGGGTCGATGTAATATGAGTGGATCGTACGGGGGGTTCTGAGTGACCTGTGGTTCGGATTAATTTCTAGACTTTTGTGAGGGACCAAACCGAATCCGGATTAGAGTAGGAAGTTAGGAGGTTCGATAGTGGGTCTTCAGCCACCATAATTCACGGAAGGAGTGGCAAGCCTACCACTCTCAAAACAAGATGGTGGTCCCTCTGATGGTTAAACAGAGGTAAATTCAAACCGGATTGGTTCAGAGTTGTACCCAAGACCGGAAGTTGTAAGGCCTTGGGATTTTGGTGGTTTCGTGACATAAAAAATTGTTGGATCAGGAGAGGATAGAATCCGGTCCTGGGTTTTCTGTGTGTTTTGTGGTTTTGAGTTTCCGGTTGAGGACCGGAAAAGAGAAAAAGTGTGCTTAAGTGTATAGAAAAGCTAACTACTTCACAGAATCTCTTGGGTTCAATCTTTAGAGTCACTTTGTTATACTCTAGGGTGGTTTTTGTGAGTATAATAGGGTATTTACCTGCCCTGTGCTGCGACAACGATCACGGCAGGCTTCATGTTTGTACTTCTGCCTGACTTTCTGGAATGTCATTTTAACTCGCATTGAGTTATTATCACGTTCGTTGTTTAACTAGCTGTCTCTATGGTCATGGATTGTTACCAATCAGGACCTAACCTCTTTTTATCATCTTAGGTATCGTCGGGTGCAACTGCAGCGATTTTCATTGGGGGCTGCTAGCTTTCTCAAGGCATGTAGGGCTACTTGCCTATATGTTGCACAATTCCAAATGATTTGAAAATTTTCAAGCATGTGGCCAACTTGTCTAGGAAAAAGAATCAAAAGAAGCACCACCATTTAGGACATTTTTTCATAGAAAAGTGAGCTTGTGAAGTGCATCTGCCTTGTTTTTCGCAAGGCCAAAAAAATGATTTCAATGAATTTGAATGCTTATATCTTACAACCCACATTCTATAATTTTGGCCCAAAGTTTAATAAACGATGGGGATAAKATATTCCTTGTCCCCATCATTTATTAAACTTTGGGCCAAAAATAGGATATCTCCAATCACACATACCTGCCCAAAATTGCTATGTAGCCAAAAAATGCATGTTGGTCCTTGAGAAGTTAATCAATATAAAAATAAAACTTAAATAGAAAAAAAATGATTAAATCAATTAATTATTAATAATAAATGGATGATTATGTATTGAAGATTGATTAACTATAATTAACCAACGGTCATTAATGAAAGATAAATAATGAATAAAAMTTTAGTATAATAATTTACTATCAATGCTAAAAATATCCATTATGATGAAAATTAATTATGGTATTTTAAATTTTAATAAAATTAAAAAAAAATAGACTAACACATTGAATGCAAAAGTCAAAGTGAAGGCTAGAAGGCAAATACAAAACTAAAGCCAAATCTAAATAATACAACAATTAGAAAATAAATAAAAAATATATATGATAGAAATTTGAGAAAAATAAAAAAATATTAATAACTATAATTAAAATAAGATATGTGGAAAAGAAACCATATTAATCAAACATTTACTATATAGAAGTTACTTGTTGGATAAAGAAAAAAAACAAGTGCTATAATTTAAAATGAGATGAAAAAAAAGACTTTGATGAAAATTAAAATGAATAAAATATAAATGGTTTTCTTTATAAAATGTAGATATTTTTTTTTCTAATTTTAATAAAGTAACCCAAATAACCACCACAATATTACCAATTTGATGAAAACTAATAAAGACAACATCAACAATTTCCAATCTTAAGCCAATGACGCCATCAAAAGAGAGTTTTKGAAGTCTTGGAGAGTCTCAAGAAGGATTTAAGCTTGAAGCTCCTCTTGAGCACTTAAATTATTAAATATCCCAAAGGTGCCAAATTAATGTAAAATAAATTTGATTTTTCCAAACTTAAATTTTTCACTTTAAATATGACATATGAATATTAAAGTTAYCAATGTAGAGTATTCAAATTGGAAACTTAAATTTGATTAAGGAATTTTGATTTATAGACTTATTAGTTTGCATGCAAGTCAATTTGCAAATTATAACAATGTCTACAAATATTAGTTTGAACTACTATAATCTAGTCCCTAGGTATATAYAATAGAAYATAGYCCTAAAAATTTGTGGACAAGAACATTYATCAATGAGATACTTGAAATCGAATGTTTTTAAGGAATTCAACCTATTTCTAGAAACAAAACTATTCACGTGCTACAATATATAGATGCTCGTATATATGGTGTTCCAAAYTATTCAATTTACTTGTAAGCTTCAYGTTATCATGTTAAAAAGGAAATGAAAATGTTGTCTATTTGTCTACATAATGACAAATATTATATATCCAAAGWYTATAGAAAAATTACRATTGTTGAAGAATATGGTACCTGAAAGGATATACATTATGATAAATACAAGCAYGTAATTAAGAAATTATATTTATGTATATTTTTGAAATAGMATTCATCTTTGCATTYCTTATTTAATTTTCTTCTTATTGTAAGTTATTTTCTTGATAGATGTAATTACAAGTTATTTGATGTTGAATAATTCCACAACTTCCAGTTTTTTAAGAAGAATGATGGACAAAACCATTTTAGGTGTTGAATTGTACAATTTATCACAAAACTAACCAAAAATATTATTTTAATACGACTAATAATTTTTTAATAATTAAAACAAATATTTGAAACTTTACAATGTTTGGTTATACAATTATCCTAATATGATAAAGTTTCATGAGTACAATAATGCTATCCAAAATATTAATATTTTTTTTATTTCTAAAATATGGATATTTTGATTAATTAATTAATTAGTTTATTAATTTATTGAAGTTTTATTTTATTTGCGAAAAAATCATTTGTACATTTTATTAGAATATTTACATGGAATCATCAGTAGACAAGTTGCAAATAAATTTATATTTATAGAATTGTGATTCTATATAATACAAACATTAAACTCCAACACTATACAAATTAAAATTAGCCACTTTTGTAGTCTATTTTTATGATTATTTAAGTTTGATTTATACACACATACAATAAATTTGAGTTATAATTCATTATAATTCAAAGTAGGCAAGGTTGAGGAAAGTTGCACCAAAAATATTGATAAATTTTTTGGCATGCACAAAATATTTTTTATTTTTTATATTTAGCAATCCATTTTAATCMATTTATTTTAATTTGAATAAATTATAAGCATTATTCAATACCTGTGAAGTTGTTCTTTAGTCACATGTAGATAGTTGTATAATTTATAAATAAGCTTGAATTTCTTTTGTTTTTTGAGATTTTCATAATAAATCAAAGTTTTGGGAGGCATTGATTTCTACCACATACTATGATGGTATCTGCATTAAGAAGAAACTTTTGGTGATTAGATTTTTCATGAACTATTTAAAAATAAACAACGCTATGTCTACTTCATTCAACGAGAAGATAAAATTTGTATCTAATAAATCAAGTAAGATGAATAATACAAAGTGATTTCTGAATGAATCATAAAATGACATTTGCACATTGACATTCAATGGAATTGAAATAATGTATTTAAACATTTGAGACTTTTTTGAAAATCTTTCAAGCATCTTGTGTCCCATACTTGGCTTGACAATTTGTATTTGTTCCGTACTATGTAATTGCATTGCCACTAATAAATTATGGCAAGTACCTTCAGAATAGTTTTTGTATCAATATAAAGTTTAGTCTTAAAAAATTTTAAATGCTTAATTTCTAATTGCATTATAGAACGTAAAATTTTCCTATGCAATTATGAAATATTCTATATTCTATAGAATTTTATGAATTAATTTTTTTTTTAAATTACGTATACATAACAATTTAAAGATAGCACAATACTATATAAAAGTGTGAAACATCACATGACATGAAGTACAAAACAAATAAAGTCCTTGAGAGTTCCAAAAATGCTAATACTAGTTATTTGAAAAACATAAGGAGTTGATAGTAAAAGAATTTATATTGATGTCAACCATCAGTGTAAAAATTAAAACATTTGCATACTAATAATCAATATAGTTGATCTTGGCTAGTATTAAGAAAAAACTTACATTTGAAAATACAATTTTCATGAGTATAACATTTTTAGTTGAATATAACAATTTCATAGTCATTTAGATTATATAATTAACATTTTGATCATATTGTAGTTAACAATTTTTTCTAATTATATCATGTTTTGTACACTTAAAAATAATGAAGGTGATAGTATTTAAAACAACAAAAAACTATTACTAGKTTAGAAAACTACCTTGAAATGTTTGTTTTGTATAACAACATTTGTACTTTCAACTTGTTCAAGCAAGTTTGACCTTGGAATGTTGGGTTGGCCATCGTGAAATCATCCTTTTTGCTACCATGTGAATCATGTGCTTAAATTAGTCCAAGAGCATTCTTTGGTGGTCTCTTTTGTATATAAATTTCCAAGGATGAACATTTGAATGTTTGTCTTCTATAGAGAGATTTTCTATCATCCATAGGACACTTAGTGTCCGCAACAATGTTACAAGGTTGCAAATTAATGCAAGTTTGACAATGCTTTATATCAATCTCGTGCCATGCCTTAGAAGCACATAAATTTTTGCATCAATTATAAAATTGCCATCCAAACATTTAAGATTGTACTGCTATCAAGTCATTTTTCTTGTGTAGTTGATTCAAACCCCTTGATCGATGGCTAACATTGACATGTATTCGACCAGCTTCCAAACGAATGTTTGTTCGTTGACAATTTTTGACAAATCCTTCTTGGCACTTTTCAAGTATCARTYGTTCATCTAARTTGGTGTCACMTGGTATAATCACTTCTCCAACTTTGTTGAAAGGTACGTGCAATTTACATTCTTTGCTTCTAAGAGAGTTGTGAAARCAATYRACTTTATCTTTGGAAAAAGATTCTTCTTCTTCAAAACCACAAAGGTCTTCACTATCTTGTTCATATTCATATTGTAAAGTTGATTTTTGTGTTTCGGATGATTGGGCAACAGGTTCTTTTGTTAAGTTGCGAGACCCTCTTTTCACAAATTTTTTAGGAGAAATGTCTAGTTTTTCAACCAAGGATGTAGGTTGTTGTCTCTCAAGCATTTTTGAATTACTTTGGTGGCTTTTGGTAGATTTTTCATTTGCTACTTGTTGTTGAGAATCTAAATCTTGTTTTTCATTGGGATCTTGTTTTTTGAAAGATTGAGACATTTTTAATACTTTACATTCTTTATTAAAATTGTCATTGTTTTTATGACATTGGCTACTTTGTTTACAAGAAAACATTCTAAAAACCTTAACAAGCTCAAAACCAAGTGAAACACACTTTTTATTTGCCGTTGATGCTCCATCTAATGCAGATTGTATTCCCACCAACAATAGATTGTTCATGTGTTGATTCTTTGGTCTTCTTTTCCAATACCTTAATTATTTGTTGCAATTGACTTATTTCAATTTGCCAAGAATCTTTGAATTGTTTTAATTCTTGTCGTTTTACAAGTGAGGGTTGACGATAATCTTCTTGATCAACTTGTAATTTGTGAATTGATTGGGCAAGATTATCTAACACATGTTGTGTCTGAGTATTCATAAAAAAAAATTGTATAAGTTTTGTATACAATACATTCAATATAATTTTAGTTAATTTTTAAAAAAATTCCAAAATTCTAAGCAAATCAAATACATTTGCAAATTTATTCTTAATGCCTACTTTTGAGATATATTTTTCCATGTCTGCTTTTATACGATCCGGTTGTGGACACAGCATTGCAACATGTTCTAAAGCAATTGTTGCTCGTTGTTGCTCTTTTTCAAGCCCCACTGTAACTTCCATAGCTTTCGCAATTTCAACATTCATAGCACGTTTCCATGTTTTTATAGCCATCTCCACCTCTTTTTCATGTTGATCTAATGAYTCTTGGTTGTGTTGCAATGCAATCTCACATGATTTTTGAACTCCTCGTTTTTCTTGCTCGATTTCTTCCTATAAAGCCAATTTTTATTAAGATTGTAGAAAACTAAAAATATATATATAATTATGGAATTTCAACAATCAATAYTAACTTTGCAAAATGCATTARAAATAATAGCCTATACTCACTTTCAATTGCATACTCATGTGTTGAACTTTGATCATTTGTCCATTAAAGTGCCCTAAAATCTTAGACATAACTTCATTTGCTTTAATAGCTGAGCACCTTGCTTCTTGAGCAGCTTTAGATGCAACATCCCTTTCATTTTTAACAATAGCTACTGCTTCTACAATGCTCAAACTTTCTTTTTGTATCAATTCATTCAACTCTACATTTTTTGCTTGTGCGGCTGAAGCCACAAGCCACATTTTTTCTTTCTCCAAAGAAAGTTCTTCACTTGTTCTATGAGCTTGATTTGCTACACATTGAATTGTATTTTTTTCAAATTTTAGATTTTCTTGTAATTGGAAGCAAGTTTGTTTTACATTAGTAATTTCATTCTCAAAAGACTTTTGTATGTCATTGAGCATGTCTTTTGCTTTAGTAGCACAAATGGTAACTTCAGTTGCAGCTCTTGAAGCTACTTCCATTTCTTTTTCTATTAGAGATGTTGCTTTTGATGAACTTTGAGCTCCGTCCTATACATTGTTAATAGGAATTCATGCTWCAYGTATTTATAAACTTATAATAAAAATAMATTTATTAGTTATTTGTTAGCTAAGATTTATTACATTACTAAATTGCTKAACCATTTGTTTTTTGGATCAATTGCAAGAAAAGGATTAAGGTCCAATGAAGCTTGTATATTTTCATGTCATAAATTTATACACTATAAATTGGTCAAAATTCAAATTATTATAAAAAAATTTACTTGAGTTTCTCCAAATTCACATCGCAAGTTGTCCATCTCTTGTTTCAATGAATCTGTCATCARCAATACTTTATTTTGAGCACATTGGAAGCGTTTATTTAACTCCCCTCTCATTGARTTTAGAATTTCACGTTTGTTGGTAGCACATAATGTCATTAGTTGGTTTTGACTGTTAACATTTTCTCTTTCAAGCATTTCTTGAACATGATCTCGTTCAGCTTCTACTATTTCTGCTACTTCAGTACGAATGCTTTCAAGTTGCTTCAAGAACATCTAGAAAATTAAAAAGTGATAATGATTTAACTACTTTGTCATAGCATATTTTCATATTTATTATCATATTTTCATCTAAAAATTATATAAACATAATACAAATAATAAGGTTATATAATTTCTCATATTTTCTTAGTCAAATATATGTATAGCAATAATTTTTTGAATTCTACTAGAGAAAATGATTGGAAGAAGATTTTTCAGATTTTTTACTGGTAATTATAATTTCTAATTGCAATTTTACTTTCAATAATACAAATTATAAGAAAACCGATATTGCATAAGTTTACATGATGTGTTAATTTTGAATGGCATTGAGTTCTGTAACATTCTTGATGGCATCTAAATTCAGCCAATTGACCTTCAAGGTCATCAACACGATCACGGCAATCAATTTTGATATTAGAAATATTAGATCGAATTTCTTCTAGACCTCCGAGATAAAGCTTAGATAAACTTTCAACCCTTTCCATTATCAACATTCTTTCTTGTATGCCTTTCATATGAACAATGCTTTGAGTTCTTTCTATTTCAACATTATTTTCTTGAATTTTTTCTACAAGTTTTCGAATATTTTCGATCTCTATCTATTTAGACTTATAAAAATTAGTTAAATTGAATAGTGAAAATAAAATAACAAATTCCATGTATTATATTCTAACTTCATAAGTCATTGAATCAAAATCTTCAAATTTTTACCATAAATTATTCATTTTAGAATTATGATATTAAATTATATAATATTTATAATATTTATAGTTTTAGATCAAATTTATTGAAATAATTTTAAATTTTATGATTTTTTTGCAACATTGTTTTTGGATTATCACCTGCATATCATTTTGTTTGATGTTTTGAAGTTGTTTCATTAAAGTATTGTTTTCATTTTTTAACAAATTTTGTTCATTGTTGACTTCAAGCTTTGATTTTTCAATTGTATGGATAAAATTAGTTACATAACTTTGAATGTTTTCTTTTCTATAAGTCAACTCTTTKACTTCATTCCACAAATGTTTCATTTCACTTTTTAGTGCTAATATTCCAATATCACTTTGARGTTGATGCCTCTCAATCTTTTTTTCTATCATTGATAGTACCTATGTAGCATTAATTCATTGCAACAATTGCATTATGTTATTGGTCATAATTCATAAACTATAGCTCTTGATTTAATTTATCATCTAGTATTAATCTAAATTGCATTTGATATTTTATTAAAAAAAGAAGTTGAAGAAGAGTTTGAATGCATTATTGAAAGATGGACCAAATAAATGGAAWTTTTTTCTGATTTTAAGAAAAACTCTAATATGTCTTACACATGTAAGAAAAAAATTGAGATTTTAAAAATATATATTATGCTACATCACTTTTAAAATTTTAGGATTGCGAGTGTTTAGAGTCCCAAAAGTGCTTCAACAAACTCAAACCCAAAGCAAGACTAAAATCTTTATCTATATTTATTCTTTATTAATCTTTTGAGCTCATTGAATATCATTTGTTGAGTAGAATGATTTTCATGCCTTTCATATTCATCATCCTAAAGCATCAAATTCATATAAATACAAAGCAATGAATCATATATAGAATACAAAAATCCTTCAATCAATCATTCTTTTGTGAATATTAAAATTTTGAGTTATAATATTAACTACTTTTAATCAAGTATCTTTCATGTGTATATAAATTTAATTAAGATTATTTAAAAATTCTTCAAGTTACCTCATCATTATGGTATTTTGATTGATGAAATATAAGCCCATCAGAAGAGCTAATTGGGTCAAGTATTTTTTTATTCAAATGTTGATTTTTAGGAGGTGAAATATAATTTTCAACCATTATATTTCCAACTTTTTTATTGATTTTATCACCATTACTAATTCTATTGTTTTTCTTAAGTGAAGGATTGACAGATTTAGTTGCTCTTTGACAAGCATAGATTCCTAAACTTGTATTACATTCAAAATTTGATGATTGTATGGGCAAAAGGGTCTTGGTATTCAAATCAAGATAATTTTTACTGAAATGATTTGAAAGTTTCTCGTCAACTTGCATATTACAATTGCTCTCATCAAAATTTGTTGTTTTTTCATTATTTGTGGATAATTCTAGATTTTTGTTTTTCAAATCTTCCAATTCTTTATCACAATCACTTAGTTCAATATCAAAAAATGATTCCGGATTTACAAATTCATTTTTTTCATATTTTGAAATGTTCTTATTCAAATCTCTAAACGAATTTGGTGGACAACGAGAAATTGGTGCCAAACGCTTCAACTTTTGTATATAATGAGATAATGGGAGAGATGATAATGTCGATACAGATGAGGATGTTGATGAGCTGCTTGTATTTGAATATGGAGGAATATTGTTATAGGTTTTAATCCTTTTGCGAGCCTTAAAATCTTCATGAGCATTATTTTGATGAATTTTTTTCCCATCAAATTTAGGAGAAGAAGATGATGGTGAATTTGGTCTTTCTTTAATCATTGATGAAGTAAAATCATTGTTTTCATTTTCTTTATTGATTTCATTTTTTCCACTAGTTTTCAATATATTTCTATCTACATCCAAGTCATGTGTAAAACTSACAAGGCTCTTAGAAATAAATTTGATATGTGGTTTTGCTTGATCATTTTCAATGTTGTCATTTTCATCTTCCATTGTAATTATTTGAGAGTCTTTGTTTGTATCTTTATGTAGGTTTTCAACTAAACCTTCAACCATGACTTCTCGAATTCTTGAATCATTAGCTTTTTCTTTCAATATTTTCATTTGTAAACGAAATCTTTCACAATCTTCTTTTACACCTTGTACACCTCTTGATTTATAAGTACCAATTGCATCAAGCCCTTCCTTTTTACATAATTTGTTGAAATCRAATTTCTCATTGGTTTTCAATTTTTTTAAAGTTGAGAGTTCCATTCTTTTATGCGATGAAGATGGATGGGATTTCAATTTCAATTTGTAATTTGTATCATTCTCTACACATCTTGACGAACTACTACTTTTCCTAAAGTGTGGTATAAAACCCATATGCCCACATTGATCTTCAATTTCCATATTGAACTCATGTGTTTTCTCATCTTCTTTCAAGTATATTTTCTTGTCTCCTTCTACATTTTTATTTGCTTGGTCAATGTGAAAATCCTTATTAAATCCCGTTCTTTGATTACAATCATCAAATTTAGTAGAAATGGATGAAACAAGCTCAAATGACTTCAAACGGGGCACATCAAACTTTGATGTCATACTTCCATTCAAAACTTCATCTATTATAAAATCTTTTATGTACAAGMAATAAYAGGAAGTTTATTTGGAGCCTAAAAGCATGTCAAAAATTCTYCAAAAACATTAGTTCATTATAATCAATGTTATATGCATCCAAACTTTTATAAAATATCAAACAATCATCACAAATTTAAATAATTTTTTTAAATCAAWGCATTGTTATATTTATATTTTTTAAGTAGAATTTTAACTTACTTCTTCACCAAAATCCAAACTCCTAAAATTTGTTGGATTCTTTTTGCACCTTGTATGATGATATATCTCTTTGTTTAATTTTGTAACTACCACATCTTTTGGTCCTTTGAAGTTAGGTTTTGCATGTTTGTTTATATTTATTTTTTGTAACTATGTTCTTTCATTTTACCATATATTTCTAACATGCTCTTCATTCTAAAATTATTCGAGAATTTTCACTATTTTCTTAGATATGCTTTTTGGCATAATCCATGAACAAATCATATAATAATTGAACCATGAATTACATGAAAACAAGGTCTATTTTACAATGAATCCTAATTTCTTAAATAATAAGACTGTCCTTTTGGATATATAACTCTCATAATATACAAATGTTTTTGGATAAAATGTCCAAATAAATTCTAAGTTATAAAGTATTTATAGTTAATACACATTTAGAATTCTAAATCAGTTTTCAACTTCAATACTTTTATTTACTTTTTATGGATGAAAAATAAAAGTAATTTACATATCATACCATCACTCATACAAAACATTTTAAAATACAACAATAATTATAAACAATGAATAAATTGTTTTTTTTGAAACCTAAAAGGATTGTCTTGAAATGAGTTGTTATAGAGATTTTATCTCAACCTCCAATTGATGTTCAAACTTCAACATCATATTTTCACTTCTTTTCCTATCTTGTAAAACAAACAAACTATATAGTAGAATTCAAGATAACAAAGACGTGAAAAACATTGCACTTAGTAAAAATTTAAAATTTAAAATACAAAATTCAACAAAAAATCTTTCATCATTGTTTATGACTTTAAAATTTTAAAAGAAAAGATTATCTCTAAATAATTAGCATTGAATCTCAATTTTCAAATGATTCAAACCTATTAACCCCTAAGCGCTCAAACGACCATTTTTTGGTTGCTGCCCGACTTTGGGCAGAATTTTCGGGCAGGAAAAAAAAAATTTGATTTTTTTTTTTTTTTTTCTTGAAAATATTAGGTTGTCTTTCAGTACTTATATTCAAAACTAAGATCAATACGGTCAAAAAAAAATCGTAAGAGAAATAGCACAATGTGCTTAGAATTTTCTAGTGTTGAAAAATTTACTATTTGAAGAAACATTTGATATTTTTATGACCAAATCTTATGCATTTTTTCACAATTCAATAGAAACCACAATTTTGACCAATAAAAAAAAAATTCAAGTATTAAGGATAGAAATTGTATTTTTGGTGAATTTTTGAAGTTATATCTTCAAAATTCATTTGAAGAAAATCTAAAAACAATTTTATAATTTTGACTGTACTGATATCTTCTAGTTTTTGTGCTTCACATAAACTTCTTTGATACAAACTTCAAAAAAGTTATAGAAGGTATATTTTATAACACATTTGTGTTTTGTCCAAATCCCTCGGGCTTTTAGGGGTTAATATATGAAAATTATTCTTATAACCACATGGTCAAGATTCAATGTTCAGAGTATTTAAATTAATCAAATACTAAATAAATTTTAATTTTTGTGATGACCTTTAGGATATTGAGGTTATTCACATGGTCATAGACTCCATTCTTTAAATCTAGAAAGAGGGGCCTATAACCATTGATTTCAAACCTCAATATTTCATTATTCACTCTTTTTGCTTGCCATTTTGCAACTAGACATGAACAAAAATGATGTATATATTTTTTCAAGATGAAGTCATATGTCTACAAGTAATAAAGTTTTCAAATTTATTGGAAAGATTTTAAATTATTATGGATCTTTTAAGAAAAAAATGGAAAAAATTCCTGTGGTTAAAGTAGAATTTCAAACGTCATTTTGGCATAGTAGAAAAGTTATTTCAAAACTTTGAACCAAGAAAAGGTGGAAAATCAAGCCAAGTTTCATCTCCAAAAATCCATTTGACATTTCAAGCCTCCAATGAAAAGTTATGGACAAATTTGAAAGACAAAGTTTGAGAATGTCAAAGAAAATATCCCTTCCAACCGCTCTAAAGATATAAAATTTTTGGATTTTACAATCCCCAAGTTTTGAAATCTCAGAATTTCTATATTTAAGCAGAAAGCCAGAAAGTTGAAGGTTGTCGATTGAAAATTTTAAAATTTAAAGTTTAAAATTATTTGATTTTAAAATTTAAAATTCTTTTTAAAGTTGATTATTTTAATAAATTTATGAATAAGTAAGATTATTGAATTAAATTGAAATGAAATAGTCTTTACCACTAAAATTTTCTACATTACCAAACTACCAACAATACAAATATTTTTTTAGGGGATTGGACTGACCTAACTTATTAAGTAAGAAAACAAGTGTATCAAAAAGCAATGGTAGGCTCTTACAAACATAATAGAGGCAATAAAGCTAAGACAAGGTCTAAGAGATTCAAATTCAAAAAAGGATCATAGTGAACTACAAATATCATTCTTATCTTAATCTTTTTAATGCTTGCATGTTTTTGTTTTGTTTGCATTTTGATGAGCATTTTGAATTTCAATGGTAAAACACTCTTAATGCTTAYCCTATGTGAAGATCAAATTCAAAAATAATTAAACCATTTTTTTGTGAAAAATGCCACATGTCATCTTGGGATTGGTGTGAGGTGACGTGGACCCTTGAGAATGTGACAGGAAAATTCAATTTCAACACCTAAGTGCCAAATCAAACCTTCACGTGCAATATGTATTTTAATTTTTTTTTTTTCCATTTTAAATTTCAATTGGAAAACAATTATCAACTTGCCCCTTTCTTATCTTGTAACCTCTAATATGTTTAGTAGTGAAGTTCAATAATCCCTTTTAAATAATTTATCAAAGCTAACAAATGTCATTCAATTGAAGTTTGAAAATAGAAAGTCATTTTATCCCATGCCATATTTTTGAAAAAAACAATATCCCCMAAAATCCAATATCTATTTAATAAAATACTTTTGCTATCCCGAAGTCCCGAACCACTGGGCTTGTTGGATCAAACAAGATTTTGTTGCAGATATCCACAATCTTGCATGATTGGATTGATCATTTGAATTTGTATGGATTCTATTAGTCTAAGGTACAAATTCTTCCATTGAATTTTCAAATGCACTCATGTTTAAGAGATGAGAGCCAAAAAACAAAGTGAACTTATTAGGGATCATCCTTAACCCCTAAATGTCCAAGGTTTTTTTTGAGCTTCTAGGAATTTGCTCTACATTGAACAAAAAGACATCGTTCTGATAAAAAAGAATCAATTTTTTTTGAAATGTTACCATACAAATTCAAGCTAGACATGTTAGAGATCACTAAAGAAAATAAAACACAACAATATTACTTATGGATTGAAAGATTATAATGTTAGATCATGATGGTGTTTAAATTGCAAAAGTGAGTCCAAGTCTTTCAATCCTCTTTTCACATGTGAATTCTAAAAAGTTGGTCACCAAAAAAATATGAGGTCAAAAGGCCTAACATGCATAAGTCCRATCAATTTCTAGCTTCTCAAAATCTACTCTAGATTTTTTTTAAATGAATTTCTAATGTGTTTTTTCCTCCAAACTCTAAAGTATTTGAGGCTTGTTTTCAAGCACTCTCAACACTACAAAAAACGAAGATTGCAATGGACACTGTTTGCACACAATCTTGGATTATAAAATCACAAACAATCATTTTCAAAATCTGATTTTCGATGCTAAGAGTAGACTTCAGAAAGAGAAGTTTTCATAAATAGAAACTACCAAAAATAGAAACTACCAAAAATAGAAACGTGGTTAGGGTTTATTTAGCTTCAAAGTTATGCAAACAACATATTTTGGTACCTCGGGCATTTAGGGGTTGATTTCATCTTTCAACCCCTAAATCTCTCAAATTTGCACCTCTATAGCTTGATTAGCTGAAAACTTTGAGTTTATTCAAGTGAAATTAGTCTAAGAAGGTATTTTCCCTTTATTGAATTCATTCAATTCTCCAAGGCAAAAGTGAAACAACAAGGCAGACAAAATCTTGGGTGATTCAAAAGTGGAAAAAAATTCAGAATAGAATCTATCCTTTAAATCAGGCTTTTTGTTTGTTTGTTTGTTTTGTTTGTTATGTTGAGATCTCCCGGACCGTGCATCCCCCGGTGGCGTGCTTGGTACCGTCAAAAAGCTCTCGGCAAGGAGGGGTGCACAGGCTTTGTTTCATGCCATTCCGACCTACAGGGTGAAAGTTATTGAATTTCGAAGTTTTTATGAATCCAAAAATTAGAAAATTACTTTTACTTTGACAACGGCACAAGTTGTCACAGGGCACACTAGTAACAACTGACAACTGGACAACCGACAAYAAATTTACAACTGCAGATTTACAGACACGAGTTGAGGATGAAATACAAGGGACGAATACAACAAGTCCTACCCTAAATGATAAATTTCTATCCCGTTTGAATGTGGTCTGTATTACAAATGACTTGGTTAAATTTGAAACATCCAAAATTGCTGCACTAGCTGTAGTGTCAGATTGCATGATACAGCATGTGTTTGAGTCAGATCGCTATCTAGACTGCACTACGGTATGGATATCACATGATCTGAGCCACTCGATCATACAACTCTTGAGGTAAATTTCTTGGCAAAGAATTTGCAATGAAGTTTGCAATCTGCAGAGCAAGGCAACCCTAGTTAGAACATGTGCTTAGATTCTACACGCATCTGGAAAAGAAAGGTCATTATTGATATGAATCCTACCTTTGACTTCAATCTGCGAACAGTTCCATCTGCATCATTTACTTGGTCCAAGCAATTGAGAGCCTCTCTCAGAAGATCTGGAACACAAGCCTGCACATGTAATACAAATATACTCAATACTAAATAYTCACAACAACAGARTAGAATTGTCAAAAACTGTAGAATTTGTAGAACAAGTTTTTTTTTATTATCAACCGATTTGGTGACAAACACCTCTAGATGGCTTTACAGCTGCAAAAAATTACCTGCACGGAGAGGGAGGTGTAGCGCAAAGCTTCAGCACTGCTCTCAGGCGTTCGGGAGCCAAGGGGAAGAAATGCCAATTTGCTAAGCTCCATCAAAGCATCACTGTACCTCCCACTTCTGGTGAATCTGTAGAACGATAGTATCGATTCCAATTGCCTGAATGCAGTTTGTTGCCCTGCAACTTGTTCTGAACTCTGCAGACTGCATTTTGGGAGTAACAAATTGAAATTAGTCTGAGATTAAAAGGACATTAATTCCAATCAACCACACCGTAAACTGCAGCGTAGCAAGATTTGAGGTCTACAAGAGCAAAACTCCACCTGGAACCTCCAACCACTTTGTACGCCTCAAGTATTTCATTGCCAGCAAGAATGAGCCCTGAAGACTTGGTGTCCCCATCACCACGGCCACTTGCCATAGCAGCAATTGCATTAGACAAACTTTGGTTAACTATCTCCAAGGCTGTAGCAAACTCCCCAATGCGTTTCAGTAGCTCAACAGCCTGCCACAAAATAAAAAATCAAGGCCTCACACAACCATCAACAAAACGATATCAAACTCCAGTTGGACAAAATTTCTTGTGATATTAACCCCTGTAGGATCAAAAGGACCATTTTGAGCCTCGTGTTCCTTTAGAAGATTCGAATATGTGAAACGGGTACTTCATTTCGTTCAATTTTATACATTTTTGGACCACCATATGCAAAGTTCTTCAGTAGTTATGRAAGTGGTGAAATATTTGGTTACATCTAGATAATAAYTTACGTAATATGATAAATTTAAAGTCATTTTGAAAACAGGAATCCTAGGTACTTCCAAGGGTAAAGAAAGAATAGAATGAGACTCCACCTTATCATAGAAGCCGGATTCCTGGCATTGYCGAGCAGCCTCGAAAAGCAAACTGCGCTGGTTCTGCGGGTCAGGTATGAATCGCCTCAAAGAGCCCTCCGCACCTGACCCCCTACCACCAAGCAGCAGTGGAATGCCACCGTCTCGAAGGAGAAGTTCTGCATCACACAATAATATACGTCAAAAATGAGCTAATACTAACAACTGTTTACATGAAACAAACGGGCGGGTACAGCCACTGAGGACCGTCCTGCATTCTAGGAATCCATGTTAACTACAAATGATACATATAAACCTAGATCAATGCACTCAAATGTTTTCATACTTRATTGTAGTATAATGGGAAAAGTTTCATTACTTTTGGCATCAATCCCCATTTTTTATTTACTAAAGGTTTAAACGTGATTTCGTTGTCATTCAAGATTYAACTCTTAAAAGTGGAATTTACATTTATTATGACCATTCAAAAATAAAATTGAAAAGTGACGAAAATTCACAGCGTGGCAGCTTCTACAAGAAGGTTATGATCCATTAGGGGTTAAATTGCCACCTGTTATAAGCTGTTTTAGCAGCATTTGGTGTTGCCGTTGCTGATCACTGCTACCATGCCCACTCCACGCCACCGCCCCTCCCCCAACTGCTGCTGCGGCCTGAGCGTAATATTCTAAAGCTAGAGGCATATTTCCCTGCCTTACATATGTCAAAGCAAAGTGTCGGATAATACTAGAGATCTCAGAAGCAGCATCCATGGATCCAAGCCTCTTCACCCCAGCAGATCCGTCAGAGAAACAGCCATAGTCTGCCACTGCAATAGCAATGTGCACACTGTCGACATGACTGTCTTCTTTAATCATATAGACAATCGCTGCATGGAACTGCAGGCTAAGGAGGAGCACATAAGGATACACCAAAGGGTCCTTGCCATTCTTTGTGTAGTGAGAGGGCTGGAACTTAGTGAGGTAACCCTGCAGTTCTTCAAGGGTATACGACATCGAACCATCAGCTGATGTCCGAGACAAGTCAGAGGGRTTTCCAATCATAGCCAGCCTAAACCAAAGAAAATCCTCGATGGTGCTGAATAGAGAAGGCATATCCCGGAGTAGGCCGTCAGCTTGCTGCCTGCTACCGCAAACAATCGTATACAGCAGCAATTTCTTCTTATCATATCCACCCCTCCCCGCCCTATCACCAGATCGGACCATTCTCTCACATTCTTCCAAAACAGCAGCTGCTGTATTTGGTGAAACTGAACCTCTTTTTGCAACCCACTCTCCCAACTGCATTTAAACACCGAGTATTAGGCTTTAGAAAGTTGGGATCAGAAGCAAATTATTTATTACGATGTAAATYTTCAAACTTACCTGTGGAGCAAACGTGCGGCTCAATCTGGACTGCTGAGCTACCCAAATTGCTTCATCATAATAACCAGATCTTAAACAGTAGTAGATCTGCAAAAGAAAGAAAACACACACCAGAGATATCATTRAAGAAGTTAAAATTAGCCTCTGCAGTCTATCATGCAATACATAGTAACTTCCAAGATATGATAGGACATGATTTTTTCTTCCTATTGATACATCAACTTAACTTCCTCGGAGCTTCCCCAAAGATTTATTTCAACCCCAAGAGATATGGAAGCGGCCATTTGACCACTTAGAGATTATCRAAGTGGAATAATGCTCTAGTTGGGCAGATGCAACACCTGGTGCCACGTAGTATCCAGAGGAGGCTGTCTTTGCAAGTCTGAGGCATCGAAATCCAGTATAGTCCCCTGATCTTGTAGACGCACCTGAACAACATTCCGTTTCAAGGCCAATTTCAGTCATACTTAATGCTTTTCAATAGATATTCGATGCAAATGTTCCCTAAAATCTCTGAACTGCGGTAAATGAAACCAGCTCAAAACCCCTCCGGATTAGAACTGGAGCAGAAAACGAAGGAGGTCAGCAGTAAATTTGGTCGCCCAACAGAAACTCTGGGACATTCACTTACACGAAGAAAAGCTCTGATGCGCTGTAAATTTCCAGTTGAGCCCCCGAGAGCTGCCTGTCATGWGAATTTGCCAACTCAGTAAGCGGATCCGACAAGTGAACCTCAGCAGACTTGGGTCAACGATAATCCCAAAAGAAACAACGAAACTAAAAAAGAATTCTCAAACTAAGTACCTTCAAAATGCAAAATGGGTTATGGCAACCCAGCGGTTCAAGGAGTCTGTACGTATACATGACAACAAAGATATTCACAATACCACAGATGAGTAATACCTGGCTAGGATGGTTGTGGATTGTGTCCAGCATATACTTTTTGTTACCAGACTCCAGGTGTCTTCTCGCACCTGCAAGCATTGCGGCTTTCTTGCTAACATCGGAAACCATATCTACATCTTCGTTCAAAAGAGACTGGCATGAACACCGAAATATACATGTCAGGCAACGCTAACAAATCATCGCCTGTGCACTAATATCCGCGCTCAGGCAYCAGTAAGAAGACAAGAAAAAAATTTAAAAGTAGCCATAAACCTACACCACACCCAGATGTCAAGAAAATGAAAGTACTGGSTGAAAAGCCCAATTGAATTTCCAAGTACAAAGAACCCACGAAAATACCTGCAGGAGGTGCCATATCTTTGTTAAGCTCACAGATTTCGATGCTGTAGGTTCCAGCGTAGCACTCTCGTAGGCAGCTCTCATTGCAGTTGCAACCTACATTCCAATGGGCAACATTGATTGGGTCACAGGAACTCGATGATAATTACAAATAGCGTCAACATCCATCCTGACTCACCAGTCATTTCACAGTTGCCTCGTCCCAGTTCACAATAAACCCAGCAGATAAATAAGTACAAGATGCTGTACACTATCTCTAATTCCAGATTAAGGCCCCGCCTGCACCTACCAAGTTGCGCCAATTAGCTGTCTGGAATTAGTTACCAAATGTTCACACYAACTCAAACTCGATTTAAAAGTCAATGACGGAGACATGAATTTTTCATGACAGCAACCCACACTTACTTTAAAAGGCAAACTGCGCTCTCTTGCTTCGTTAAGCCTTGTGACAACATTTGCATAAGCTGAAGATTTTCTTGAATCCAAGTTCTGCTGTGTTGCAGACACGGATTCAGAGCCTCGCGGAGTATCCTGAAGTCTTAGCGGCGTGATTGCTGTAGAGCCTTGATAAGGCTGAATTGCATTTGCAGATACTCCTTGGTTACCTCTACTTGATGGGGCCTGTGGCAGTCGACTCAAGTTGTTTAAGAACTCCCGTTTCTCTTTCATCCAGTCATCCTGCGTCAAACGGGATCGTGTTCAGTTGCAAGGAAACGAAATAGTTCTCATTTCCGGAGAAGGTAAAATGAAAGTCTAAGTCCCATGCAACTACATCTCATCCTTGGAGGCAAATCCCTGACAATATAAGTCAAACATGGAGCAGACAACACCCTATACCAGGCGTAAGGGTCGGCTACCTCTAAACACAGAATTTGTTCTCAGCCAAGGAAAAGAAGCAAGTGTCTCTACCCCATAATAGTAATGAAAAATCTTCAAATGTCTCTTTCAATGCAATCCTCGATATGATTCTCAATCCCATCCTCAATATAATTCTTAGGATAATCCTCAGAAGTGTATGATCTTCATTGATTGAAACACACAGAAGCCTTACTTGACAATGTTAGAATGCCACTATTTCTTTAACTACTTGTCACAACTCTATTACACATAACAAATCATTCTTTACAATGATGAGTCCCAACATGCTACTATTCCTTACAACACATGTTTCATTTACATTGGGCACCAGTAAATTCTACACTTTGAAGAAATGGGAGAGACAATAAAGACTCAGAATACAAATAGACTAATAAGTCGTTGCTCACCTCCACCACTTTGAGCATGTAGGAGTCAAAGCTGCGAAGGTTGTCCCGTTGTGCTTCTTGAATGGCAGAGACCATAGCCATTTCATGCACCTGCCATCCCAATCCAAACATCAGAGATTGCTCTATTGGAGCATTCAACTCAAGTCGAATTAGCACGTGCCGATTAGTTAAAGATTCCTTGCGTCCAAGATRTGCAAGTACAGGAACTTGTGGCTGTTTTGCCAAAAACTCAAGTTCGATAATATTACAGCTGATTATGAAAAGTAATCAAGTCTCAACGTAGACGCGAACGTCGAGAATTAAAATCCTCACAAGAAACTCAAAAAAAACACACCTGCTGCAAGTATTCTTCCACACTTGTCGCTTCCACTGGAAAAACATCCTCAAAGGAAGTCTGCATGAGCACACACAGACGGAGATCCAGCTTAAAAGCCCCCAAAACAACGAGTTGCTRATGTCATATCAAGTATAAAAGGCCCTAGTAACATAATGAATTATTGCACTAAAGTTTTGCCCATGCAATGAAGTTAGGAATTCGTGCTCAACTCTCAAACCATATGTTTAGTGATATCTAAATGAAAAGCTAATGAAATGCTTTTCTAATGAGCTATAATACACTCAAAACTCATAGCAGTGAGATCGCAGAAAGGAATTATAGATGTGCAGTAATACTGTTATCAGACTGCCGAGAGCCACAAGCAGTTCAGTTKTTTGAGATTTTCTGCTCATTTCTGTGCCCAAATTCTGCAATGAACGCTATTTGGAAAGCTGAGAACGATGTGATTCTAACAAGCTATTAACCACATTCAGTATTGAGATTGCAGCAAACAATTCGCTGACTAGGGTTTCAAATGATATCAGTAGGTAAACCTAGTATACCTACACCTAGTATTCAGGTTTAACAAGTGCTTAACACTAGAATTAACAGAACAAGAAAACAATATGAATCCAATTCAATGTAATGAGAAGGTCATTTGTGATGCACAGAGAAGCCCATCTACTACCAGTTTGATGCAATGGAAATCTAACCTTAAGTTCAAATGATTTCAAATCACGTGTCAGCTGATCAGCACTGATACCTTCTCGCGCAAGTAATCTGCAACAGACGGATCCTGCATTAGAAGGAATCCAATTGAAAAGACTACCCTACCATGTGCACTTTCGCAGAGAATTATATTCTCAACGATATATACGAGAATTTCATGACCTAAACGGAAGAGATAGGGTACCTTGTTGCAGCAATGGCCTCGTTCGGAGCTTCGTAACGGGAGGTGCGAGCTTTCAGCTGTCGAGACAGCGTCTCCAATTGCTCCAAGCTTCTCTAGACCGTGCAACAAATTATAGCACAGTAAGCACAAWTTTTTTTTATCACACAGCTTTCAAACCTTCAATTCCAGTCCCTTGATTCACAGAATGAACTGAGTTACCTGGATAGGAGGAAGCGGAGCAGAAGGAGTGTAGGAATGCAGCAACTGCGAGGAATTGTGCAACAGATCCGCCCAGCTCCGCATATCCGCATCTCGTCCCGCCATTGTGGCCTCCTTCACCAAAACAAGTTCCAAAACCCTAAACTCTTACGAAAAGTTCTTCTGAACTCAATCAGCAAACTTCTCCACTTTCAAAATCACCATCGCCGAACATCAACAAGGCAAAGCCATGCACAGAACTCAAATTACAGCGCTCTGAATCCTAGACTAGAAACGCCGATACAAAACAAGACCTACGAAACTAAACCCGCTCTTCCGACGGAAAAAAAGAAAACCTCACACAACCCTAAGTAAGCAAATATCATGASAACTGATTCATTGTCAACCTTGCCCTAATCAGATTTGTGACAAACGAGGGCGGGAGTTTCAACATTTCAACTTCTCATCGTCAAGACTCGAAAGTAAAAGTTCTCAAATGTATGTATGTCCTAGATTTCACGGTTTACGAGGCATGGATACGTAGATACCCGGGGTTTCAGAGACGCCGAACGCCGCTGACAGCCGCAGTTCAACAAGCCCCGCCAACACGCATCTGCCACATTCAGCACAATTTTGGCTACTCGAGATAACAACTAAGTTTGCAAATTTTGTTGGAGTGAGGTTTTGTGAAGAAATTTGAGTGAGGCTTCTGCTTTTAGCGGCTATGGTGACCTGGACCTCACCCTTTCTTGCGTCGCCTACCGTTGTCCTTTCGTTTGGTGGTCACCGGAGCTCAGCGGTTGGGAGTTTCAAGCAATGTGAGCTTGGAAACCTAGCCTTAGGGTTTAAGACCTCGGGATTGTGTGGCTCGAGCTTCTTCAGGTCTGCAGTGGAAAGAGTTGTAGTTGTTGGTAAGACTGTTGCTCTTCTTCTATTCGAATTTAGGGCTAGTCAATGTCAATTTCCCTGGGAATTCTACCGACCTTAGGGCTTCATGTGGAGACTGCATCTCTTCCTTTGAGAATTKAGGGTTAGGATTTGCCGACCGAATAGAAGTACTATCTCGAAATTCTTTCAGAACATAGCCTTCTGAATTGGTTGTAATGTTTACCTTCTATGCATGTTTCTGGAAGTCTTGATGAGAATGGCATTCGTCTTTTCAAAGGTTAGGGTTGCAAGATGCTCTTTCTCTCTCACTACTCCAAGTGATTCATGTACTCTCAAACCTCGGTAATCTTTCCACTTATGGTCCCAACCTCTTCTCTATTGCATAGTGTGATGTGTGAGAATTGAGGAGGATATTCTAGAATGTMATTTTCGAGAAGGTCATAGTAAGAAGTTTGAGTGTACGTGCAGAAGCCAGAGCACCTGGCATGGCAATGGCTCAGGCTACTGCAGCGACTGAAGAGGTAGCGAAAACTGCAGGATTGAAAGTGCATAAACTGTCTGAGCTTGATGCTGACCAAGTTCAAGCCCTTCGAGCCCGCCCACGTATCGACTTCACTTCAATCTTTGCAACGGTATGTATCCTATGCAAGTGTTATTATAATTTCTTGCATAACGTGCAAGTACAGTTCTAAATCCTCACCATAAGGTTTTCGAAGTTTTTTTCTTCTGCTGCAAGTAAATATTGCCAGGAATTATCATATGTAGAATTACTTCCCGATTGTGTGTACTATCTGTAGGCAGCTTCGGATGTAAAATGACAATCTTTRGAGTAGACATTGAGGTGTATTGATTTGATGATCCAGACTCTTTCCCTATGGCATTGTCTTTATCAATGGCAATTGATTCTCCTTTCTTGCTTCACGTCCTCAGGTTGGCCCTATTGTAGAAAACATTCGAACTCGTGGAGATGCCGCTGTGAAAGAGTGAGTTTGGACTTGCTGCCCTCCATGATTTAGATAGAAACAAGAATTGTGCTAGAGGCTAGTGGCACTTTAGATTGCAGAGGCCGAAGCAACAAGCTTCAGATAACAAGGAATCCTCCTTCTTGATTGGAGATTAAATCGCTTTTCGTTAGTGTAACCTCATTTTGCACAATGTTGACCACTCCAAGTGGCAAGAATGAGTATGAAGAGATGGCACTTACATGCTAAGATTATTTTTGATAGGAAGGTTCTAGGTACTTCTTGGAGGTSCTTTGGACACTTGTTTGCCTCAGACGCATCATAAGGTGTCGTAAATGCAATGAATCATTTGAGCTTGGTATCTCACCACTACCTGCAAATGATTATGTTTCGAATTTTGAAGGTATTTACTGTGATTTGTTGCTTTGACCTGTGCAATCTAAAGTGGTCCTTAGGTTTTGTTGTTGATTTTGACTTTGTAAAAGTACCATAGAGWATATGGTGGATATGTGCTGAGACTATTTGCATTTGATGAGCTGAAGCGGTAAGATTTGGGTTTTGTGGTTGCAGATATACAAGCCGGTTTGACCAAGTAGATCTTGATGACGCAGTCCTTAAAGTTGCAGATCTGTCTGACCCTGTGGTAAGCTGAGATTCCTGTTCTGGAATACTTTCTCACTAATCGATACCCTGCGACATTGTAAATTGATATTATGCTTCTGGCACTCTTCTTTAGCATATGGTTGCGATTAATATTTTTGCGATTTGATAACCAGGAAATACAGCATTAACATGGGAGGCCTTTCTTGCTKAATCTTCTGTCCCTGTTCTTCTGACTTGTAAGTTTAATATGTGTGCAGCTTGATCCTGAAGTGAAAGCGGCCTTCGATGTAGCTTACGAAAACATCAAGTGCTTTCATGCGGCACAGCAAAAGAACCAACACCTACAAGTAGAGACTATGCCGGTGGGTGCTGTTAGAAACCATTTCTTTTTTTACTTCTGATTAGTGCATAATAATTTCTAGTATCTGAAACTAGTGGACAGTGTGTGAGGAATTTGGGCTATTTTCGAAGTACAGGTGTTTCTTCCAAGTAACGGATTCGGTGAATAGAGTATGAGACTCAAGAGTTTCTTTTGTCTTTTGCTTGAAGGGCGTGAACTGCATGAGAGTACCTAGGGCTATCAACAATGTCGGTCTTTATGTTCCAGGGGGCACGGCAGTCCTTCCATCGACTACTCTCATGCTGGCTGTAGTAAGTTTTGCAAACTAAAGTCCTGCTGCACTCTATGCAATTACGAAGCAGTTAACCACTCAGTGACCTAACTGAACTAGAAAAGTTCACTTTGAAAGCTAATAGCCGAGTTTAGTGATTTCTGAAACACATTTCTATGTTCAAAATATAGAACATGATTTCTTCTTTCTATTGGTTTATTTACATACCTTCCTGGAAGCTTCCTGAATGACCTAGTTCAACTCTTACACTCCAATTTGGGCCATTTGAGCACTTAGGGGTTGGGGAGGAGAGCATCATGATTGTTTGCTTGTTTAACGTTTATCTTGCTGGATTCCAGCCTGCACAGATTGCCGGGTGCAAGATCGTGGTTGTTGCAACACCACCAAGGAAAGATGGTTCTGTTTGYCCTGTAAGTTTGGTATTCTCGCTGTCTAGTCCATTACACGCTCTTAGTCCCTATGAAGATGGAGAGACATTCTCTTTTCCTTTCGCCGCTGTCTCTTTGCAGCTCACGAATACAGTGGACTAAGCGGTAGAGCTTTTGCTGGCAGGAAGTATTGTACTGTTGCAAGAAGTCCGGTGTGACACACATTTTGAAGGCAGGTGGAGCTCAGGTTTGTAATTTCAGTTTTCAAACCATGTTGCATCAACAGTTGATCAACCATTAATTGTTTTTATTTTCTGGTTGATCTGGTTGATTTCTAGCAGCATATTGAGATCAGCTATCATTTAGCGTGGAAAGGTTGGTAGGATTCCAAACGATCAAACTAGATTTTTTAAATCCAGGAATGAGGAGCATTYGCATGAACTCAATGTACTTTATATGAGTGTCAAGACCKATGTCAGTAGCAATACATTTCAAAAGATCCCCTGAAGGATTCTCGAAGCTAGTAATGGTAAATTGCTATTAACATGAGATCAAAATGAAGACAATGTTAAACCAATGTGAAGTGAATGTTCACTGAATGTTATTTTAATGGTTTCCCACGCTAATATCACACTATCATGAATTTAACATGATTTGCGTCGCACAATATGATATTGAGTGAACCGGAGGATTGTATGAAATTRAACCGGAGGATTGTATGCTTATTAGTTTAACGTTATAATTTTGTGAATTCAAACTAAGGGGCAGCGGCGGGATCTCTTGTGATGTATATCTAATTTCTCACTGATTTCTATGCAGGCTGTTTCAGCAATGGCTTGGGGCACCGAGACATGTCCAAAGGTACGTGGATATAATTATGCAGCCACAATCATTTTATMTAGAAATATGGTTTAAATATCTCTCGTAATGTTGCAATTCATTGCACATTGACTATCTTACAACTGTTCACATGATTATTTTACATGTAGGATAGAATGGGAAATAATCTTGCCTTTGCTAGGATTGACAGCARTCGTTTGCTCACAAGTGTCAAAATGCATGAACAGGTGGATAAAGTTTTTGGACCTGGAAATCAGTATGTCACTGCTGCAAAGATGTTGCTGCAGGTAGTACCATTTACTCTTTAGGAATCTTGTAGTCTTGTTCTTTTGTAGTGTTTTTCCAGAGTTGGCATGTCTTGATTCTGAATTCTAAAAATTCAAAGATCAACTTCGGTTAAAGAGATTTGACGTATTCCTGCCAATCTATGAATACCAGAATAGCGAAGCAATGGTAGCTATCGACATGCCCGCTGGTCCGTCGGAAGTTCTAGTGATTGCCGACAAACTCGCCTCTCCTGTTCATGTGGCTGCAGATCTGCTCTCTCAGGTAGCTACTTTCTGACCATACCTCTTTATGTCATAGTTTAGACGCTTTAAATGCACAGGATTATCAATGGGCTTTTTGCAACATTGTGACTGTCGATACTGTTGCATGTAAACCTGAYATTAACTCCTAATGTTCAAGCTAAGAATAGAGAATCCATTTCGGAAACTAATGACATTGCTCTTTCACTTTGATTTCACTTCTTGTTTCCTTCTATGTTGTGCAGGCGGAACACGGACCAGATAGTCAGGTGGTCCTTGTGGCAGTAGGAAATGAGGTAGAYGTCGCCGCAATAGAGCACCAGGTGGAAAGACAATGTAGGGAGCTCCCCAGGGACACCATCGCGACGAAAGCTCTTTCTCACAGCTACATTGTAGTTGTGAAGGATATGGCAGAGGTGATGTGCAGCTTCGTCTTCTCTTTGGGTCATTTCATTTTGGTACTGGAGTGTTTGTTGAGCACATCTAATTATATAAGGTGCTGGTGTTACCTTCTCTATTGTCACATCCTCTCCCCAAACCCTCAGGGGAATGGACAAACTTAGTTCAACGGTCACTTCACCACCACTCTGTTATGTCAGAAGGAGCTGCATGCAAATGTGGTAATGAGTGCGACAATTATGAAAAGAGTTCCGTTCTTGATTCATGGAACCCGATGTACTTCTTTATTGTCACGTTTATTGTGCACCATTTTTATTAATGTCACACTTCATTAATGTAACAGAAATCCATAGAWAATCATGTACATTTGAGGCGCTTAGGCTGGACATTAAAGAGGTCTAGGTGTACCTATATCTTAAGTATCGTGTGGCTCTAAACTGTATGTTGTGCTCAGGAAATCACTCGTTGCATTTGGGGCTTGATCTTGTTCTGTGTACTGCACGGTTAAAGTATTGATATTGAATCTGGATGTGCTGCAGGCATGTGAATTTTCAAACATGTATGCTCCAGAGCACTTGATTGTCAACGTAGAGGATGCCGAGCAATGGTTAGACGCTCTCGATAACGCAGGTACATTGTTAATTTTCAAGATTTTGTATGGCTCAACCAACAATATTGAAATTAAACTAAGTWTAACTAGGGGTGAGATAACAAGCTCAAAACAAGTCATTGTTCTTATGACACCGTATGTTGCTTTGAAGTAAGTAGTGTGCAWTTCACCTTAAAGATGTCGCTTGAAACTTTACTATCTCAAATGTTTCAAGAATGCCGAATAGGAACCACGTAACTTCCACCTCYTCATGCTCAYTCTTGTTGCTTTGGAATAGTGTAGAGTTGACTTTGAACAGAACAAGGTACAATGAATATGGAAATTTGATTTCTGCACCAATCAAGGCCTAGGATTTGTAGTCGTCTCAACCTTTGTTGGTTCAACCTAAAGTGACCGTGAGTTCATAACTTTATTTTCCGTTGTGGCAGGATCTGTGTTTCTGGGAAGGTGGACACCAGAGAGTGTTGGGGACTATGCCAGTGGGACCAACCATGTGCTGCCCACGTACGGGTACTCTCGAATGTACGGGGGGGTGTCTCTTGATTCGTTCGTCAAATACATGACCGTGCAGTCGTTAACTGCAGAAGGCCTGAAAAAGCTCGGGCCTTCGGTTGCCAAAATGGCGGAAGTGGAGGGTCTCGATGCGCACAAGAGGGCAGTGACACTACGGCTACTTGATATTAGTCAATGATGCGTTTTTCTGACGATCTATCTGTTCACTTGTTTAGTTGGATCATCAAGTTATTGGGAGTAACAAAAAGAGTTCAATTTTTGTCATGCCAATAGACTTCTTGCATTGCGCATTCTCGATTGCAAATGCAGCTCTAAATATGTTCTCTAGCATGAAAGTCTGCAAGGAGTAACGATCCTGCAATGGGCCTAAGTTTGGTGTCTTGCCAGGCTATGTGCTCGCAGCTGGCAAAAACTTCTTCCTCTTCTTCTGTGCTGGGAAAAAGCTCCATGATTGCATAATCGAACCCCTTGGCTCTGTCGGGAGAAAAGCCTGCTCCTGCGCTTGCCTGCCCTACCGTAGGGCATCTGCATAGATCACATCCATAGAACATAGGAAGAATTTTATGCTTGCATGTATAGCAGGAAGGATCTCGAAGGCACCTCGGAGGAGCAATTACCGGTATGTGCCAACTACCAAATTGTTTACGTCCTATTGCTAMGAGTTTCAAGCAGGTTCTTTTCACATTTTTGCAGTACTCTCAACTCTCTAATGACACGCTTTGTGTTTGCACATTCCCTGTATATTTTGACTGTTGAGGATTTCTCATATTGTGCACATTTAGAAGCCTGTTTGTTCCCAAGGCAGTTTCATTAGAGATGCSTGTGCATTGTTCATCTTAGTAATGTAAATAGAAAAGTTGAGTTATGTATAGTACTTGGAGGGTAGAAGTTGTATTGACTCTTCTAAAAACTTCATGTCCTGTGYTRAAGCCCCATCCTTGATTTTTAAGAGTGTGATGCACTTGGCTCCAATGTTTTCAATGTACGGACCACAGGGAATGCATTCCCAATCTATGGCCAGTCTATCCTCAGTCATTGGTTGCAACTTCATTTGAATATTAATATTGTCAGCATGTGCATAATAAGCTTTCAAAGCTGCTTTGTCTTGGTAACGGCCATGCAAAACATGGGTATAATCACCTCCTTGTACCTGCAAATTGTCCCGCTTTTAAATTGTATATGATTGATTGATTTAATTTTTAAATTTTTTTAGGGATGTACTTACATGTCTTCTATAAGTCATAAAAAGTTCAGATTTTTTTAGTGAAACTTTGAAATTATTGTGAATTTTAGGAATTTATTAAATTTTCAAATTGAAGTATAAAGTAGASTTGATAAGCHTCATTTCATTGGTTGGGCTCAAATTCAAAAWATTTAATTTTTACAAATCAAATTCACATGATGAATAGGGAGCTTGAAGATGTCAAAGTACACTACTACATGGAGATCTATGGATCAAGCATCTTCTTATGTAGAAAAGTCATAAATACCACAATTTTATTCAACACCACTCTCAAAAAATATATTCAAGCACCTCCCACAAATAAAAATTGGATGAAAATTGTGTTTCATTTTGTAAGCCCTCACAAAGTCAGTCATCAACCAATTTTTTGGTTGATGAATTGTTTCAAATGTTCAAAAATAATAAAATTCTTTGATGAATAGGTGAATTCTTCAAACACTTTTTGGATGTCATAGTGACTAAAGACATATCAACTTTAAAAGACAAAGCTCACAAATATATCAACATTCAAGGAAACCCATGCACTATAATACTGAGTATCATTTCTTTGCAATTTGAATCTTAAAGGTGTGGTTGCCCAAACATTTTGACAACTTTGTTGAATTCTCTTGCTTCTTTGAATCTTATTGAATTCCATGAATTGAAAGAGAAGTAGTAGTTGGAGATCTTAACATAGAAATTTTGTTAACGACGAGGGTCATTTGCTTGATAAACTTGGATGAGCACCTAAGCCACACCAAAGTGTCTATAGTCCAATAGTTAAGATAGCAAACTCTCTCCCATTGGAGACTAGGTATGCAAAGCAATTTATATTTGAAATTAAGGATTCATAATCTCTCTATACACCATAAACTTGAATTGTATTTGTAGTGATACATGCATGTGCCAACCAAACATACACTAAAGAAATTACAAACCAATTGTCTCTTACAACTTGGTTTCTAATTTACAAATAAAATAAAATTTAGAGGACATAAAAGGACAACTAARACAAACCTCTCAAATCTCATAATTTGATCCTCAAAGTGCCAAGTACAAGAATTGTACCGAGAGTGCTGCCCCAATTGTAAGTTCCATCACTCCATCCAACTTCCTTAGCTCATGCATTGCATCCAATAGCGCACTTTTATGCTCCGGATCCGTTTCTGATTTGATCTTCAACAACACAACAGGCTCCACCACGGGCTCTTTGTGACATGGTGCCGTTGCCAAGAATGCTTCATGTGACGCTCGGCGACTACTCAAAGCCTTCTCAAGAACTTCCATTGCCATGGATTCCCTTGGTCCTCGCAAAGCCACCTCTGCYACAGTTGATGGCCTCCTCAATCGTGCATCTTGGGGGGAAGAGGGACAAAATTGAGGGCAGGTTCAATTGGATATTGTAAGTTATAAAGTAATAAAGTTTTCTAAATAATGGCWATATGATTTTTTTACATTGGTTTTAAAAATATTTTTAAAATTAAATACTATTGTTTAGGCATGTAAAAGACACCCTCATTGTTAAGAATTTTTTCATACACTAAACTTAAGTTCTCGTATGTTGAGGTAATCTCAATTGTGGTATACAAATTACTCGAGTAAAAATAGAAGCAAGTTGGAAAATAAAATAAATATAAAATCAACTTTTGGGAGGTTCTCACTATTTCTATAATTTGGGAGGGGGAGTGAGCAATTCAACCCCTAAAATGCCCAAAATACCTGATTTTGGTGTTGACAATGCTTTGAAGTCAAATAAAACTGAATCAAGTTGTTATTTTTCAAAAACACAATCTTCTACAATCTTCCTTTAGAAATTCATTTAAAAAAATTGTAGAGTAGATTTTGAGAAGCCATGAATTGATTGGGGATAATACATACTAGATCCTTTAACCTCATATTTCTTTTGATGACCAACTTTTTTGATTTGATGTGTGAAAAGAGGGTTGAAAGACTTTAAAACACTTCTACAATTTTATCTTCATAATAAACATTATAATCTTTCAAACCATAGGTAATATTGTTGTGTTTTCTTTACCTATGTGATCTCTAACATGTCTAGTTTAAATTTGTACAGTTACAACTCAAAATAAATTGATACAACTTATAAAACTGTCGTCTTTTGTTCAATTTAAAGCAAATTCCTACAAGCTCAAAAAGGCCTCGAACCCGGAGGCCTGTATCCGGAGAAGTGATGTCTTGGATGATAACCGGAGACGTAATATCCTGGATGATAACCTGTGGCATTTCCGGGTTACGGTGAGACCTAACTGTGACAGCCAGCGGAGAGACCCTGCAGGTGCGCTTTTACGGAGTCGCTGCACAGAGTGCAGCTGGACTCTCCACTCCTGCAAATTTTACGAGATATTGCCCCAAGTTCTCGCGATGGCGGACGGGAACCCTCGTAAGCGACTTCCMTTGAAAATTTCCGCACGTATTTGGTGCATTTTGACGCATTTTCGGCATCTTAAGATGGTTTTAGGGTTAAGGTTCGAAATGTTTTAGGTTTCRTGTTGCGACGTTCTTATTGTRCTCGCGGTGTTCGAAATTTCAGTTTCATTATGTTCACTCCATGTTTRAGGTATAGCATTGATTTTCTTTCGGGTTTTCGGTATGGCAGCCCCTATGCGCTCCTTTGCTCAAGCAGCGCAGACAGAGGTGGATGCCGTTCCCCTGAGGGTGGTCCAGATTGATGGCCTGGTACGCTGCCCTTGTTCCTACGAATGCTGATCCTTTGCTGTACATTTTTCATATTGTCATTTATCGTGACTTTTCTCCAATTGCTTCAAATTTTTGAATTCGGAATCTTCTCTRTGATGCAGGTYGCCTTGAAAATCATTAAGCACTGCAAGGAGTGCATGCCTGCACTTGTGACAGGTCAGCTGCTTGGACTTGATATTGGGAGCATTCTAGAAGTCACCAACTGCTTTCCATTTCCGGTATGTTTGGATTCCTGTTTAGGTTTGTTAGATCCATTTCGGAGCACATTGGGAGGCTTYGGCCTTAATTTGATTTTGGCATGCGATTTTAGAGTACAGTACTCTGCCGCAATCTAGGTCCTTCAAGAATCATATATTCTTCTGGWTTCGTAACTATGCTAGGAGAATGTGAAGATTTGATATTAGTTAGCARTTTTAGGATCGTGACGGCTTTTTTGGTTCATGTATTTTAAGCATTTGAGGAGCTCAGAAGAAACAAACATTAGCATTTTTAGCTAACATTGACACTCTTATTTCACTCAGTCTGGGGATATGATATAATGTCTGTCCTCATTTGAAGTATACTTTCCATGGTATGATCAATTAMATTGGTCATTTACAACCATGAATCCTTGGTTCTTAAAGGGTTAAGCACGGCACGAACAGTGTTTAAATACGGCTGTCCAATGGGCTGCAGCTATTGAAGTACTTTTRTTGTTGTGTATGATGGTAGCTCAAATTGTTGGACTCTGGTATTGGCATTTCCATGTAAATACAAGCAAACTCCAGTAATGCTATGGGAACTGGAAGAATATGACATTGGGTTAATTTAGATTATCCTTTGGTTATTAATGGACTTCCACCATCACGAATGGCTTTTAGCTGCTATTGACGGACTCGCATTATTGGAGTGACTGTAGAGCCGGTCTGGAGATGAGGAGGATGAATTGGATACTGACGGGGCGAATTACCAATTGGAGATGATGCGCTGCCTTCGCGAAGTCAATATTGACAACAACACTGTTGGCTGGTATAGCACATTTTGCACCTTCTCTCGCGCTCAACCGGGTATTTGTTTTAAGTCGGGTAGATATATCTGGATGTCTCAGATGGTAGTTCTGCGCTTCCGTCTCAACTCATTTTTGTTCAATTTGTTATTGAATGGAAGTGGTTAACGAATGAACTGTAAAGCATGACAGAACGTGGTGGTGAATCTGTCGACCAATTGATGTTTAATTCTATTTTGGACATGAATATTTTAGACGTTGGAAACTTCGCTGGCTGAAGTATGATATTTGTCAACTGAGACAAGTTTCTATATCATGTTGCTGCACATGAATGCTTAATGAAATCGACCGTCTTTMTTCTTGGATTGTAGGTATCAGTCAACATATATGGGTTCGTTCCAAACGGTAGAGCTTATCGAGACGTTTATGAATTACCAGGTAGGTACTCACAACAATTCCCAGATTCTTTGTTTTGTTTTGTTTTGTTTTGCTTTGTTTGCTAGTTTTTTTKATGTACCGGTACTTCGAGTTCCTTATCGTCTCATTGCACTCGGTTTGCAGGAGAATATCAAGAGATGCGTTTGCATCATTTATGATCCTCTTCGTTCAAGCCAAGGGGTGTTGGCCTTGAAGGCCTTGAAGCTGTCAGAAAGTTTCATGGAACTCTACCGCTCGCAAACATTCGTTGGGGAGAAGTAAGTGTATTCGTTTGGTAATTCTTGTTTAGAACCTTGCATGTAGTTTTTAATTTTCAAGAAGTCTCGATTGCAATTCATAATGTCTCAAGACGTTTTTTGACCCGAGTGTGTACTACAATCTCGCAGGCTGAGGGAGAAGAATTTGTCGTGGAAAGATATTTTTGAGGAGATTCCTGTAAGTGTTTGAACTCACTTGACTTGTTAAATCGTTTGAAATCGCTCGTATGGCATTTGGACTCCCAAGTTGATTTTTGTTTTAATTGTGTTGATTGCAGGTAAAGATCTCCAACTCTGCACTCGYTAGCTCCTTGATGACGGAATTGGAACCTGAGGCTCCTGCCACTCAGGTATTTTGGTCTCCTTGGGTTATTTTTCTTCAGTCATTGGACCTGAATCTTCTTTTGGACATAAACGTTGATTTGAAGCACGTTAAACTGAAGTGAACGGGTAGGCGCTGTTTCGTTCGAGTTCTTAGTTCTGCTTTGAAGAGAGTAGCTGTCATTTTTTACTGACAACCTTGCTAATTGGGTGGATATGTTCAGTGCGACTTTGACAGGCTTGTCTTGTCCACAAATCCATTCATGGAAAAGAACTTGGAATTTTTGATCGAGTGTATGGACGATCTTTCCATGGAGCAGCAGAAGGTATGACGGTTGTATGAAGGGTGCATCTGCTAGCAACTTAACAACCGAGCAGTGTGGTACTGGTTGCAGCTATGATTGACTAGCACAAATCTGGATACCATATATTGTGCACCTCATATCTCAAGTTGTCGACAAGGAGGAAAGGGCTAATCATTCGTTTTGGATGTCTGCAGTTCCAGTATTATTATCGTAATCTGTCAAGGCAGCTAACACAGCAACAAGGCTGGCTGCAAAAGAGAAGGTATTATTTGCTTTCAAAATTCCTTATTTGGTTTGCATATCCCGTATTAAGCCCAGAGTGACCCAACTAGAAATAGAAAGTCCACCAATGTCACTTTTTGATTGCAGTATGCTTCTATCGTTAAAAAAATATAGGGCTTTATTTATTCTTGCTACTGGTACACTTTGGTGCATTCCGTGAAGCGTCCAAAATGGTTTATTTTAACTCGTATAGACATGGAAGTGGCCATTTTCGGCCATTTGATTGCTGAATACCTCTGGCCAATTTTGAGCTATCGATTTCTTAATATCAAGTGTGAGCATTTTAGTTCGTGACTGTGAGGCAGTTAATTGGGTTTATAAATTGTGAAATTTATGTCTTTCTGCAGAACTGAGAATGCTGCCCGAAGAGCTTCTGGGGAGGAGCCGCTCCCGGAGGAAGAACCCAACAATCCCATCTTTAAAGCTCTACCTGAGCCTTCACGGCTTGACAGCTATCTGATAACAAATCAGATTTCGAATTACTGCAGTCAAGTGAATGGGTATGAACARAGTTATAAAACAGATCTTCTTGACACCAGCAATCTGAAACCGTTTTGATGATAATTTATAATCTAGACTGAGTATTGCATGCAGTGCACTATGGCTTGTAGCTGGAGTCATGCCGAGCTGTAAACCCTAGTCATGAGGTAGGGACATGTGCCCACCACAAGCCATAGCACGCCGCGTSCAATACTCAATCTAGCATAGCCACCAACAGAAAATAACAAAATATGTGATCAAATGCATTGTGGGTTGTATTCTTTGATTACTAAGGGAGTGAGGGTGTGTCACATACTCCTTCAAAAGTGGAGGTGACTTCTTTTGTTAAATATTAGTTTCTGTGATACAGTTTGTGAATTAAGAGTTATTCTGAAATTTGCTTCCCACTCCCACATTGTTGATATTCAATTTCACGTTATGATTGGTTACTAAAGTTTTGCGTCGTGATTTTCTTTTTGAAACAGGTTTGCTGCACAGAGTTTCAGTAAATTGTATCTGATGGACTCATTCCACGAAGAGTAGGTCATGTACCGGTAGTTTCTGTTCTCAGTGAATTTTTTCTCCTTCTCTTCTGACTTAGGAAGGTACCCYATGTTTTGCAATGGAACTGTGAGCATGGTGAGAATTTGGTATCTTGAAGCGGATTCGTAGATTAATGTTGAGTAAGTCTTCCGCTATGGAGTGGGAAGTTATGGAGCCTCAGTTTTGCACTTGTGAGTTTCATAAGGTGCTCACAGTACGCAGCTTTTCAATCATGCATGTAGGACTTGTGCACTTGAGATTGCTCAGCTACCACCTTATGTTCAGAATATGAATTGAATATTTGTTTTCAAGGTTGTTGACACTAATGAATGATGCACCGTTGATTCAAATCTTATGTAATTACACATAATTGCATACCGACCTAAATGCAGTACTCCAAAATCTTGCATAATTTTGAGAATGTATTCCACCTCAACACACAAACTTTTGTCAATCATCTACAAATATAGAATTGAAGCCATATTAATTTTGTAATTGGTATATGCATATAACGCAGTCTTTGTTGTCCTCAATCTTCTTTGCTAAAGTTGTTACTTAGTATTTTATAAGTAAGACTATTTGAAACTATGGATAGTGTGTTAATAATTCATGCCTTCTATGACATTCGGTGTCCACACAAACTCAAATCTTCAATCCAATCAAACATTGAATAATCTAAATAATGTTCACAATAGATATAGAGGTTGGAGGATCCTTGAGAGGATCAAACCATGCATAAATTACTCCATTAAATTCTTGTTGTATTCATTATTGTAAGGTGAAATAGAAAAACAAAGTGAATTAAAAATGATCTTTATTTTCACCTTAAAAATATAAAGAATGTGCAAGGCAGTTACTGCTTTTTTTTTTAGCATCTTGTGAAACTATGGGTTTTTGATTGTGAGCTCATTGAGAAAAATTGATGGGGTACATGTGTCATTCAATCATTGTTSGTTAAACTTTTCTCAAAAATTTGAAAGGGATATATGTGTTACTTTGCTATTGATTGAGAAATTGACACCATTGCTTGTGACATGCTCCCCATCCCATATTTGTACTTCTACTACATTTGTTTGGCCTCCAAACAATATGGGATATCTAAAATTTATATCTAGTATATGGCCATATGTACCATTGTGTATAATTTGTATGGATACATATGGCCATATATCCATATGTTTTATGTACATATTCCACGTGACTGATGTATTCCATTTATCATATCACATATAAATTCTTAATAGTTACTTTCTTGTAAAATCACACTACTTTGAATGTGGTACACATATAAATTTTTTAATTAGGATGTAGACAAGGTATACAAAGCTATTAAGGATCCAATAGCCAATGCATACTTATTTATATATGTCTAACAATTCAAGTGAACCCTTAATCCTTGAATTGTTTTTACTATGTTTTCACAAAAATGCTCCAAGATTACCATTTCTAGTAAAATCACCAATTTTTTAGGATCAAAATCCATTTGTGAACACATGTAATTGTTGAAGCTTGTCACACGCCAATTTGAGAAGATGTAAATTTCATATTTTAAAATTTTCACCATGTAGATTGCAAGTTATTAGTGTTTGAATTGACATAACATCCTTTTCTTGGCCCTACAAAAAAAAACAATGATTGGAATTTTGTAATAAACAATCTACACCCATTATTTCCATTTTTCTTCAAAAATATTGAAAATTGAATTAAATAAAGGACTTCAAAATTTACTATAGAGTGGAGAATCCATAATTGCCTCCAACTAAAACTCCTCATAAGTTTCATCTCATTAATCAAAATGGAATGATTCAAAACTTTCCACTTCATATAAATCTAGAAAAAACATGGTATTCAAAATTTTGAGAGAATTCTTAGAATTTGAGAGATAGAAGAGCATGAAATGAGATTGACAATGAAAAAAAAATTGCTAAAAAAAAAAAATTCCATTAAATTGAGAGTAAGAATTTTTTTAAACTATGACTATTTAGGTTGAGTCAACCTAAATAGGTAAAATAATAATTAAAAGTGTGACTATTTAGGTCGAGTCAACCTAAATAGGTAAAAAAATAATTAAAAGTGTGACTATTTAGGTCGAGTCAACCTAAATAGTGACTATTTAGGTCGAGTCAACCTAAATAGGTAAAAAAATAATTAAAAGTGTGACTATTTAGGTCGAGTCAACCTAAATAGGTAAAAAAACAATTAAAAGTGTAACTATTTAGGTCGAGTCAACCTAAATAATCACACTTTTAATTATTTTTTTACCTATTTAGGTTGACTCGACCTAAATAGTCATAGTTTAAAAAAAATTCTTACTCTCATTTTAATGGAAATTGTTACTTCTATTCATAGCACCCAAATCAACCTAAATTAACATTTTCATTTCGAAAGGTCTTAAAACTCTCAAAATTTTGAATATAATGTTAAAACCAATTTCAAATTTTCTTTTCTTAAAAAGGTTATTTTAAAAAAAATTGTGCTACCCAAGTTGTCTATTGAGCAATGAAAATTAAATATTATACAATATTGACATTTAAACCATGCAGTCAAAAGTTATGAAAATTGTTCCATCTTCAAGCTACTCCATGGGCTCATGTTGTGTGAAAAATTTGAAAGAAAATAGCAAAAACTTCATCCATGGTGAGCCGCCTAAAATGGCTATGTTGCCAAACACTATTTTGTCCTTTAGCGGCCAAATCGATAAAAAGAATTGATCCAAATCAATGCGACCAAATCAACAAAAAATTTGAATTTTCTATTAGTGGAATTAAAACATTCTACAAATATACATAGAATATAGGGATACAAATAAATACAATATCTACAATGTGTATGTATGCTTTAGGTTCGCATTCTAGGACCACAAATTTTGAGACAAATTTCTACCCCTATAATAAAGATGAAATCATTCTAAACCTCAACCCTCTAYGCAAGGTCCATAAAATTTGTTTTTGGAGCAAGCATACATTTTCTACTTAGAAATCAATGAGGCATACAATTTTAATGTCTACAATTACTATAAATGTTGAATGTCTAGTACTTTATTTTATACCAGCATGCACTATGCCATAGCTACAGTCAAAATTAAAGTAAAAGGGTCCAAAATGACCCTGAACTACGAGGGTGATGGTGTAAGGTACCCAAATTGAATGGAGAAGTTGGCGGTTCAATCCCTGATTGTGAAATCCCCTTACACTTGACTAGAAAAATTGTTGAAGGTTGCCTTGCAACTTGTGAGTGTCAAAAAAAAAATAATCAATTAAAAGATAAAATTAATAGTAATTTTTTTAATTCATAAAAGCTTCAAACTTCAATATCTTTTTCTTTCGTGAGTTGAATCGCCACAAAAGAAAACTTGTGCACCCTTAGTCAACGAGGGCCTTTACAATCAGAACACAACTAAAGACACACAGTCCAGAAGATCCTAATGGAACAAATAAAACAAACAAACAACTTAACCCCTAATTAAACAAAGCTGAGGCCATTTCCTGGTCGATGAATGAGAGAGCATCTTTCTGTGTAGGACAAAAATGCAACTATCTATCCTCGGAATTTGTGGTGGAAAGGGAAGATTTTCTATAGTGCTTTGACTTCCAACAATTGTTTTTGGATTTTTTTAGGCCTATGCCATTCCCACGGTTTTAGAAATTGATGATTTCCAGGGTCACCCTGGAGTCGTTCAAGGGTTAAAGTATGGATCTTGTCCCCAGTACTCTACAAAAAGATATCCCCTGTTTCCTACGACCTTTAGAGGATTGAAAAATGCAAAAGAATGATATGCTTTTGAATGATATGCATTTGATTGGTTTACGATGACTTGGCCTCCTCAAAATCTGACGTGGAAATTCCATTTCCGCACCTGGACGGGACTCCCTTCGTCTTCTCCAAATCCACCCTCTTCTCCGAATCTCCTCCGCAATTGTAAGCACTCACCCCTCCCATCCAAATTGCAGCTTCTGCGAGTACAATTCCGTTCAAATTCGGGGGGGAGATTGTGTTCTTCGCCGTGGGTGGCGATGCACGCGGCTTCGAGCAAGCTAAGCGGCTCGTCGGGATGTTTGCTGAGTACATTTTCGTCGAATAGATCAAAATGGGTGCACCATTTGGCAGCTGCAAGAATTCCTCAGCAGCAGCTGAAGAAGGAGAAGCAGAGCGTATTGAAGTCCAGATGGCTTGTAGGTGTGCCGCNCACTTGACTAGAAAAATTGTTGAAGGTTGCCTTGCAACTTGTGAGTGTCAAAAAAAAAATAATCAATTAAAAGATAAAATTAATAGTAATTTTTTTAATTCATAAAAGCTTCAAACTTCAATATCTTTTTCTTTCGTGAGTTGAATCGCCACAAAAGAAAACTTGTGCACCCTTAGTCAACGAGGGCCTTTACAATCAGAACACAACTAAAGACACACAGTCCAGAAGATCCTAATGGAACAAATAAAACAAACAAACAACTTAACCCCTAATTAAACAAAGCTGAGGCCATTTCCTGGTCGATGAATGAGAGAGCATCTTTCTGTGTAGGACAAAAATGCAACTATCTATCCTCGGAATTTGTGGTGGAAAGGGAAGATTTTCTATAGTGCTTTGACTTCCAACAATTGTTTTTGGATTTTTTTAGGCCTATGCCATTCCCACGGTTTTAGAAATTGATGATTTCCAGGGTCACCCTGGAGTCGTTCAAGGGTTAAAGTATGGATCTTGTCCCCAGTACTCTACAAAAAGATATCCCCTGTTTCCTACGACCTTTAGAGGATTGAAAAATGCAAAAGAATGATATGCTTTTGAATGATATGCATTTGATTGGTTTACGATGACTTGGCCTCCTCAAAATCTGACGTGGAAATTCCATTTCCGCACCTGGACGGGACTCCCTTCGTCTTCTCCAAATCCACCCTCTTCTCCGAATCTCCTCCGCAATTGTAAGCACTCACCCCTCCCATCCAAATTGCAGCTTCTGCGAGTACAATTCCGTTCAAATTCGGGGGGGAGATTGTGTTCTTCGCCGTGGGTGGCGATGCACGCGGCTTCGAGCAAGCTAAGCGGCTCGTCGGGATGTTTGCTGAGTACATTTTCGTCGAATAGATCAAAATGGGTGCACCATTTGGCAGCTGCAAGAATTCCTCAGCAGCAGCTGAAGAAGGAGAAGCAGAGCGTATTGAAGTCCAGATGGCTTGTAGGTGTGCCGCAGGGAGCTTACGGCTTCGTTTCGACGCTCAACTTGGCGACATCGTATATGTCTGCTACGCGAAGGGAATTGCTGGTGGTGGCCTCGAGCGATGACAAGGGCAATGGCTCCACCACCTCGGATGGTAAAAAGTCGGGTGAAACCTAATGTGGTGGATTCATAGTGCAAATCGGAATTCGGTTAGATTGGTAGTTCTTCTCCCTGTGATTCTATCAATCGATTATCAATCGATGAGTTGTCTTAAAATCAATTTTGTGAAAGATATGTACATTCTGCACTTTTACTTCCCTTTGCCAGCTGAGAATTCGTAGAATTSAGTCGAGAATTGAGTAGTACTCGGTGTGAAGTGGCAGCAGGGATGATTTCTAGGGTTTGAGGTTTCAGGCTAAGTGCCTTTCTTTCTATCATGCCGAAATTTCGATGTGGACGTTGCAGATTAGTACTAGGCACTTGTTGTAGGTTCTTCGCCCGCTGATTTTATTAATCTTCGAGTTGCGGTGAATTCAATATTGAGACTGATATGTGGATTCTGCAAATTGACCTCCACTTGTCAGCTGAGAATTTATTAGTATTCAGCGTGAAGTGGCAGCAGGGATGATTTCTAGGGGTTGAGATTTCACGCTAAGTGTCTTTCTTTCTATCKTGCGGAGTTCGATGTGGACATTGCTTGATTACCCGCGGCTGCAAAAATCCGAAGGAACTCTTTTTTTCAATTTTTCAATTTCAATTTTGCKTGTTGTGTAGGAGTGTTGTCGGGATATCAGCTCCCGCCGAAAGAAATCAGGGAGATAGTGGACGCGCCACCGACTCCGGCGCTCTCGTTTTCGCCGAAGCGGGATGAGATTCTCTTCTTGCAGCGGCGCTCGCTGCCTCCGGTGTCGGAACTGGCCAAGCCGGAGCTCAAGCTTGGAGGCCTGCGCATTGACCCTGACTACAACTCTCGGAGCAGGATGTAAGCTTTGCTTTCACTTTACACAGCCATAACTCTATTGCAAAACGTGCATTTTGAAWTAGAGTAGAGAGAAGCTCAGGGGGGTGTAGATAAGAGAGATTTCACTAAAAGAAGACTGTTTTAGGATCTTGTCTGCAAGTTCCAGATCATTTTAACTCAGAGTTCTGTAACAGGGTCTCCGAAACTAACTTATGAACTTGAGCTGGAGCATTCAAGTGATTGGTATTGGGCTTTAATTTAGGCTACTGGCCTATAAGTGCAGCATGTGCAGATTCAATTAAGCTTGTTTAGTTCCTTTATTATAGAAACTATAGGACGATCTCCTCTCGATTTGTGGGGAATATTCTTGTTATGATGTTTTCTAATAGTTTCGAAATCAGTCTAATTTTACTGAACACCTTACTAGAGCTTTTATCTAAAACAAAGTCGGAAAAGTGAGCTGAAGTGCTCGAATGCTTGGCATGGGGTTGGAGAGTTGGAGAGTGACTGATAAGTGCAGCGTGTGCGGATGCGATAAAGCTTGTTTTCAGGTCCTTCTATACTGGAATCAGTATCCATAAGCTGCTGGAAGATGGGACGTTAGGCCCTGGGCGGTCTATTGRTGGTCTTCCCGACGATGCCAAAATCAACTATGTGAGCTGGTAAGGTTTGCCATGTTGTGCTCACTATTCTCATGAAATTTGACATGCTCATACCACCCGAGAATTATTGTTGTAACTTCATTCAAGGTTTTTTTCTGGTCTTAGATCTATTTAGAATTACGTTGATATTCATGTTTTGTGCTTGCTATGTGAAGGTCACCAGACGCTCAACATTTAGCTTTCAGTGTTCGTGGCGTTGAAGAGGTCAGCCTCTCTCACATTTGGCTTTATATCTTCTAYGAAAKGATCTGATTCGGACTATGATAGTTTTGGTTGTTGTCCCCGCAGTGGCTTATTGTGGCTTTCATCYTCAGAAACAGTCCTTTTTAACTGGTTTCCTAGACGTATCATGGGGCAGGAATGTAGCTAACAACTCCAGATTAAGTTTTGGTTTTTCTTTTTGCGATAATTCTGCTCATATTGCTTTTTAAGGTCTGTTTTTATAAAGTCATTTTGCATTTTTATGGGCTAGATGGAGATACTGTGAGTACTCCATGGGTGCCTTCTTACGTTTAGCCATCTACTGGATTTATTACAAGGGAACACATGAAGTCGCCATTGCTGACAACGTGTGCTTGATTTAATGCAGGAGGATGGCCCTCCCTCATTGCTGAGTCTTTGGATTGCAGATGTGAAGAGTGGGCAAGCGCGGAGGCTCATTGGCCCCCCTCAAATTTGTCTAAATACCATCTTTCAATCGTAAGTGGTGGCTATCTTGTGGAGCTTACTCTCTTCGTGGGTACTGGAACCTATATCATCTCCCTTTGGCATATCCTTGCATGTTGTTTTGTGTAAAATAGGATTTTAAATGTTGAAGAAAATATTATTTGATCATAGTCTCATCACATCATGAATCCGGCTTTCTTCGTATTGTGCGCTATAGCACTGTGAAAGGGCTATTTGTAAATCTCATTAGTGAGTATGATTGACAAGCCAAGAGGAGTTCATTTGGTGAACAGCTTGCYCACTTSAGACTTTTTTTCTACGTTTTTTCAGGTATTCTTGGGTTGACGATGAAACAATAGTAGTAAGCACTGTCCCTGCCTCACGTGGAAAACCTCCGAAGAAGCCTCTGACTCCAGCTGGGCCCAATATTCAGTCCAACGAGCAGAAACGTGTGGTGCAGAATCGTACTTACCAAGACCTTTTGAAGGACAAGCAYGATGAAGACCTCTTTGATTATTATACAACTGTGCAGCTAATATTAGTAACCGTAGATGGGAAGACACAGCCTATTGGACCCCCAGCCATCTACACTTCTGTAGACTCATCGCCTGACTGTAATTTCCTGCTTGTTGAATACCTCCATAGRCCTTATTCTCTTATTGTACCCTGCGGTCGTTTTCCTAAGAAAGTTGAGGTGTGGCGGAAGACTGGCGAATTTGTCAAAGAGATTTGTGATTTACCCCTTGCTGAAGATATACCAATAGCKTCCAACAGTACRCGKAAGGGTCGCCGTGGCATCAATTGGCGCTCTGATAAACCTGCATCTTTGTACTGGTGAGAGTTAGTTTTCCTTTTTCTTAATTACTCTATGTTGAAAGATACTAGATTGTTTCATTGCAGTTTTGTTTGGAATATTTTTGTCTCTGAAGCTTGATGAATAGCTCTTGAGGAAGATAGGGTAATGTACCGAAAGCAGTGCTCAGTGCTTTGTTCGTTGAATTTTTTTGCTTCCAGTATTCCTTCATTAATTTAAATATGTCAAAATCACTTGTTAGAATTTCATTTTGATTCAAACTTGGATGTTATTGATATATTACACTGATCCTTACACGTGCGAAACAYATGTTAAAATCCCAGGGTTGAAGCACAAGACGGAGGTGATCCGAAAGTCGATGCCTCTCCCCGTGACATTGTGTACACGGAACTTGCTGAAATTGTCGCCAACATGGAGCCCCAAGTCCTTGCCAAAACAGAACTCCGATACGGGTAATCATCTGATCAGATCKTTCTTCAATTTTCASTTCCRGTAGAAACCKTCTTAGTTTGTACGTGCCCAAACTAGACGCACTAAGCACACTTTRGAAACCCATACCCTTTTATCKTAACTTTCAAGACGTTTTTTTACCATGCAAATTTTTAGGGAATGGTCTCTTCATTTATTTATATATTTAGCTATCGTCCTTTAAGCTTCGTAAATGGTTTATATCAACACCTATAAATTTGAAAGCGTCAACCTTTTGCCCATTTGGGCTCTTCTGGGGTTAAGTTCTCTATTGTATGAATCTTATTCATCCCGTAGCAAAGTCGTGGAGCTCATTTCGACAGATTGGCATTGCTACTCCCTAGGCCGTCATTCTTACTGTCTGCATGTGATCRTTATTAGCCAAAATGGWTGKCTTGGTTTTGAAAATCTTTCTCCTAGTTGTAGAGCTATGACTGCTGCRCAAATCTAATCCTGACCTTGTGCACTGTCATGGTTTCAGAGGAATAGTATGGGGCGACGAGTCCTTGGCACTCATTTATGAGTCTTGGTACAAGACTCGACGTACTCGCACCTGGATCATGGCCCCGGGGGATAGGAAGGTGGAGCCTCGCGTTCTTTTTGATCGCTCCACAGAAGACGTGTATTCTGACCCTGGAACGCCAATGTTGCGCCGAACAGCCCTTGGAACTTATGTTTTAGCGCAACTCAAAAACAGTGATGGCAAGAGGTCATTATTGCTGAATGGCAGCGGGGCCTCACCTGAAGGCTACGTTCCCTTTTTGGACCTCTTTGATACGTAAGTCACCTGGGTACTTGCTTGTYGCTTCCAGATATTTGATCTCGGTTTTTCATCAGTGAATGTCTCCAGAAGCTTCTCGGAACTCAGTTGTGGTCACCCTCAATATTATTTTGCTAAGGATGGATGTCTCAATGTACAGGGAGAACGGCAAGAAGGAACGTATCTGGGAAAGCGACAAGGAAAAATTCTTTGAAAACGTTGCTGCACTTATGTCAGACCAAGTGGATGCCGATTTGTCTGTTGAGAATCTCAAACTCCTGATTTCTAAAGAATCAAAAATTGATCCTCCTCAATATTATTTGCGGACTTGGCCTGAGCAGAAAGTTACGCAAGTCACTAATTTCCCTCACCCTTACCCTCAGTTAAGAAACCTCAAAAAGGAAATCATCAAGTACAAGAGGAATGATGGCGTCCAGCTAATGGCAACTTTGTATACACCACCTGGTTACGAGCCTTTCAGGGATGGTCGGTTACCTATGCTGATGTGGGCTTATCCCCGCGAGTTCAAAAGCAAAGACAATGCTGGGCAGATGCGWGGATCTCCAAACACATTTGCTGGCATTGGATCGACGTCTGCTTTGTTATGGTTGGCTAGAGGGTAAGTGACCATGATCGCTGCCACTGAAATGTTTTTTCAACTACAATACAGTTTTATAACTCAAGGCTTTAGGTATTTCCACTGACATTCTTCGGTTTATGAATCTTACAGGTTCGCTATTCTCGATGGACCCACGATGCCAATAATTGCAGAAGGTGATGAGGAACCCAACGATCGGTACGTATGGMAATCTTTTTCAAGTGCCTGGACCTGGACCTGAATTCATGTGCATCCTACACGCTGCTAATTTCTTTTCTGTTTGTCCTGAAGAACAGGCTTCGCTTTTTGTGATAGTGCAAACGGTTTTAAACCCTGTTTGTCATTGGCGCATTGAATGTTGCATAACGAGGGTTTTCCTTTCTCTCGGGTTGAACGTGGGATGATTTGTATTTGTCCCGTGGTATGTAAAATTTTGTTGTATTGCTTTCCTTGCAGGTATGTGGAGCAACTTGTAGCCAGTGCGCAGGCAGCTGTTGATGAAGTTGTCAGACGTGGGGTATGTATCTCTTCTCTGCAAGTATCACTGAACACAGAGATGGAGCTAATGCATGAGTTGAAGTGAAAGCTGTCTCGGGTTTTTTGGCCAAGGTTTTCTTATTATTGATTGTGGGAGTTCCAGGTCGCCGATCCCAACAAGATAGCTGTAGGCGGACACTCTTATGGTGCATTCATGACAGCGAACTTGCTTATTCACGCATCGCATCTATACTGTTGTGGTATTAGTCGGTCCGGTGCTTACAATCGAACTCTTACTCCCTTCGGCTTCCAGGTACAGTTTTGTGTGCAGAGATTGACCTAACAAATCGTTTTGTTAGTCGCCCAAATTCGTTTCTTTAAGATTCTGGATCGTTCCATGACTTAATTCTGGATCTTTCCATGATTGGTGCTCATAATCTCATTTTTACTTTCTCTTTATTTATATGTTTTTCACAACTGAGTAATCTGTTGGGTGATCTGACGTGTAGTCGGAGGAGAGAACTCTCTGGGAGGCCCAAAAGACTTACATTGAGATGAGTCCATTTATGCTGGCGGATAAAGTGAAGAAACCAATTCTGCTTATTCACGGTGAAGAGGACAACAACGCTGGAACTCTCACTATGCAGGTGAATCTCACTATTTCCACCTCATTTTAAACTCAGCACCTGCAATCTGATGAAACGCATCAATTTGATCYAGTTAACCAGGACATGTTTGAATTTACGGTAGTTGTTCTGTGCTGACAATGGCATGCTGTTSGTGGCAGTCTGAGAGGTTYTATGCGGCTCTGAAAGGAAACGGAGCCTTGTGCCGACTGGTGCTTCTTCCTCTCGAAAGCCACGGCTACTCGGGGCGTGAGAGTGTGATGCACTGCCTGTGGGAGATGGATCGGTGGTTGCAGAAGTTTTGTATCAGCACTGCCGATGAGAAGTCCGGGGGCTCTGGGAAAAGTTTGAACGGAGACTTGATCAGCGCTGGACAACAGGCGTAACATCACTTCGGGCTTTGTTTATTGACATTTTCTAGAATGCAATTCTTTTGTAGATTTATTTGATGGATTGTAAAAACGTTGGTCAATGTTCGCCCATTGTTTTCCGATATTTACCATGTACTTTATATCGTCAATCAGGTAGCGTGAGGAGAATTCCAGGAGTGCTTTTCGTTTCTTTTCATGCTGTTTGTTTTGTTCTTTAACCTGCAGAGTGTATGATTCGTGAGTGTAAAGGATACTTGGAATCAAAGATTTCCACCTGTAAGGAACCGAAGCTTTATTGCGAGGGGGCAAGCAGGATATTTCTCTTAAGCAAAAAAGAAAAGGATCGGAGAGGCATCATCCTGAGTTCGTTGACTGCACCGACCGTCTACCCACTTGAACTCACCCCAAACGCAATTCAGTAAGGACTGCTCAACACTTCTTTCGAAGAGTTAAGCACATTTTAACTCTTGTCCATAGTTTTGAAATTCGGGCGCCTATGGGAAAACGAATCTTCACGATTCTACAGTAGAAAGAATCATTCGTCATTGAACTGCATTTGAAGTTACCAGATCTCTGTCATAAGTCCTTCCAAGCTCCTTTCTTTTTTCTTGTTTTTTTTGACACAAATGAAACGGGATTTCATTGCAAGAGATTACAAACTACAAGCTCCTTTCCACTTGCGGGAGGATCATGGTTGTGTGGTTGACTGGTTGTTCATTTTTTAGTGGCTGTGATACCTTTAGGCTAATTAATACGACAGATCAGTAAGACGATATTTTGAAACACTATTAATTGAATAGGCCAAATTAATATGGTTATGTGACTTAATCAAGCTCATGATTAGCAACTACAGTAGCCCACAAGCACACGCTTGGGTTCAGGTCCTCCATTCATTTCCCAAAGAACTCTCTTCCAATAGAAGAAGTCTGCCAATCATAGGGTCTTGAGCCTAGCGAACAATTCCTTTGTCTTACGGCCAAACCACGTCACTACTGCGGAAAGCACTCGTAATAAATCATTCCGAAATTTTGGACGCTCCATAATAACATTTCACCTTTTCAGGCTCTTCATAAAGGTTTCCACAGTCCTCCCTTCAAGGATTAATGGATCATTTCCTAGGTGTCTCTGAAGGGCCTTTTTGGCTGCCATAGGCTATTTACTTTAAATGATTACTAAAATTTTTTACCAGAATTTTTTTACCAAAGTCTTTTTTGGATAACTGCTGCCTTGAAAACACACTCAATGCATGGCAAAAAGCTCTAGTCAAAAAACATGCTGAACGGCAGTCATCAGGCACCTCTAGCAAAATGATGGTTCCAGAAAAGGTAAAACTTGGCGGGGAGGACTTTACTTGAAGACCTACCACGTGGTTTCTTTAGCTGTGATTGGTGGAAAAAAAGTTTGTGGGCCAAGGTGCGCAACATCTTGTTTTCCATCAAAACCCACTCATAATTGTCATTTTTAATTCATTGGCCCAAGAGGAGGAGAAAATGAATGTTTTAAGTAGAATTTTGCAATGCACTTGTATATGAACATGTGGTGAAATTTTCATCAAGTTTGATTGCATAGATTGCAAGATATTTTCACTTGAAGTGAGAAGAAAAAAAAAATTTGGACTCAACTTCTTGACAAGTTCAAATGGCTTCAATTACTACTTGTGGAAAAATTATGCACTATGGACCTTGAATTTTAATAATCTTCCATTATATCGAAGAACTTGTCAAACATATCATCACCAAATTTCCATGGTACCAACCAAAAAAGTCCCCCCCCTTCCAATTTTCTAATTTTTATAAAATTATTGAAGTGTAATATCCCCTAAAGGGTTATTTGAACATGTAGGGGTTTAAAATGGAAAAATATAGGAAAGCTACTCAATTTGTGGAGTTGAAGTTCACTTTGACTCRTGCCATGACCAAATAGATAGTGCTGGGTTTTTTTAAAATTTCTTAGAGCTTTTTCTTGTGCATTATTTTGAGACAGGTCTATTCTATAACAAATCTAGTAGATCATGACTTTTCAAATCTAGCAATAATATTTTTTATCTATTTGATTGATCTTGTGAAAAAAAATGACTAATAACAAAAGGGAGATAATCATATTATCAAACAATTGAAGGATAACTTTTTAATAGTTACATAAATAGAAATGATATCTTGCTTACATAGTTTGCTTGAGGAATCTAAAGAAGCCTCCTAACAATTATTTCTTCAAAATATGACACCCAAGCTTTAAGTTTCATCAGCTAGTTTATAGCGCCATCATCTTCTAGGGTTAAAGTCATCCATCAACCACTTTTTAGCCTCATCATTCTTTGAAGGTTAAAGCCTCCGATACAGGTTTAGCATTATAGAAAAGTTGGACTCTTTAGGGGACTAAGACATGTCATTCAAATGTGCACATACAAAAAAATTCAAAAAAAAAATATCATTTAAATTTTTAAATTGAAAAAAAATTGGAAACATCGAAAAATCACAAACTGACATGAAACATGATGCAATCTCATGGTAGTCTGGTAGATGTTTTTTTAAGAATATTCCGGAGTATTTTTTTCAAAAACAAAGATTTTGTTGTTGTTATATTTGCACACTTCACCAATAGAGATTGCATGGAACATCCAACATTGCTGAAAACAAATATTTTGCCAAAATATGCAACTAAAATGGAAATATTTATAAGCCATCTTTCCATTCATTTTCTAGGACTGGTAGGAATTTCAGATTTCAGACTGCAAAGTCAGAAATCTAGGAGCGCTATACATTTCAAACCACACTGTCTAAACCTAAAAGTACCAAGTCTATGGAATACCGCCATTTTAACGAAATATCCGTTTGAATTAAATGATATGGAGTATGAGCGGTGAAGCAAGTTGCATGAGCATCGCAACAACCAACAACTTGTAGCCTTTTGCACACCTCATTAATCCTTGAAGGACGAGGTGGACGTTTTGCGTTCACTGAGTGACAAAGAATCAAACTCTACAACACAAAAGTGCAACTATTCATCCACGGAATTAGGGGTGGAAAGGGAAGATCTTCTATAGTACTTTGACTTCCAATGAATACTTTTGAATTTTTTTAAAGTAATGATTCCCACAGTATTAAAATTGATGATTTCTAAAGTCACTAGTCTGTATTTTAAGGGTTAAAATAATAAGGCTTCATAACATTCTTGAACTAAGGTGGAACAACCCATTGCGGACCTTGTGATCAAATGACTGATGGAAGGCACCTTATGACCCCATTGTGGTTTTTCAGACTGCGATCAATGTCTTGCCTAACCCCCATGGAGTAATTAGTAAACTCATTAGGAGCACCCTACTTTTTGAATGTAAATCATTGAAGGAAGTGACTTTTCAACGCCTTCTACATTAGAAACTATATTGTGACCACTTTAGGTGATTAAGATGAGCATATTGGATATAGTTTTTGTTGGTTATCAAATAACCTACTGACTCTTTTGGGCAGATCACTTCAAAAATACATAACAAATTCATACTTTGTCTGAAACATATAATTTCAATTCCTCTCACTACTTCTCACACTTATGGCGAATTTCAAAAAATTGGTGATGTTATGTTATTTTGGCACTTTTTACAGTTCAGACCGCGCAGTTTGAAATCTAAACTTGTCATAGATTTCTGAAATCTATAATTGACCTAGATTTTTGAAATCTATATCGGTACTAGATATTTCAGATCGGCAGACCGCGCGGTCTGAAATCTAAAAGTGCCACATATTTTTGACATCTAGATATGTCATAGATACCTTAAAATCTATACCCGTCCTAGATGTCAATTCAAACTTCAGACCGCGCTGTCTAAAAAAGGCACATAGAATACCGCCATTTTTTTTAAATTCGCCATACTTGTCTTTACATGGGATTTTTTTTTTCTTGAATTTCAGCAATGACATAAAGGAGGTACCCTATTTCCGACCAGCATCCCATTTGCGTTCAATAGGGCGCTCCATTTCCGATCAGCTCAAGTGTAGGTGACAACTCACGTTTTGGTGGCCCCGCAAGAGCAACAATAATGTCCAAGAGGTGTACATTGAAAGCATACAATGATCACAATGTGTACATTGAAAGCCTTGCATTGATTTTGGGACCATGCTATGGTTGGAAATATGTTGGCCTACTGATCGGGAATGGGGCAAACAGAATCTTCACGAAAAAAATTCATGGTAATTTTGATTTTGAGGAATTTTTTTTTTTTAAATTATGAAATCCACCTGAAATCTATTTCTCTACACTGCAAAAGAATTTCCTAAACTTTCCGCATGCCGGAGATAGGCTGAATTGCTTAAGTGGTCGGAAATGGGTGATCAACCTTATTGACATGAGGGCAGACTCCAAATTCTGACCACAATGGGCTGTTTTACCTCACACATCCTTGAGGGAACTTTTGTATTTGAAGGTCCCAGTGCTTCCCATGACGACTCCCAAAAGATCTCCAGAGTCCAGATGGGCCACAACGGTACAATGAACCAATGGCACTAACTTATCTATTATTAGACTGCATTGACTGTGAGGCCTGAGGATCGTCCCGACGGAGGTCTGCCTGCCTTTCCTCTGTCGATCAATTCTCGTTGAATTCAGTCTCCGTGACGTACACTAAATAGTGAAATTAGGTTGCCGCTCACTAATTTCTTGACATATCACACTATATAAACGTTTTATTATTGTTACTGACCAAGAATGCATTACTTTTGAATTAGTCATTGGTGTAGCTGAAACCCATAAACCTCCATGTGTGCAAACGGAAGTATTTGTAGAAAAAGTGGTTGATTTTCATGGCTTGTAGAGTAACTTTTGGGGGTTAAGGCAACCTAATTGAAAAGGCAACCTAATTTCACTATTTAGTTAGTGTAGGCTTTTGCAAAGTGCCGGTTTCTGGAACTAACTTTCAACTGATCTCACTGACAAAACTCAAACAGATTCATGGAGCATTCTTTCCTCGTGGCCGGTGTGGACTGCAGCAGGCACTGGCGTAAAAGGAACTTCACTTACTTATTAACTTAGCTGCTGATTTTTAAGAAGGACGGTGCAATTTGAAGCAGGTCGGTGGCATGCATGCGCATGGAGTCTCCGATTAATTTAGCTACGATTATAGCGCTCACTCACCTCAAAATTCATCAAGGTATATCTGCCGATTTGCCACTGGTGAGGAGGGCATGGCAGGGGTTCACCATGCCAAAAAAATTCTTTKTACTTGTTTGTTGGTTGAATAGACTGAGGAATTAATAATTAAACCTGCACTAATTCAAAACAGCGTACCTTGGGTAAATTCGTGTCCACACGCACTATTAGGACTGGCAGTTGTAAGTCGTCATCAGTACACTAAATAATGATGGTAAATAGTGTTACCTACACTAATTGATTTAAAATAGCCATAAGTTTTTATTCTTAATAAGGAATCTTTTTACCAACTACATGTACAAAGTTTTCCCAACTATAGTACTACTAGGATCCATTCACTCCGTAAAAATATTGATGAATAGTAAAAACTTATAGCATTTCTAAAATAGTTAGTATGGGATTATGGGTAACACTATTTACCATCATTAATGCAGTGTTTAATTAGTAGCTTCTGTCAACGTTCCAGCTAGAGCCAATAATTCTACAGTCCTGACCTCACGCACCGACATCATTCCCATCACAGCCTGCCTGTTGCACGGAGATCGCAGCTTTCACGTGACACCGAGAAAAAGGAGATGGCTCTTCCTTTTTCCCATTAGCTCCCCGGCCCATCCCTCCCCTCCCCCCCCTAAATTTAAAAACCAATCAAAAGACCAGAAACGAAACGGATATGGCAACAGTGCCGGCTCGCGATTGCACCACATGATGCATGCGCGCCCATTCCCGGACCACTCACTGAGAGGCCGCACGTACGGCCCTTCCGTTCCGTTCCGAACTTCCGACTCTGAGGAGGAGTCACCACTCACCAGTGCGATCGAGTCCTCCGATCCATGCATGATTGAGGCCAAAGTCAAAAAAACGGCTCCGTCGACACTTGGCAMCAGAATTTACACGAATCCCTGAGAGAGAATTCTACAGTATAAGTACTCGCCTGCCCACCCCCGCATTCTCCACTCATCGCTGTAGCTCCCACTTCTCGATCTACAGTAGCTAGCTAGCCAGTTTGTTCAGTAGAATTTTCTGGAGCTAGAGTTTCAGCAGCTTGCGTTCACAAGTTAGGGAGGATCTCGTTGGACAGTTAGTGGAGGCAATTGGGGAGTTAAAATAATCATATGGTAGCTCAGTCGGAGAGGTACGTTGTGCGCGCGCGCGCTGCAAGTGGTTGTGATTGTCGTCATTCAGTTACGTTTGGAACTGTTTTCGAACTTGTAGCTCAACGCCCGACGTACGTCCTCATGTTATTCAATCGTTATAATTAATGGCTGGTTGTACGTACGTAGAACTTGAGATTGGCTTGGCTGGTGCAACCTAGCTAGCTTCACTTGGATCTATATATTCCAGTTCTAGTTTTTCAGAGCTTGTGCGCTTGAGCGTCGCARTTCTGGAACTGTGAAACACAGGTTCCATATCAGTCCTAGCTAGCTACTTTTTGAGCGTACCTTGTGCGCTGGAACGTCACATTTCTGAAAGCTGTGAATCTAGCTATACCAGACGTAGTCTTCTTTTAAGCTTGGTGCGCTTGATTGAACGTTACAAGTCTGGAACCTTGGATCTATATATGTTTCTGTACCTGTTGTCGTAGTTCATAGAGCTTGGTGCACTTGAACCGTTCAGGAACGCCACAAGTTTCTCGCTGTGCAYCACATCATGCATTTCAAATGATGTATATGACCATAAAAGCTACTGTAGCGAGTGAGCGAGCTACGTAGCCTGTACGGAGAACAATTCTGAACATTACGTTTCAGTACTAGTCTCTGTGTGCTATTAATCAATTTAGTGACAGAACGTTCTAGCTAGCTCAATTCTCAGTACCGGAGACAGGAGTGAGTACGTAAGCGAGGAGGATTGAATTTTTATCATACAGATCTGACAGAGCAAGTGCTGACAGAGCAAGTGCAGCCATGTGTCGAACTACCAGCTGTGGAGCGACGTTAGGCGTTGGAAATTGGTAAACTGGGCAGTTGCTTTCTCCTCTCCCTCAAAGGCTTCCAACGTGAGGTGTTGGGGCCTACACGCTAGAAGCCTTTGTGGGAGAGGAGGAATCATTCATGCCTCATGCACTCGTGTGCACATTCGTCGATCTCTAGCTTAATTGCTAGTACGCACCTTCCAGTCCCTGCATCCCACGTACAGCTACTAACAGTAAGTGATGAGTACTGCTGAGACTCAGTCTACGTTACTTACGTCGACGACATCATATCGATCAGCACACAACGGTACAGTCGGATCTCTTTGAATCAAGCAGCGTACTAATCCTTTTTCAAATTAAAAGACTCTATTCTAGATATCCTGCATATATGTTTGTTTACACGTACAATTACTCACTGACATACTAATCCTTATTCAATTAAAAGACTCATTGCAAGAAACACTTATACTATTTGTTGCATTTTGTCACACCGTAGTTTTTTATTTTTGTTTTGGCCGTAACTTTTGTGGTTTAGCTCCAAATGAATCAAAATTTACACAGAAGCTAGTCAAGCTACTCATAACCATTTTATACCTTTCCTAATTTTTGAGGATTTTTCAAAAATAATTTGCTATTTTTAAACAACCCCAAAAATTTCTCACAATGGGTGATTTTGTCATTTAGGGGCTTTTTGAACCATTTACCCCCTAAAAAATGAATTTTGAGCTGAGATTTGAAGAGAATGGTCTCTAAGTAGCCTTATAGCTATTATCCAAAGGAATTTTAAAAATTCAAATTTCAATGTGGTGTAGACTGTAGAAGTCCACAAAAGAGCTTCTTTCTGCATTTTTTTCCAAAAGTATGAAACATGATTTTGGTGAGTTTTTTGGTCAAATCCCATCAGCAAAAAGTCATTATGAATGGAGAATTTTTAGTTTTTTTAAAAAAAAAATCCTATTTTCTGCATTCAAAAAGACTTTTTGCTAATGAGATTTGACCAAAAAACTCACCAAAATCATGTTTCATACCTTTGGAAAAAAAATGCAGAGAGAAGCTCTTTTGTGGACTTCTACACCACATTGAAATTTGAATTTTTAAAATTTCATGATTTAACAATAGCTTTAATGTTTCATATCTTTAGACAGTAGCTATAAGGCTACTAAGAAACCATTGTCTCGAAATCTTAGCTCAAAATTTGTTTTTTAGGGGGGGGTAAATGGTGCAAAAAACCCCTACATCATCCATTGTGAGAAATTTTTGGGGCTGTTTAAAAATAGTAAATTATTTTTGAAAAATCCTCAAAAATTAGGAAAGGTATAAAATGGTTATGAGTAGCTTCTGTGTAAATTTTGATTCATTTGGAGCTAAAACACAAAAGTTATGGCCAAAAACAAAATAAAAAATTAGGGTGTGACAAATGGCTTTAACCCTTCAAAGACTAGGAGAACACAATGTGTCATCTTCAAAGTTTTCAATGGCAATTTCTTGGGAGGGTGAAACAAATCTCAATATTTTGCAAACTGAAATCTTGTAGATAAAGAAGTTTTCGTACTTCTTACATATTCTAATTTTGAGTGTAAAAAGTGGTTAAAAATTTATTTAGGTTGTGTAGTCAAGAATGTAGTCTAGTACAAAAAAGGAAGCAAAAATAATGTTGTTTTTTTTATGAAAAGAGTAATAGAAATGGAAAAAAAACATGTTTGTAGATGTTTTCATTCTTTAATGCACATAAACAAACAAATTTTGAAAAAATAAGTTCAAATTTTAATTTTTAACAATTTTCAAAATAAAAGACTCAATCTAGTGTAAATAACAATTTTCTACAATTAATTCTATGCATACTACATAAAATAGTCTTTACTTTTGTATGGTTAAAACTAAAAAATTTAAGCACATCTATGTGCAAAAAAATATCAAAGTGGTACAATTCATTGAAATCCTTCATTGTCAAAACCGTGTTAGTCCTTGAGGGGTTAAGTATTTCTTGCAATTACCCATAAGTCCTTTAAAAATGATTTATAAACTTATCATAAGCATATCAGAGTCATTGCAAGAAACACCTGTCGTTTTGTGTACACTTTTACTGCCGTACTCATGATTTTTTGGGAGTACTTTAAAATTAGAATAACAATTTCAAAAAATATGAAAAATATGTTTAATGTATATACTTTTAAGAAGAAGGTACCTAGGAAGGAAAAGCACAGAAAATTTTTCTAGCTAGGTGAACTAGAAAATTGCAAAATCTCATGAAAATAGGTACTTTGACATTTTAATTTTTTAAAAATAGGAATAGAATTTTTTTCAAAAATAAAAAATCGTCTATTTGGGAAGAGTTGATGGTGATGAGATTTCACCAAAAAAAAGGTCTTAGAACCATCATCAATGTTTTGAAATTGTGCCCAATGCAAGTGTTGTTTGCACTTTGCACTCATGTGGAGGAGTTGAGGACATAAAAAATAAATTTTTAGATTCCCTTTGGTAGGTCTATTTTTCTCTACTATGTTAATAGACCATGAAAATTTCAGCTCCAAATCATTAAATTTGGGGACTCCTAACGTAGTGAAAACCCCTAAACCTCAAAGTGTGACAAATTAGCAAAAATCATTTTTAAACGTAAATTTATTTTTTTAATTTAAAAACAAATAAAAAAATATGATTATCATCAAGTTAGGCATCTCCAATAAAAATTTCAATTTTATGGGATTTATGCTTCAAAAATTATTGAAGATTACAAGAGAGACACACTCATTGTGACGGAGAATAGGATTGATGTTCCTTGCAATGACCCATCAATAGCATATTGTACATGTGAAGATAACACTTGACATATGATAATGATTATAAATGTAACTTTAAAATCCATACCTTAAATTAGGTTGGTTGTTTTGGTTGTTATGTCTGTTACATTGAGATCTCTTGGATCGTGCATCCCCAATTGCATTCTTGATATTGTTGGAAAGCCACTCATCCCCAATTGCATTCTTGGTATTGTTGGAAAGCCACTCGACAAGGAGGGGTGCACGGGCTTTCTTTTGTGATGTTCCAACCTAAGGTGAGAAGTTATGGATTTTGATTTAATTTTGGTATTGAAAAATTTAAAAATACTTTTACAGTAATTTTGGTTGTGGCAACGGCACACTAGTTTGATTGAAATCACATCTTACTTAAATTCAAGAAGAATCAATATCAAAACTTATTAATTTGTGATGTACCATATTTTTTTGAATATTTATTATATCATATTAACTAGTGTGCCCTATGCCGTTGCCACAAGTAAAATTAAAGTAAAAGTAATTTTTTTAATTTTTGGATGCATTAAAAACTTCGAAATTCAATAACTTTCAACCTATAGGTCGGAACACCATGAAACAAAGCCCATGCACCTCTCGTCGTTGAGGACTTTCCAACGGTACTAAGCACACCCTTGGGATGCATAGTCCGGGAGATCTCAACGTGACAAACAAGACAAAACAAAATAAACAAACACACAAACAACATGATTTAAAGTATGGACTAGTGTACGTTGTGCCGTTGCCACATGCAAAATATATAGTAAAAGTAATTTTCTAATTTTTTAAAACCAAAAATAACTCAAAAATCAATAACTTTCACGCCGTAGGTTAGAACGCCAGGAAACCAAGCCGGTGCACCCCTCCTCACCGAGAGCTTTCCGACGATACCAAGCATGCCACTGGCGGACACACAGTTCGGGAGATCTCAACATAACAAACAAAACAAAACAAAATAAACAAACACACAAACAACATGATTTAAAGTATGGACTAGTGTACCCTGTGCCGTTGCCACAGGCAAAAAATATAGTAAAATAATTTTCTAATTTTTAAAACCAAAAATAACTCAAAAATCAATAACTTTCACGCCGTAGGTTAAAACGCCAGGAAACCAAGCTGGTGTGCCCCTCCTCATCGAGAGCTTTTCAACGATACTAAGCATGCTACCGGCGGACGCACAATCCAGGAGATCTCAACGTAACAAACAAACAGCCTGATTTAAAGGATAGATAATTATGCAGTAACTCACTAACTCATAAAAGTTGGATGGCTTCCCCTCTCTTTCATGTACGGAAATTATAGACTTTTCAATTGATTTTTTGAATGATTCTATTATCATATTTCAATAGATTATATGTCTTCTGAAAGCTTTTGAAAGCCCTTATCCTAATACCAATCAAAATATAAAAACACAATATTTTATGTTTAATAATAAATACAAATATGAGTCTAATAAGTGTATAAAGGAGTTGCCACCCTGAGTTCTTATGATAGTCTTCTCCCACACTACTAAAGTTAATTCAACTACTCCATCACATTTCTAACTTCATCACATTTCTAACTTGTTCTTACTATTTTGGAAATATATGAATTTACAAGGCACGTCACTATAGAAATTCATGGTATTTTAAGTAAAATTTAGTGTAGTGTGAACCACACCATGTATTGTCTATCTATCTTTCATCCACTTGTCATCCATTTCATCAGCTTTAACTCCATTTTCATCCCATTTTCACTTATATTTCATCCAAATGTTTACATTGACTATTAGATAATTTTCATCCAATATTATAAAAACTTGTGCAAGATTGCTAGGAGGTTACACACTATTGAAACCTTTAGAGGCATTCTAGAAGACGTAGCCATTTTTCAGTTGGTAGAATTTTCAATAATAATAATCTTATAAAAATGGCATCACAATTGTAGAACTTTACATTGGAAATAATCTTAAATAGTATTTTTAATTGGTACAAGAGACTCCTACAAACTACATTTGCCTTTATCAAACTTGATAGTAACTTTAAACCCTCAAGGACTTGATGGAAATTCCGTTACAAACTTACAATAGCATATGAAATATCCCATTTTTTCATTCAATTTCCTCTTTAGCCCTAAAGTCTAGGACTAGTTTAGATTTCAAACTTCATGATCTAAATTCAGAAGTGCCACTCTACAAAATACTACGGAGTACCATTTTAATGAAATATCAAATCCAATTGTTTGTTCAACAGATAGTTAAAAACTGGGGAGGTTCCTACAAAAATCAATTTTGTTTAGATATTCACAAAATTTTGATAGAAGGTTTGAATAATTGGCCTCTTAGTAGGAATATGAATTTTTTTAAATTGGGGGTGAATGCATGAACGGTTTTTGTAGCGTTTACTAGTAGTAGTGACCTTTTGGAAAAAAATATTTAAAAATAATATAATATATGAATAATTAGAATAATACTATAAATAGCATGTCATCAAAACATGAGGACCAAAAAAAATTTAGGTCAAAACTTATTCAAAAAATAGAGTAACACATTTTTTGAAGAAAATAGACACTTTAATGTTTTAACTTGTAAAAGATAGGAAAAAAAAAATTAAAAACTAAAAAATTTTAATTTGGGAGAACTTTATGAAAAAGAGATTTCACCAAAAGAATGATCTTAAAACCATATTTAATGTTCACAAGCACGCGCGCAATAGAGCCCTGTTACTACGCATGTAAAAGACAAAAAATAATGTTTTCTTAAATTCCCATTAATGGATGCATGCCTTCCAAGTGTGGGAATAGACCACAAAAATTTCAGCTCTAAATCATTCATTTTGGGTACTCCCCAATACTTAATACCCCAAAACTGCAAAGTGTGACAAATTAGCTAAATTGAAATTGAGCGTTTTTGGTGAAAACATAGTCAACGACCTTTAGGGGTTAAAGGTGCAGTTTTGGAGTATTGAAAAGTAAAATTTTGGGGGCACTTTCAAATAGCATTGTTGATTCTAAATAGCTATGAAAAGTCAAATTTGACAAATTTGTAACGTCACAAGTACAACAAAAAGATCATTGTAGGACAAAAATTAAGGCTGACGAGAAGATCGTTACAGGATAGAGGGAGTCGCCAATTAGGATTCATGTTTAATCCCTTAAGGACCAGGGTTTTTTTATGTGAAAAAACACTCAAAATTGCTATTTCTATAGCAAAGAGTAAAAAAAATTGGAAATTGCTTTATTTGCACATCTAACCGTAGGATCTTACATCTAACTAGTTAGTATGATGGTGTGTGGGAAAAAATTCAAAATTTTTGGACCCATAGATTGCAAGATATCTGCATTTAAAGTGAAAAGAAGAAGTTTTGCAACACATTGTTGGCCTAGATTATTTGACTTTGAACCTTCTTAACTTTAATTTTTTGCACTACGGAGTTTTGAGCTTTAAATCTTTATAGTGGAAAATTGTGTTGAGAATCTAGGGGGATAAAAACTCAAAAAAAACTTAATTTTTATTCTCTAAAAAACTGTTAAGTAGAAGTAGGTACAATATCAAAGGAAAATCTAAATTATTAATATTTCTAAGATGGAATTAGAATGCACTAATCCCAATGGCGCTCGCAATGGCATGATTGTTTTAGCATTCAAACTAAACCACGTGGAACATTTTTCTTCTTAAAATTGTCAAAATTGCATTTAAAAATGAATCCTACAAGTTAATTTTTCAAAAAGATGCTCTAATTGCCCGAAAAACAAGATTGTCCATACCTTTCTCATAACAAATCCAAATGGAATGATTCAATGGTTTCCATATAAAAAAATATATAAACTATGAGAAAAAAATAAAAAAATAAAAAAATTCAAATTTTTGAAAACTTTTTTTTTGCTTCCCCCTCTCCGATGTGTTGAGTTGTTTTGGGCATACCTTTTGTTCCCGAGCACTGATTGAAAAAAAATTATATTCCCATGAAGTAAATTAGTTTTTCTATCTTCAAAAACAGTTTCAAAATATCAGGACCAAAATTGAGACGGTAGGTACATGCCCAAAATCTACCTTGTCTCCCAAAGGGACAAATGGTCCTTTAGGGTTAAGATAGAAGAGCCCGTTGCGGTTAAATGACCCATGGTGGGCACCTAATGATCCCATTGTGGTTTTTCAGGCCACAATCAACGTCTTACCTGACACCAATGGAGTGATTAGTAACCTCTGTAGGAACACCTTCTTTTTTCAATGTAAATTATTTGTAGGAAGTGACATTTTAGGGCCTTCCACATTAGAAATTATTGTGACCGCTTTAGGTGATTAAGATGAGCATATTGGATATTGTTTTTGCTCGTTATTAGGTAGCCTACTGACTCTTTCGGTACATCTCTTCAAAAATTCATAATAAGTTCTTACTTTGTTTGAAAAATATAATTTCAATCGCTCTCACTATTTCTCACACTTGTCTATACATGGGAAAATTTTTGAAAAATTTCAACAATGGCATGAGGGCAGACTCCTGATTCTAACCACAATGGGTTGTTTTACCTTAGACACACTGTGTGCCAGGGATAAATTTGGTTTTACCTTCAATCTGTACAATCTTTATACTTGTTAACAATCAATCAAAAAATCATTTTTAATCACTTTATTTAAATCTGAGGTATCATAAAAGGAAAATTATTGCATGACTTGCTTGATTGGGGCTAATTACCGGCTCTCAGAAGTCATTGAACCTGTGCACGGGCCTGTGGGTTAGCTCTGAGGCCAAAATTAAAGTAAAAATAAGGACAAAACATAATAAATCAGTTAGGTTGTTGTTTGTTTGTTTTGCTTTGTTTGTTATAGTAGGACCTCCAAAATTATACGCCCCCTGGTTGCATACATAGTATCATCGGAAAACCCTCAATGTGGGCGGGTGCACAAACTTTGTTTCGAGGCATTTGGACATATGATATATGAAAGTCATGAATATGTGAGTTGTTTTTGAATTTCAAATTATCCTAAATTATGGATCTTTTGTCCATGCATCCGTCAATTGCGTTTATGGTCCCATCTTCGTTCTTCGTCTCATTAGAAAGCTCTTTGCTAGGAGGGGTGTATGGACTTTGTTTTTTTAGTATTCTGAATCACAGCAAGAAAAGGTATTAAACCTGAAAGCCAATTTCTAAAAATATTGTGGCAACAATACAAGACTTACTAGCCCGTTTACTAGTACATTTGACAAACATTTTACATTTAATGTCCTACAAGACAAGTACAATTTTACTTTATTATCACCTTTTACTTCATTATTTGACTTTCTAAAAATAAAAGATCAACATCATTCTATATTTAGAACAACATCATTCTATATTTAGAACAACTCAAATCCTATATATATTGTTTTTTTTCTTCTTTTTACAAGCGTGTATGAATACCATTCAAGGCTTCAAAAGAGGGTATTTATATAATTACATCAAGCATTGATTCAAAATTTTAGTTTGTAATCTATTATATTAATTCTTATGCATTATTACGACCCTTGTCACGACTCTTGTCACGAAATCCGTCACATTTGAACCATCAAAAAATATCATATAATTTGATTTCATCCGGAGTTACCAATAAACATCTAGACTGGTGATAAGTGAGCATTCTTTCTTGAGTGATGTGAGCGCAACAATTCCTTGCAATTTGAAGTTGCTAGTATAATAATAGTAAAATCAGAATAGAGCAATTATATCGTATCAAATTAACAATGCTCTTGATTGAAGTTTGCGTAAACAAAATCATTCACAGATAAACTTCAGTTGTTTCAAAGGTGTATTCAATATCACGGATGGATTCTACATCAAAGACAGATGCAAACTATTTGGATTCATTGTTTWACTCAAATTCTTCTTCAAATTTGGATTCATCATCAAACATGTCGGATCCATCGTCAAACTCGTCGGATTCATCGTCAGAGATGGATTCAACAACATCAACATCAATTCTAGGACGCAAGAAAAAACGAGCGTCTTCTTCTTCAGTTTCGCAGAACTGGGTGACAGATATAGAATCAATGCATCCAGTGGTATTCAAAGCAATCTTGAAACATTTTACATCTAAATATGATAAACAAGACACCAAACCATGTATTCCGAAGCGCATTCTTCAGCCTTCCATTTCGTCATCGCAAGAAACTCCACTTCAAATCTGATACGATGGAATCCCGTGTGATGACCCCCCAGGTGAAGTGCGAGAAGTTGGGCCACTTGATCGACTGCGACATGAGCGCGAGCTCCGTTCGCGACGTGCTTCGACACGCGGGTCACCATCTCGTGAAACAAACTTTACGATTCGCGTATGTCACGTTGCTGCAATCCAAAGGGAACTTCTACGCGGTGCTCGTGTGGGCGCAGGCCATTCGCAACTCGGGATCCTTGCACGACCTCGTGCTTCTCCTCGATGCGCGTTCAGGTCAGTCCTTGCCAAATCGCTACAAATTTGTTCAAGCAACAAGTTCAAGCAAGAGTCTGCAATTCTTTAGCCAGATTTCCTCTGTGGTGTCACAGTCATTGGCAAATGTCAACAAATTTTTGTGACCAGCTATGGAAATTCAAGCAAGGCCATGTAATTCTTTAGACAGATTTCAATAGTGGATGTCACAGACTGAATAAATCACCGGTGGATGGAGAGAAAGAACCCAATAGCTCAATTAGCTCTTCTGATTGGTAGAGAGGTTTTCTTCTGCGGAGGTGCTTTATGCAATTGCACTAGGATTTGCAAGAGTCGTGATTGACCATGGGAATTGGTAGGCCTAGGATTTGCAAGAGTCGTGATTGACCATGGGAATTGGTAGGCCTAGGATTTGCAAGAGTCGTGATTGACCATGGGAATTGGTAGGCCTACATAACTCCAATTCATGAGACAATATAGATTGTGTGAACCCACACACCAAATACATAACTGCAATCCCATTTGCTAGGTTCACTTAACAACCAAAGAGAACCAATGTCTTTCTAGATCCTCTTAACAACCACAGAATGGGGTTTAGTAGGAAGATGGCTCCTAAAGGAGAGGATGTGACTTCATCTCCCTTTTCGTAGGGTTTCTTTTACCTTTGTAGGATGCTACGATTTCATCCACCAAGCCACCTTTCTCTCTTGACACTCATTGACACCCACCAATGAGATAATCAAGAGAATGTGGTTTCATCTCCCTCTTTGTAAAGTCCCATGTCCACCTTTGTAGGAGGATCAATGATTTCATTCACCAAACTATCTTCTTGTTCATTTTTCAATCCCACTATTGACAATTTTGTTTGGAAATCACCAGATATTTAATCTAGATTTTGCTGTAAATCACTAGAAACACTATCATACCTTAAACCTTAAACCTTAAACCTTAAACCCTAAAATCCTAAAACCCTAAAACCCTAAGCCTTTATCTACAATCAAATTCTTTCTTCCCCCTCGCAATAACTGTTCTCATGCTTTTGATTTAGGTATTGCCAAGGACAACGACACCCTCATTCAACACTTCGACCTCATAAAACAAGTGGGACTTCCCGAGATGCAACATCCCAATCTCGGCAAACTACATGCATGGGAGCTTCAAGTTTACGAACGCATCGTCTTTATGGACCTCCACCTGTTGCCCTTGTCCAATCTGGACTTCCTGTTTGGTCTTCCGGAGCCCTCGGCCGCGCCGCTCACCTCGAGGCCTCAAGAGTTTCACTCCGGGTTGCTCGTGCTCAAACCTTCCGCCACCACRTTCACGGAAGTGGTGAAGTGGTGGGAGGGAATGGAGAAAGCTGAGAGGAGAGTGCCGCATCGAGTGTTGAATGGGTTCTTCTCGGAGTGGTTTTACATGGCGGCGGAGCATCGGTTGCCGTTGCGGTTTAACATGCCCTTGGAGCTCACGAACTTNCGAGTGTTGAATGGGTTCTTCTCGGAGTGGTTTTACATGGCGGCGGAGCATCGGTTGCCGTTGCGGTTTAACATGCCCTTGGAGCTCACGAACTTCGGTACGTTTCGAAGTACATGTCTCCGGTTCATGCCTTAAAATCCTAATTCCTATATTACTTGGAACCAATTGGGGTTAGAACGTGGTGTTTTTTGTTTTGACATTAAAATCCGGGGAGGCTTATTCTGCGATTTTAGAGGCGAATTCCCTGGCAGAATTTGGTGGATGATTCAACAGGCCAATTCCGTTTGGCTGAATTGGCTTGTTCATATCTGGTTTGAGACTAAGCCTCCCCATATTTTAGTGTAAGAGAGCAGGCCCTACAGGGCCGATTATGCCCTGGCTCGCACAGCCTAGGCTCACCCCTTGGACTCGCCTAGGCATGCTTGCCAGGGCATAATCGTCCCTGTAGGGCCTATTCTCTATTACATATAAGGTGTATGAATTGAAGTTTATTGGAGTGACAAAGTTTACCCCTCATGCTAAGCCATATTTAATGACACATCATTTTGACTCTCAATTTGGATTGTTGTTTGCTCCCCCTCCTACATGTTGTTTGAGAAGCTACAATATGGATGCATATTTTACTTGTATGGTGTCTTATTTTGATAAGTTTGATAAGGTTTAAGGTTTGGATGTTAACCTTGAAAGGATGATTATTAGCAAGGTACTCTGCCAAAAATGATCTGATTTTTGAACCAATAGGTGCATTTTTCATTTCTGCAATAAATCGCAAGTCATCCATCCGCCACTTTTTGACCTCAACATCCCCTTCTAGGGTTCAAATGACCCCCAAAGGAAAGATGACAATTGTTGAATTATGAATCCAATGGTCTGTGTTTTGCCATATTTTAGTACATAAATCATGATTTAAGGTTGTTCATGCTTTGAAAATTGGTCCATTCATGACGTGAATAATGTACCCACCCTACTAACTTTTGGTAAATGGCAAGTTCAAACATTAAACATTCTTAACTAACTCAATCTAGCCAAGAATTTCAAAACGACTTGCGGTTGTATACCACTTGCTCTTGTCCCTTCATTTTCCACCATGTACCCATTCAGGTTTTAAGGCCACCATCCGTTGGTTGCAGCTCCATCCCGCAGCAGCAGCAACTGGAGTGAGTCCAAGCCCGCCACCTCCCCAAATTTCAGTTTCAGCTCTTATATGAACAGGTTTTGCCCCTCATAACTTACTGCCCTTTGTCTTTGTCTCCAAAAGGCTTTCAAACTTTCAGTGAATATTCCGACATGAAAGAGAAAGCAACAATGCTTCCACTATACGGCACTAGCCTCACCACAAAAGTGTTTTGGCTGTGCTCACTGACCTGTAGTTCCGTGACCCAGAGTACCGAGGGCATTGATTCACGGATATCTTTGACATGAGTGGAGCCTTTAGCGAAGAGGAATGATACAAATCATGACGATGCAAAATCTGTGCAAGAACTTTCAGTACAATTACCTCAAATAGAAACATTTCACATACTGACTCCCGAAAAAAACTCGAACATCTCACCACAACTCTACGTTACCTGAACTTGAAGATTTTCTAGAACACATTCTTCAGTTGGAACACGAGTTTCACAAACTCCAGTTAACGACTACTGTATCATGTACTCTCTGAAAAAGAACACTTTCTGCTCCATCAGATTGTTATCAATCTTGGAGATGAAGAGTCYCAGAAAAAGATGCACTTCACTAGCCATTCCATTTCCTGCTTTGCTTCCATTCAGATCAGAGGATAAGAAAAGGACCCCCAAATCAGCCCTCTCAAGTGTTGTCATCCAAGGACGTATTGTTAATCCTCGACTCCAATTCATCCAACTCGTCTAAGTCCAATTCGTCGTCGTCATCTGCAAACAACTTCTCGTCTTGTTCACTGATACCTGACCTATCCCAAGTTGGTTGCTCTTGAGCCTGCCAAATCACAACTCGAAGTCAATTCTACTCTTATGATCTGCAATATTAATCCTAATTCCTAATCTATAAAATCGACTCAGAACACCAGACTAACACTTTTTCTTCTTTCCAGAATAGAATTCCAATAAAGTATCCACTGTAACAAATATGGCCCTTGAATATAAAACACAAGAAGCTAATGAGAAAGAACACCACCAGCGATTCCTCAAATTAGACGTATATGGGAAGGCAGCATTACCTGAGAAGATCCTGAGGCCTCCACAGTTTCAGATTCTTCCTCCCGAGTATAAGAGTCGAAGGCCTCCGCATCATCCACGAACAAACTGGCATCAAGAAGGAAGAGCTCCCGACCACTGTTTGGCATCAACAGCGTCGATGAGATTAGTCAAGATTACACAGTGGCGCAATGTTTCAGACTCTGACCTACCGTTGATGAGTACGTTTAAAAACTAGGCAGAATATCAGTGTACTCCATACAAAAATGAAAAGACAAATGTGAAAAGTCACATTATACTTATGCTAACACCATACCTCATTCTGTCGGTTCTAGCCCTTTCCGCTCTCTTAGCAGTCATTTCAGCCTCCCGTGCCTCTGCTTTCCTTCTCTTCCAATCGTCAAACGCTTCTGCCGTCATCGGAGTAGTAGTCTTGGTCATATGCCTCTGCATCAGGAGTAGAAAAAGTGTCAATGAGCTATTCCATTTTCTTTCGCCATAATTCACCAGAAGCGGATGGCAAATCATGATAATATCTCCTGAAAGAAGTTGACCATTCTTAGTAGATTTGCAACATACCTGATTTTCAATTTCTTCCTCGATCGTCAGCTTTTCACCCTCCTCTTCAAGCAATGCTTTCATTTGTGATTTGAGGACATAACCAGGGGGCAAAGCGTGTCGGTAATGACACTCCTTCCCACCGTTTGGACACGTCCAGAACCATCCATATTGCTTCCGTTCTACAGCATCCAAGAAATGTTTGCACACCTGGGGGGGGAGGGGGGGCGGGAGAAATGGAAACAGTAAGACCTTACAGAAATCCTCCGAACACAAAACGGTGATTACAGACTCAGAAATCCTACAAGCTAGTATTCTGAAGTTCTAATGAGAAAAATAGTGATTGTCATATCACTGCCGTTTACACAAGTTTTCTGTGATGAAGCTGAATTCCAGTACACTCCTCAGGCTCTTTAGGTTTCCTTTTCAATTAGATTGCTTTTCTAATTAGGTTGCCTCCCCTAAAATCTCAGTGCATGRTGAAAATCCATATTTCAAAATATTCATCATAGGTACATAATAAAAAGTAATCTCGAAAAGTGACTTCTTCACCTATTTGTCATTTAATAGTGTGAAATGCAAAAGAAAACGTAGGATAATACTCAAGTCAAACATAGACTATGAAAACAAAACTTGCTTCCAAACTTTTAATGACTTCAGAGCAAGAAGATACTCCCTCTTCTCCCAGTAGCCACTAAACAAATAAGAATCAAGTGATTTTTAGAATTAAAATGCAGTAAAAAAAACAATTAGTGTATCTCATTGAATTAAGTTAAGTACGGGTAGTAATATCACGCAAAAAGAAACTGCCCAACCGACACACATGCAGCATCTGCAGATAACAATTTCAAGCAATGATCACAGACTCCCATCTTCTCACTCAGTTCAGGATTATCCAAAAGGCGAGTAATGCATACAATTTCGGTAGGCTTGTTGTGAGTGAACTCGTTGCCCTTCGCTGCCACCACTTTCTCGAGAGTGTCCTGATCCCACTCATCCATGGTGCCTGCAGATTGCAGATAAAGCAGAACAGCATGAGAATGACCGCCTTATCCAAACCCTAATGCAGCAATCGGGTATCACATCAAGAAAACTTCAAGAAGCTCACCGTCAGTATCACGCTGATCGCTGTAGATATCAATCTTCTCTCCCTTCCTCTCTACACTCAGATCATGGGAATACTTGCACTTGAATCCCTTGGCGCATTGCCCATGTCGGAAAAACTCGCAAACAACTGATTTGGGGTCAACACCTGGCACAAAATACAGGAATTACAGTGTCAACGATTGAAAAATTCCAGCTCAACAATGAACTTGTGACACTTTCACTAAAACCAGGATGCCAGGTATAAAGCCTTGTTGACATCAATTRAAACCWAGCCAGGAAATTTCAATTGCTTGCAGCAATCTGGATACTCCGATTCAGAATATGGATAATGCCTTCGAGACAGCCTTCCAACAAGCTATCACTCACATGAACCCTCAAATCAAATACTACTTGTTGACTCTCTCTGTAGTCTGCTGTCATATTCACCAAACTCTTCAAATTGCTTGTTGTGGTCTCAATATTTCAAACTAAGAGGCGTTTTACAACTCATCGAAATCCCAGTAACTTAAGACGTTGAGGGCAACCATTGATTCCATCATCTCTGCTTAACAGGGCAGCGYTCCGGTTTAATGAAAACGGAAACCACGAAGGGCATAACTGCAAACCGAATACGCGGAAACGAAAAAAGGAACAGAGACAGAGTTTAATGCAAAAGCGAGCATACCGACAGGAACCTTCGGCTGACTGATAGCCACCTTGAACAACTCATTCAACTCCTTGTCTCTCGCAGACTCTTCTTCCTTCTTCTTCTGCGCGAGTAAGAAAAAAGTGTGATCAAGAGTACCCCGAACCAGAAACAGCAAACCCTATTACACCAAACAAAATTCGAAACCCCAAACAACTCTACTACAATCCTAAGCAAGTGTCTGGACACGGAATCACTCGGTGAGTCAGATAAGGTGCCCTCGTTACGATTCCGCACCTTGGCCGCCGCTTTGGCGTCCGTGTTGGGCTTGGCGGCATTCTGCACGGACTGCTGCACGCTCTGCACATACTTCTGCACATTCTTACTCTTGTTCTTGTTCTTCAAGCCGAAAGTCTTGTCCTCCACCAGCTTCTGCTTCTTCGCAAGGTCTGCTTTGGACTTCTCCTTGCCACCCGCCTTCGGCGCTGCCTTGGGCGGCATGGTGCTTGCTTGCTCGTCGTCTGTCGCTGCTACCCCCAAGAGCGCCCTTCTGTTCTACAAAGAAACTGTTCAAGACACACTGTTCAATTTTGGGGTTTTTGTGGTATAACTTTTGCTCCCGGGCACCGATTGAAATAAAAATTATATTCCCACAAAGTTAATCAATTTTTCTATCTTGTGAGAAAGTTTCAAAAAGTTTCATCAAAAATCAAGGTCACAGGAACCTACCCGAAATCCAAATTGTCCCCCCAGCGGACAATGGGACTTTAGGGGTTTAAGTTATTCGAGGAAGATTTACAAAAACTTCGTGAGAAACAGCTGTATGTTGTTTCAACAAATGCAATGAAAATTATTGCTCTTCCAAATTCAAATTGTAAATCTGTTAGTGAATTGTTATTAAAATTCTAATAGAATTGATTAGATAAAGTACATATCTTGAGCTKCCCCAAGCAAATAATCATTTTTGTGAGTTGCCTCCGACGTATGAAGTAAACTGTTGGGCAACTATGCCGATAGCAGCTCCACCAAAACCTAACAATACACTAATCACCTCACTGCCAGCTTTGAATCCCAGAATCGTCACCTGAATGCGCACCATCGCTTGATCAGTCATGYACGAAACCAGCATTCATGAAGCAACAACAGCAAAGTGAACCCTAAACCCTAAACCCTTATACCGCTTATCGCAAGAGTTTCTCCCTCTAATCATCAAGATATTAATGGGATAAAATGAAAATGACCTTGTTTTAGTATCAATTCACAGTTTTCTTAGTGCCTTTCTAGTGTATTTGAAGATCAATATTAAAAGACAATAGAGAACACATTGGAAACGGCACTAAAACAATGCCATTTCAGTATAAACTCATCCAAGATAGCAGCACTGAAACAATTGGTATTTCAGTGGGTAGGGACTTTGTGAGACTCATAATGCAGTACCATACCTTGGTTATGGTGTTGTCCCACGCCAAGGCTTCCGATACCGTCCCCATGACCTTGAACGCGAAAAGAAATGGTTCTCTTTCCTCGGCAGAAGCAGCATCCAGAGGACCTCTCAATTTGTTTGCTAACTCCATCTGTTCCGAAGATCATTACAAGTCAGGCATTAGGTCTCTTTCAGCACTTGCATTATGGAAAACTTGCACGGTACAACTCCTCGCAAATTCTACATTCGTATCAGCAGTCTCCAATTTCAATTATTTTCACTGGATTACGGTTAGGCATTGCGGACCTTCTTGAAGACGAGTGTTGCCCCGTGCCCAAGGTGCATCTTATTTGTTTCTCCACCTGGGAAAACAATGAGTGATAACAAGCCTATGAAGACGAGGAGGTCGTATGCCACCACACCCCTGCACCAATTCACGACAAGAAAACACAATGATTAGATGGGGAGCATCAGGTTAGAGCAAAATACAAGAATGGACCACAAGTATCATCCTAGACCATCCTTACTTCTAGGGCTGTCAATAATTTCACGGAGTACCGAACTTACATGATGAATGCCGCATTATCGGTGCCCTTCGCAAACAGCACTATTAGGAGGAAAGCCATCAGCACTCCGCAGTAGATACAAAAGTAGCTGGCGTAATACTTTGAACCACCCAAGCGCAGCAGTTCAGCCAATGGTGGAACATACAGAATAGGTTTAGAAAAATGAACAAATATGGAGTATTCACAAATAAATCGAGAGTCATCCACAAAACCCCAGCAAGACATCATAAAATGTGAAAAGATCCTATTAAGTGTGCTGAGCCAGTATTATGGTGTAAAGACGCAAGGATAAAGAGAGCATAGGTCACCTTTACACGCTTCGAAAATACGAGACCAAAATCTAGAACCAATACTCTCATTGCCCACCACCCTACAATGGAAGAGGCGCGACCATAGTCGACAGCCACTCCAGTGTGATACTCCGATTTCCGCCGCTCTTCTTGCTTCCTCACCTCCCGAAAACACGCGTCACTTTCAACAGACTCGAGTTTATCAGGGCAAAGAGTTTCCGTCCCAATGCATCCATCCTTCAGTAAGGTGTTTAACAGTCGGGCCGCAAAATATCGTCTACGGAAGTCTGCAACTCCAGCTATCATGAATGACACACTTGCGGCCCTGAATGAGTGTCACTTAACAGGGTAAGATCACAGTCCGAGAAGACAGCACATGAATATGTTCTCCACACCCATCATGAAGTCTAATAACAGCAAAATTGAGGCGTAGGCAGTGCTTACATGCATTGAGAGTTGATAAAGATGCTGCACAAATTTGCAACATGCACATACCAAGCATTGCCTCCCCAAATAAATGGTTTTCCTGAAAGCCATCATAACCAACTTGAAACATTCACGATCAACATTCTTATCAAAGTCCTTCAGACGTAGACCACCTGGACACTTGACTCTCAATCGAAGTTCATGATTGTTATATGGCTGTGTTTTATAAACCCGAAAAATGTAGACTGTCCGCTTACACTTATGAGGCTACCATGAGGATTGACTCCAGTTACTTGCAGGCAAGCTTGATTTACTCAAGTTTGCATGAACATCTTATTTGCATCAAGTTCTATGACACYGGAAAGAGGTAAATAAACATAGTATACCTGTGATACCACGAATGACATATGGGATGGCAGTATGTAAGAAGCCAATAATTCCAGAAGCAAACCACACACGCATCGGACTCTTCAGCAACTGGTGCCCGAACTTCTTCTTCCTGGACAATTAGAAACTCATTAGATGTCTAAAACTATAGTAACATGTAAAACGCAATTAGATAATTAGTGTRGTCCACCTTCAAACATTTGTATACAGTAGAGGCAGTCAWTTACTACTTTGTTGTTTGTTCAGATCTGGAATGTAGAATCATGTCGACCTTTTCAATAGAAATTCTTCGTGAAAGCTACTTAATCCCAATTTAACCTAATCCTCGAATTGGAARCATTTGTCGACGGCAATAAAATGCTATAGCCTTGAGCGAGGGGTGATGGAACATACGAAAGGAGGTAACCTGACTGCTGGAGAAGATGAGCGGCCAACAAAATTGCTGGAAGGTCGACTAGGTCATTCGTAGTCTTTTCTTTCTTGAATTCATTGTCCACATCACCTGCCGCTTTCACACTACTTCCAAATCTACTATCCTCTTCAGAAGACATTTCAGCGCTCTCTGGCAGTTGACATTTTGGATCAAGGTGAAGTCGGCTCATGATCAATTGTACCCATCGATCTTCCATTTCCCTGTCCGTGCAAGAATTCTTCACGCAAAATGCACAATTGATCGCTTCGACTTTCGCTGGTTTTCGGCTCTTGCAGACCCTGACATTTCGCATGAAAGAAGACGTTCTCTGCCAGCACAAAAACAAGCAAGAATGTACACCATTAAGTAGATTGTTCATGGTAGTCATATCCAAATGCGTTACCGGTTTGGTATGAGAAACAATAATGCCTGTTCAGATTCGGGCTGCGAGTCCACCCCAAGCCTTGATAATGAATCATCAGGAAGAAGCAACTCACTTTCTCATGAGATAGCTGGTGCATGATCTCCTTGACAGTGTTTCTAGAGGCGCCAGGCACCACACGAAGTGTTTCAGAACACCTCAACATGTTATTACGGGAAGCAGCTAGCAGCAGCTGTCGCTTCAAAATTCGTAGAGGGATCGGATTCGTCCATGCTAGAAAAAGCTGGCAGTGTCAGAGTGTGGTTGGATGAGTTTAATAATCACTACATTAATTCATCAGGTAAARTTGACGACCTTAGTAGCTCAACAAAATCATATCATTAAAATGAAGTGGAATAATCAGAAAGTAAATCTGGACTCCCAAAGTAAGCCCCTCAAACCGAGCAGAAGAATCACGCAATGGATTGCATATCCTAAAACAGAGCGGAACTAGATTGAAAAAAAGTGTATAAGCACATGTTGCAAGTCTAAGAAGTGGAATCAGGTGCATCACATGCGAGAAAGTAAGCTTACAGTGCGGTCGTCCAATGCCTCATGCGGCAATACTTTCTCCCGCATTTCTTTCATATCAGACTTCGTGTAGAATCCGTACTTGGTTGCCAAAACCTTCCTCAAGCACACAACCCCAAACGGTTTCAGAATCACAACAACCGTGGGTTTACTAGAGCAGCAAAAACTCAACAGATGATATTATCGTGTCAAATTGCACCCACATGTAGACTGAATCTACTTAACCCTGGTAYATCCTTCAGAGCGTCTGAAAGCAGGCAGYGAGGTACTCAATTATTGAAACCAAACAACGACATTGAAACTTTGAGCGAGCAGATTGACGGAACGGAAAGAGCAACTCAAGAGGGAGCTTAGAAAAGCTTACCACATACGTCATAATGATCAACATGTTTGCGATGACAATGTCAGGGACAACAAAAAACCTCGAAATTACGTTCATCGCATAAACTGCACAACATTCAAGCCCCCGCTTCAGTTAATACTTGCCCATCACGGTRGCGCTCGACAATTACGTTGCAAAACTGGAACCTGTCAAAACTAGGGTTTATGGCAATAGCTTTGTTAACTTACAAGCGATGGCAAGAATCCATTGTCTGATTGCGACTCGTGAACCCCAAAATTGCCGATTCACGATGCCATTCATCCCGCCTTCAAACSAGTAGAGCAGAGGCAACGATAGAGGGAAAATTACATGGTATATAAGCTCCTTAAAAAACGTCATCCTGCAATCCAAGACGCTCTCATCAACTCAATAATTTGCAACGTCAAGCCACGAACACGAMGACCTCAAGCTACACTGGTACTWAACTTAAAAGTGCTATGTCAGAATCAAGATTCAAAAGGATTTCGCGAAATAAAGTGCGCAGGATATTTTCGTCTACATGTTTAGTCAGACGCTAGTTTAAGCGTTCTCCGCCGAAGATTGTAAATGCTTCGACGCGCCATCTCGCATGTATTTGGAAAATTTCCAGTCGAGGCTCCACAAAGAGCCACGCAATTTAGAAACAAGCCTTGAACTCAGCTCAGACCAATCTTACCATTGACATTCCACATGAGCCTCCTGTTCAAGTCTCCGTAAGAAAGTCTGGTGCTCGAATTGCTGACAAAGACAGGGGGACTGGCCTCCGCGGTCCGTCGAAGGATGTGTACTCGTCGATTCGTCTTCGGTCTGATCATCACTCTCCTCACCATCTTCATCTTCCCTACTCCTTCCTACTTCTACGTCCAGCCCCATCACAGTTTACAACACCTGCACCGTCTTCTTCGGCATCTTCAACTCCAAACCTAGTGCTTCAACATCCATCATCCTGCTCCCCTAATCTTTACAAGAACTCCGTCGAAGAACAGAGCACTCAAAAAGTCGACGCGGACACTTCGGGTTCTCTAACTAACATGATGGCACTGATACCAAGCACTTTGTGTTAAGTGTCTACGACTCTACGAGCGTAAAATAATAGTAACAACCTCCGCACACCAGCCACACCTGGAGGATGCGAATTCGTCGGGCCTCACGCATCCGAAATAGAAACTCAATTCAAGGGGAGGAACCTGGCTACTGACTGTACAAGGGCAGCATATTCACATCACTGCCAACCAGTGTTTCGAAGCTATGTCGAATATTCCAAATTCGAGGCTTCTGGACTGCAATCTCTAACTAATTTACCGATTTTATCTGTTAAAGTGCTGTGTCCTTSAATTACAGTACAACCTCTCAGATGTCCTTGAGAAAACGTTCCAACTGAAGCTGAGCTAGGAACCAAGAGCGTTCTCGAAGTCYCGAACTGAAGTCTTCAACACTACGCTTGCACCAATCTTGACCGCGCTGACTTTCGTCACTGCGCATAAAAGATTCTTTCCGCAACGTCGGCGGTAGTTGCTTCATCAATTTGCGATTGCTAGCGAAATTCCAAATGACAAGCCAGAGGCTCCAGGCCACGGAGGTAGGGTTTGCTAGGGTAGAATCTTCTTGTCCACTTTAGCATAAAACTTTTTTCGCTACGTGTACTTCGGCGAACTGCCGCAATCATATGAGTGGAATAGATCCAAACATCGTGTACAATCATCTTCATACTGGTCAACATTGTAATCGACTGCGGCAAGACTCAACAAAATGTATATGGAGCGTAATGTTCCCTCCATGGATTCAGCACAATCTAGACTACAGTACTTAATTCCAACACTGCATGAGCTGCGGCATTGAGTAATTCGGTGTAAATAACCTAATTCTTCATTCCATCGCCAACCTGACAGATGAACGTTCCGCACTCACAATGGAGTCGATTTCTCTATTCAMAATTACCTCCATCCACAAACTKATAAGTATTCACTTGGAGCTTCCATGTTCTCTCAAATGGATTCAGCAGAACCTACACTACTTGATTCCAACACTCGTGAGCTGCGGCATTACATATTTCACGGAGCTTAACTTAATATCCTCTCAATGGATTCAGCACAAGCTTCACGACTTGATTCCTACACCCCGTGAGCTGTAGTAGTAATTAATTCGATGTAATAACCTAATTCATTACTCCATAGCCAGCTATTTAAACGTTCCGCAATTGATTTTCACATCAATTACCTCCGCGACATGATGATTGAGTTCACAGTCTGAGCCATGACGAAGGCATTGATCAATCGTGCGAAACTCAAATGCTATGGCAGAAAGCATCATTACTACGGTAGTGTCGTCAATTGCGTCGTACTCTTCAACGGAGTGTATTAATTTCGCAGTCCTCTGACTCTCTGACATCTCTACCTGTATCTGTATATGGAATTTCCTCCTGCGCCTTTATCCCTATACTGATCGCTAGCTGGACCTCTTTCCCTGCGATCGTTCACAGGTTTACTCTACATCTGCAAACCCTAATTCGTTTTCAACAGCATCTGGTGTGCACTTTTGCAGTGGAATTACATTCTTGAATCCGTAGGAAAATCTTGCAGATGTCTTGTGTGTGGGCTTCACTTTCACTTGCAGCTCAGGGAACAGGTCCTTCAAGTAACCAGGATCTTCAGATCGTCCCTACAAAAAGTGTCTAGTATGGTTAATGCAAAATTGAAGAATTGATATGCAAAAGTTAAAAGTTCAATACTGTAAGTTAGGTGTCTACACAGAGGTGTCTACACAAAGGGGTAGGACAAAATTCAACCTTGAGATGGATGAAAAGATAAAAGGGTTCAAGAAACAAGGGCAATGTTGGGGTGTAGCACGCATGAAAAATCATAAACCATAAATGTTTTGTTTTTAATGAGTAGAAATATGGTAATGAGTGTTCCATTTTCAATTAGTGAAGGACAATATTTGAATCCATGTCATTTAATAACAAAAGCATCATTTCAGGGATACATCATGGCCTATTTACAAAACTATGTCTTGTGATTACTACAACACCTATCAACTCAAATAGTCGCCTATTAGCTTTCACTTTTGAAAATTATTATAACTAAATGCCCAACATTCCAAAAATTCTACAATTTCTTGTATTGGTTGCAAATTTTGTTCTCTATTCACTAAAATTTCCTAAAATTTCATTCACTTGACCAAACAAACACACTTTCAATTCACATAGTAAAGATTGCTTTTAGAACTTATTAACTTTTTGAATGAAGGAGACATTATTCAAAAAGGGAGTAGTAGAATTAAAATTAATTATCTCTTGGGAAGCCTATTTTTTTAACACATTATGGCGTTATTTTTCACCACAATTTTTTTGTTTATTCATCCATCTAAATGCTTTTAGAATATTTTATTAGTTCTCTTACAATTGTAGGATATCAATTTTCACAATTTTATTTTCCAAATCTTCTACATTGTAATTCTAAAGATTTAAGTATGTTTAACTTCAAAAATTAACCTCAAACATAAGTTTTTCAATTCCAAAAATGACCCTTCAAAAAAAGGCTTCAAAAATAACTACATGGAAACAGTAATCTTAAGAAGCATCTATATCATTAAAATTTAAGAAGAAACTATATCATTAAAATTTAACATTTTGAATTGAGAAATAAAACTTGTAGAAATTAAAAATATTCAATCTATAGTCAATTTTAGAAACAAGTTTCAATTTATGGTTCAAATTTTATTGAAAAGCATTATTAAATGTAGCAATTGATTTAACTATATGGATATGATATATTGACCATATTTTACAACTTTATTTAAAAGACCACCATTCAAATACTATTGTGAGTTGCATTTTATAATACATATCCACRAATCTGAAAATGTAGAGYACCCCTAATCCTAAGTTAAGAAAGAATGCATAACTTATTCAAGTTGCACAGCTATTTTTGTGGACAAAATATGGAGTCTTGAATATATAYACAATAAATATTCATTTTCAAGATCAATACTTCACGAGTTAATTCAATAGGTATAAGATGCATTATCATAATTCTTTTATACAGTATTTTTCTACTATGTTTACTTTTTCAAAATAAAAATTATGTAATAGAAATACAATGTTCTTACCATGCATAAGAAAAATAAAAACTTGAAAGAAAAKTTTTCTTGATGACAAGGGATGGTAAGTGCAAAATGGGAGCATGACTTAAAAAGAAAAAGAAGATATTTATGGTTAATTTCATTAGAATGGACATATTCCATATCATATAGAATTGGTATAGATTTCCAACGGCCAAGCTAAACCTTTAAAAGTGTCAAAGTTGCAAAATGACGGACATTTTAATAAAATTGTGCCATATTAATGAAATTCACCATGATTTTTTGTTGTTTAAGTAGTCACTATCAAATCTTTGCAATTACACAATGCATTCATTTTTTAGTGTCTTATTTATATAAACACAATCTAGTTTGGAAGTCCTCGATTAATTATAACAACTCCAAAAAAATATCGGTAGAATTTAATATCATCTTTTTACTAGTACAAACTGCTACCATTTTGAATCTTTTGGACTCTTGTAGATCAAAATTTAGTAGACGGCAAATTCACATCATCCATGAGTTTATTACAATATCCAACAACTTTTTTAGGAATCGTGTTGCCCAAAGCTACTCGCAAAATTCAGGGCAACATAACTTTTGATCCGGGCATCCAATTTTAGACAAAATTAGATATTTAGAAAGGGGATACGTAGTTATACAGTGTATCCAAATTTCATGAACATCTGACCAAGAATGACTATATGGGAACCTAATCGAGGTTTCTTGCATATGTTGAACGGACACTTGATCCTTTAGGGGGTAAGTTGAAACATTCCAAAAATTATTTTTTTGCCAACGATTATCTCCACTAGAAAAAAAAAGTTTCCGCCACAACTGGCTAAAATGCAACTATGTGTCCTGCACAGTTGTTCTGCAACTAAAGCCCACTTTATTTGCACCAAATCCGAAGAAATTATTTCATGTCATTGTTTTGCATCATTATTACATTATTTCAGTTGCAAAGTAGTCTTAGAATGAAGCATATAAATTGTTTTAGTTGCAAAGCAGTCGTAGAATCACTAGTAGAAAATTTATTTTTTCTGTTGATTTGGTCACGTCGATCCGGTCACTTTTTGACAGAAACTTGTTGATTTCAACAAATTCCTATCAAAAAGTGACCGGATCAACGCGACCAAATCAACAAAAAAATTGAATTTTCTGCTAGTGAATGAAGTGTAGGATTGTGGGAGTTGTAATAGAGTTCAAGTTCAAAATGAATTTGAATTATTATCCATCCATAATTCATCACAATTATTGATGTGGACAAGTTTGCGCTTTGCGAAATTTGCAGTGTCGATCTGTAGTTGCAAAAACAACAACTTGGAAACCACTACAATGCGATTGCAACTATAAAATGACAAGTAGTAGTTTTTTAGTCACATTCTAGTCATTTCCTAGTCGTTTCTTGGTTGCATCCTAGTTGTTTCCCAATCATATCTTGGTCTTTTCCTAGTTGCATCATGGTTGTTGGTTGGTTGCATCCTAGTCGTTTCCTAATTGCATTTTAGTCTCTTTTTAGTCATTTTCTAGTTGCATCTTAGTTGCTTTTTAGTTTTTTGAAATTATTTCTTGATTGTCCTATTGTATATCAAATGTCCCATATCAATTGTGAAGGTACCATTAAAATAAACATATAAGACTTGTAAGTTGTTTTACTCTTATGTAATGAATTATCATTAGAGAATTCTATGACTTCTACAATTCTAAGATTTCTATATATTTTGTAGATTTCCACATTTTGTAGAATTCTACAATTTGTAGATTTTTATAGTCTATAGGATCTAAATAATTTAAAATCTAAATAATTTATAAATTTATAATAATTGAAATTATAATTTGAAAATCTAAAAATCTACAAGTCACAAACAAATTGCAATGAAGTTACAGATGAGTTGTAATGAAGTTATAGATGAGTTGCAATGAAGTTACAAACAAGTTGCAATGAAGTTACAAACAAGTTGCAATGAAGTCATAGATGAGTTGCAAACAAGTTATAAATAAGTTGAGATCAAGTCACAAATGAGTCACAATGAAGTAACAAATAAGTTGCAATGAAATTATAGATGAGTTATAATGAGTTGCAAACAAGTCATACATTAATCACCAACGAGACAGTCACCAACAAGCTGCAGAACTCAACAATTGAGTTGTGGCGGCAAATACCACATAAGCAACCACGTCAGTAAGACTTGTCGACGAAGTTCCAAGTATGTTGGCGGATAAGAAACAACCTCATTTCGCTATGCGACTACATTTGACATGTGACTTGTCCATAGCGACAATAAATCTCTAGATTATTACTAGTTGCAAATGTCTGATGCAATCTAAAAACCGACTGTTCTTTGTAGTCGCAGAACCCTATATTTTCTTCTAATGCTCAAAACCAAGCCCAACAGGCTTCAAATTGAAGCATTACTTGCCAACCAAGCCGAATACTCAACTTGTAGGGTGCCCTATTTACAACCTTGGAGTGGAATTGAAGCAAGACACAAATAATTTTTTTGTCCTTTTCAAAGTTGAGACATGTAAAGTTATGACACATGTCCCGAAGTAGCAAGCAAGAAACTAGGAAGTAGTGAGTGGGAAATTATTTTTAAATGATCGGAATTGGAAGACTCTAGACATTGGTTATTGGTTAGGAGTACTTTTTGGCTCTCAAATTTTGCAATAATTTCAACTTTTGGAAAAAAAATTCTAAAAAACTATCTATCTCCATATTTCCTATCTTCCAACATGGAAACAATTTCCACTAGCTCATACTCCTTACAGTTTACTTCCAAATTGGTTAAATGATTGATTACCAGTGCCTTTACTTTAGCTTGTTGTTTAATGATTAACACACATGTGTCCCATATCCCATATTCCATCAGWATCTGGTTTCCTAAAATTCTATGAGGATCAAATATAAAGTAAATTGTTCTAAAATCAACCATGCTCTAAAGTCTAAAGGTAATCATGACACAAAAATACATTTTTCTTTCTTCAATGTACCAATAGTAAACATTGCAGAGAGGTGGTCACTTCTAGTAACCATTGTGTTTCAACTTCAAAAATTCATAACGAAATCTATAAAGGTCCAACAAATATGAAACAAATTGAGTCCAATGCCAATTCCATTTTTCTTCATACGAAAAATTGTTGAAAATCGGTTCAAGCATTTSAGCTCATAAATGGTCGGGTCAAAAGATATGGGGTAATATATGTTTGAGCATGTATATCCACATCCATTCCAATGTATTCATATATGTGTTGCTACATAGGATAGGACATGGGAAAGGACATGGGACAAAGAAACAAAAGGATTGGGTGACATCCAATGCAAAATGGTTCCATGTAAGGTAGGCAACCCCAAAGCACCATCTTCACTCTCTGTACATCTCTCAAATCAATTATGTATCTAAGTATGTGGAAGAAACACTTTTAGAGCCAAAATTTGACCCTTCACAACTTTTGCATATTGTATTCAAATGTTGCATTCTTTGGTGCATTGGAACCTCCTTTCCCTTGCCAACAAGACAATATGAAAATCTGACCAGGCCTAATAATAGTAACTAACTGGGCACAGTAGCAATTTGTGGCGCTTTTAGGTTGCCTACCTTACCTTAATGGTTCACAATGAGTTCCTCCTAACTTACAGGTACCTTAGGTGCAAGACAGTGCTTTTGCTATAGGATGACAAAGGAGTTTGTTTGTGATACTCAGTGAATTTTGTTGTGATCTGATATAATCACTGCAAGAGAGTTGCAGCAACATCCAAAAAGATTTCTTCTGTTGTGAAGTACCTAACATACAAACCATATCTGTCTGTCCGTCCTTCAGTCCATCCATCCGTATAGAACTTCAGATATAGAAACTCTCCTCCAGATGTTTGATAACTTCACTTATGGTAGAGGGACCCATTACTAATCGGCGCCCCATCACCAATCAATAGGGTGTTGTATTTCCGACCAAGGTTGGAATTGATTTCCATTTTTGCCTTCGAATGCGTGTTTTTGATTTTTTCAAGGTTTGGACCAATAAGTTCATGACACATAAGTGAACAAGAAAGTAGGAAGCAATGAGCCGGAAAGTGGTTCTTGAATGATCAGAATTGGATGACTCTAGATGTTGATCATGGGTCAAGCCCAACTTGGGCCTTTCAAAATTCATAGTAATTTCATTGCAAGAGATAAAATTACCAATTTTTTTGCAATTTCCATCATTTCTATCAATGCACCTCTCAAAATATTTGCTTTGCCTAACACTACCCTAGATCATGTCTACAATTGCTTATTTGATCACGGTTACGGGTCCCTCTACCATACTCCAAAAAGTTTGTTTGTTTTGTTCCATTGATCAAAGGAACGTTGTCACATGTCACATGCCAAGCGTGACTCATGCACTGCAGAATTGCAAATGTGAAGGAGAGTCACTTACAGCCTGGTCTAACTTTGAAGCTTACCTTGCCAACTGGCCACCTTGGCTGCCTAGCCTGCGATGCTCATTATCAATTCACTACGTACTTTCCCATGAGGGTGGGTACTGTAAAACTGCCACTTTTTTCTACTGTGCCAAAAGTAGTTACTGTTATTAGGATGGTCAAATTTTCATTGTTCTTTTTGTTGACAACTGAAAGGAGGTTCCAATGCACCAAAGAATGCAATATTTGGATATCGCTTGCGAAAGTTATGAAGGGTGAAAGTTTTTGTTTCGGGTAAGGTAGGCAAACCCAATACCAACCGTTGACCTAATACCACTCAAATGGAGGACTCTTGTTGATTTTAGAATGATAATCTATGACATAAGTACATGCCTTAACTCCATGACAAGTGAAGTTAGGGCATGTATCACTATCATAGATTCTCACTCTAGAATCCATGACAACCCTACATTTGGGTGGTATTGGGTCAATGGTTAGTATTGGGTTCGCCTACCTTAGTTGTTGTAATATCATTTCTTCCATGTATAGACATATTTTTTATTTTGGAGATGTACACAAAGTGATGATGGCGGGTTTGGGTCGGTGGCGCATTTGGGCTGGGTACCCACCTATTCACACTGAGAGCTGGCTACTGGAATGAAATCAATTCCTTTCACTTGAAATGTGATGCATGGGTACCTGTATTTGTACACAAGACGTGGTGTGCAAGGGTGATTTAAAAAAAAAATCAATTAATTTTCATTTTTGAATTTTTCTCAATAACAGAAAGTTTTTTAGTTACTTTTTTTGGAACAACACATCCATGGTGACCGGATACTGATATTCTTGTATGTTGGTGAGAATTTTTTTGTTTCCATTGCGTTTTGACTTTGGATGGCTTTTGGGATTCTTTCCCCTGATCAGTGTAGACTAGGGCTTTTTTTTTCATTTTTAACAAAGTGCCATAGTGGCGATATTAAACATTATAAGTGGTGCTCCAAATTGCAACATTTATGCACATATTGGATGTATACTATGATTTTCATCAACAATCTGACAATTTCATCTACGATTTTTAAAAAAAATCAAAGTTGTTTGGCGATTTCATTCAAGTTTTTTGACATTTTTTTTGGCATTTTTTAGCCAAATTATTTTTTCTAGCGCAATTTGGAACCAAAAAGCCAAAAAAAAAGCCCTCGTGTAGACCCATGCATTCAAGCTGTTGCACAACTTTGGCACCACTCAAAAATTGAGTGCAAGAGGGGGCTGCCATTAATTCGCACTGACCTGCAAACACAATGCACCCCTACAAGTCACAAGTCACCCACAAGCAGGGCTTTTTATTTTGGCTTTTTGGTGCCAGATTGCACTCAAAAAAATAGTTTGACTAAAAAATGCCAAAAAAAATGTCAAAAAACTTAACTGAAATCGCCAAACAACTTTGAATTTAAAAAAAAATCTTTGATGAAATCGCCAGATTGTGGATGAAAACCATAGTATACATCCAATATGTGGATGAATGTTGTAATTTAGAGCACCACTATAACATTTAATGTCGCCACTTTGGCACTTCGTAAAAAATGAAAAAGAAAATCCTAATGCTAAGTTGTGTTTTGCTACTAACTAGAAAACAATGAAAAACATGAGAAAAAGCTTTAGCAATGTCCCTAGAGTGCTCCTACATCTATTTTATGGACGGTGAACAAATAGCAACTGAAGATTCATCCTCCTAACTGCTAGGATGAAAGTTCTTCTAATTTGTGGAGATACAATATCAAGTTGTTGTCCTATCTAAGGATTGAATTTGATGTTACTAGAGTACATATTTTCTTAAACTTACCAAATGTCAAGTGGTTGACCAAGCCAAAAGTGCATTGACTTTAGTTCTAAACTGGATTTACCCAAATGAGGTCATAGATTTTTAAAACACGAAAATTTCAAAAAATCACCATGTCAAGAGAACCTCATTTCAAATCCATTCCAACAAATTCTACTCCAAAATGGTAACATTTTGCTTGTCATTGAATTTTGAAGGAAGTTTGAAATTTCCCTTTCAAAATTTATAAAAAAAATATTGTTCATAGTATTGGTGAATCTAATTGTACAGATGGAATCTACAACTCTTAGTCTACAACTTTTGTTTGTATCTCAATTCCAACATATGCTTCCAAATAACATTATCTAATGATTTTTCTCAAATCGTCAATTTTAGAAGATGAATTAGGACCAATCCTTTCTTTTTGGGCGAAATGGAGCCAGAAAGCACCATTTCATAGTGAAAATTTTTTTTCTCCAAAAAAAAGTAATCTTTTTTCGCCAGAAAAGTTTCAATCCAATTTTAAGTGTGGATGAAATTGTCAAATTTGGATGAAAAAATGTATGAATTTGATTGAAAAGTGTTTTATGGTACAAAAGATGGATGTACAAAGAAATAAAATGCTTCACCAAATTTTATGTGATCGCCATCTTGGCATTTTTTCAAAAACCAAATAGAAAGGGCTGATTTAGGACGTTTAGGAGTTAACTCAACTTTTTATTTATTTTTAAGATAAGCATTAACTTAATTTCAGATCCCTTGTGCACAAGCAAACCTCATTAACCTTTGAACATCGCAGCGGACGTTTTGCGTCCTTTGGGTGACAAAGAATCAAACTTTGTAGGATAGAATTGCAACTTGTCATCCTTGAAATTAGGAGTGGAAAGGGAAGACCTTTTCTTGTACTTTGACTTCCAATGAGTATATTTGGCTTTTCAAAGTAGATGATGTCACACGGTATCAAAAATGCCTGATTGCTACGGCCACCGGTATGTTCTTCAAGGGTAAACCCTTAAAGGACGACATGGACGTTTTAATTCCTTTGAATGACAGAAATCAACTGTGGTAAATGCAGAAAAGGTATTTTTCATCCATTTTTTTTGGATAAATGTGAAAGTAGAGATGTGCTTTGCCATGGAAAGCACAAAAGAGGGTCATTGAATGTATTGTCATTTGTAGGTGCTCCAAATTGTAACACAAACCATGGAAATTCATGCCAACGCTCACAAGTCACAAGTCACAATGCCCACCATGAAATTTCTAGGTGTTGTAGCAAATATTTAGGTGTTGTTGTCATATGTAAGTGCTGCACAATTTAACTTCCCACCATCTAACCCTCGGCAGTCCACAATCCACAGCCAGTTTTTCCCGCGGTAATAGGTCCGTCCTCTCAGGGTTAAAATCCTTCCACATGTCCAGTTGTGCACAAATGTCAGAGCACACTTGGAAACCCATTTGCAACCCCCCGCCCCCAGCTGGCCAATGGCCAGTCAGCTTAAATAAAGAAAAGAAAAAGAAAAGCTTGAGTTAAGTTAGAGTTAACTTAATTTAAGCTGACTGCGCTCAATTAGAGGAGGTGGAGTGTTGGTCCAAGCTAAGCTGCAGGGAGGAGTGGAGGACAGGCCCAAGTTATCAGTAACCGTCACGTCCATAAGGTAAGGTAAGGTTTAGGTAGATCTGATATGGAATCCTAACTTAGAGCATTCCCACCAGTCCTACAAAACGGATGGCCTCTCTCTTGTGGCCTCCAAAATTGCCCCACCCGTCCTACAAAACGGATGGCCTCTCTCTTGTGGCCTCCAAAATTTGACCTCTTAAGAGGCCTTGCTTGTAGGCCATGGGCGGCCTCCAAAACAAGGAGCTTTTGGAGGCCGCATCGTGGCCTCTTCACCGGCCTCTAAAACATAGTGAGACAAAATGCTATAAATCCTCCCACTAAAGCGCCCAATCAAATGCACTACTTGAAGCCCTCCCTTGAAATCCTCCATGAAATTTGGAGGAAGGCCGGCCTTTAGGCCAGGCCATGAGCGAGGCGCTCCGGCCTTGAGGGCAACTGGCCTGCACAGAGATCCTTCCCACCTACCTGCAAAAGGCCAGGACGGGTAGGAATGCTCTTACAGGAATACAGGCTAGCGGCCAGGGTGAACTGACTAGAGCTTTTTTTTTCCATTTTTTACAAAGTGCCACAATGGCGATATTAAATATTACAGTGGTGCTCCAAATTACAACATTCATCTACATATTGGATGTATAGTATGGTTTTCATCCAAAATCTAGCGATTTCATCTACGATTTTTAATAAAATCCAAAGTTGTTTGGCGATTTCATCCAAGTTTTTTGCCATTATTTTTGCCATTTTTTAGCCAAATTATTTTTTCTAGTGCAATGTGGCACCAGAAAACAAAAAAGAAATAGCCCTATTCGTGACCCCCTCTTTGTCCTTGTCACAAGGTAAATGTAAAAATTGCCCCCTTTTTTGTGCCGTGTCAAATTTGTATATCTCAATGAACCCAAGCTAATTTGGGGTCTCCGATTGGAAATATGAATTGAGAATTTGCAAATTACGTGACAGATAAAAGAATTCCAGTGTTTTCCCGAGGGGTAAGAAAAGGGGCAATGAGGGGGTCAGTTCACCCTGGCCGCTAGTAGCTAGCTCAGTGGACTTACACCACTCTGGTCTACAGTAGGCGACGCGGTTCCACAAGACACAGGCAACTAGGCTAATCAGTGCAATCCTCCAAGCAAAGTGTCAGGTTTATTCTGACCCCTCTCCCCCCCCCCAAAAAAAATAAAAGAAAAAGAATTTTTTTTTTTTTTTTGAGAATTCCAGTAAAGACAGGATGATAAGGTAGCTGACTGGGTTGAACTTATGAGTTCGTTGGCCTGCCCAAGAGTGTTTTTTCCCAAGTTATTTAAAGGTCCTACTTAACTTATTAAAGGTAATTGATAATTTGACTGCCACACTACCAACTCGCAGTCAGTCAGTCTCGCACTGCAGGCTCAGCTCATTACAGTAGAATTTCTTGAAAAGTGACAATCCCAAAATCTCAGTTCCACTCAGACGAAGTTACTGTATCAAATTAGGTGACCAGTAATTCAGTTTAACCCTTGAAGGAAGGACGGATGGACTGGTGGTGACCGTGAAAAATCATCCATTTTGATACCGTGAGAATCATTGGTTTACTAAAAATCCAAAAGTGCGCATCACAAGTCAAAGTAACTTAACTTATTGTAGAAGATCTCTTCTTTTCATACAAAATTCCAAGGATGAATAGCATAACATTGTTGACAATGAAGGTTACCAACGAAGGTTAACAATGTTATGAAGTGCACTTGTTTCCTACACTAAAAGATTCTCTATCATCCAGCAAACACAAATGTCCACCTCGACCTCTAAGGGTCAAGTTAGTGGTCACAAATTCATAGACCTCAGGAAAAGGTCTGTCCCAACTTTGAAAGCTCACAATACTGCATAATTGCTTCTGGTACATTACAAAACATCAACATCTCATTGTGCATCCCTTCTCATTCTGTATTGTAGCACTGCCCAACGATGGGGCCAGCACTACCAAACAGTAGTTTGCATTATGTTTGAAGACATTCTTCACTGGGTCCAGAATAATTATGTTGACTTTACATGAAATGCAAATTTGCAACAACTCAATGTGATGTTTCACACATTGTATTCAGGATTTACTAAAAATTGAACATGTTCCCCAAACAAACCATAGAAACAAGCCTGCCAAAAAAAATAATAGTGTTAGATGGATGCTTGTTTTATTTATTTTTGTTTTTATTTATTTATTTTTTGAAACATACGACCTATGAGGGTGGCAGCACCGATACAAACAACCAATGAAGGCCGCTGCAGTACTGACACGACACAACCATGGCAACCGGATTTTTTTGCCGGAATTACACACTTGGATGCTTGTTTTACAATGTTCAGAATGTGGATATTCAAAGTAGGTCCCGTATTTTGAAAATGTACTGATTTCAATCTCACTTCGTTGTTGCCATTTGTCTTCTTGTGATCAAAATAAGAGAGCAATGACCCACACAATACTCGTTGCCAGTTGTCACACAAATTTGCTTGGTTGAAAAAGATATTATCTTATATGTGTATTTCCATTGCAATGCATTTGAGGATGTGCTATACATGTATTGTAATTACTGAGATTCAAAAGACTGTGATATTATAGGGTTTAGGGGTGCACCAAACTTCACCCACATAGGATGTCCAAACGATTTTCTAGTTGATGAATGAGAGAACATCTTTCTGTGTGGAATAGAAGTGTAACTATTCATCCTCAAAACAATGGGTGGAAAGGGAAGATATTCTATACTGAATAGGGGTATTAACCCATTAAGGACTGTGGTTGATTTGTGGGGCGGGCAAGACATTCTCTAGTTTCTAATTAAACATGAAAAGAAATATCAAATTGTGATGCTTTTTGGAGATTTGACCATACTAAAAGAATTGGCATGAATGAATGAGCCTCCACAATATGTTTTGTGGCAATTCAAGGCTCAACTATCTGGAGATTTTTGTATTTTCAGCCCAAATTTCATTAGTTTTTTCAATCCCTAAACCGCATGTTAGCACAAAATGTCTTGATTCTTATCCCAATGCATTGAATTTACAATTCCCCACACCCGTCTCCTTTTGTGTGTATCCAAATTCATTCTAAAACTTTGGCTATCAATGAAAAAGTGTCAATATCAACCCAAAAGTGGTTGACCAATCCTTAATGGGTTAACCCCTAAAGGACCAAACTGCGTTTTTTGGCAACATAAAGATTTTGGGGAGCTCACTACAAATGCAGTTTACCTCAATACTTGAATTTTTTTTTATTGGTCAAAATAGTGGTTTCTATTGAGTTGTAAAAAATGCATAAGATCTGGTCATAAAAATTTCAATTTGTTCCTCAAATAGTAAGTTTTTTAACACTATAAAATTCTAAACACATTGTGCTATTTCTCTTATGATTATTTTTTGACCGTAGTGATCTGAGTTTTGAATATAAATACTGAAAGACAACCCAATATTTTCAAGGAAAAAAAAATTAAAATTAAAAAAAAAGTTTTTTTCTGCCCGAAAATTCTGCCCGAAGTCGGGCAGCGACCAAAAAATGGTCATTTGAGCGCTTAGGGGTTAAACGTAGATATCTTGCAATCCACATGGTAAAAAAATCTGAAATTTTTTCCACATCTTCCCGAAGTATTTTGATACAGGATCCTACGGTTATATTTGTCCAAAAATGTTTTTTTTTTCTAAAATTTGGTACTTGCACTAGAAATGGCAGTTTGGGAGCGTTTTTGGAGAAAGCATAGTCAAAGACTTTTAGGGGTTAAAGGGACCAAACAATTGTGGGGACAAATGAGGGAAACTTTGGATGTTCAAAACATGATGTACAACCCCAAAACAATTTAGTTATTGTTGATGTATAATAAAGATAGATATTTCTATAGTGTGAAATGTCAATTAATTAGTGTGGGTCCCATTAATACCCCTATTCAATGTACAACAAATTCACTTCYAATGGGTGCTTCTGGAATTTTTTTAAACCAATGATTCCCACGGTATGAAAATTCATGATTTCTACGGTGACCTACCTGGGGTTCAAGGGTTAATCACATAATCAGCAAATGCGGCCTTGAAAGGCCCACTAAGCTAATCCATCAATTAACTTAGCCGTAATAGCTACAATGAGGGCAGTTACTCTGACCAGAATACAGTACCTGGCACCGAACAAACGAGGTCGTCTGGCTGATGAATATCATCCATCCGAGCGTCTCTGTCACGGCTACCGGATGAACGCCTTTCATCCTGGAATCCATTTCCTCTTCCGTAGTCCCACTGGCACTCGCGGCTCCTTGCCACCGAGTACTGTACAGATGAGCATCATTCATCCGCACGGTGTCACTCTCGAGCCAGGTCTGAGTGGGSAAGACTGGCGCAGCAGGSAGCCAGGCTAGGGACTGTCGTCGCGACAGTTGCAGCGACGGAGCTTTGGTTTTGCCATTGCGTGATCAGACGGGAGCTTGAAGGGAACATCATCTCCTCCGGCCAGAGCTACGGCAGGCCCTGCATCTCCGTCAGATTCCACATGCTAATAATACYCTGTCAGGGGTCATYTCTGCCTCAGCTCTTGTTTGCGCTTGCCCTGCTTCGAGGAATACTAGACGCGGCGGRAATCGTGGAGTTGGTCGTTTCGTTCCGACCGGCGGTGAGCCTTTGTGGTGAGACGAAAGGAGTTCTTCGGAACACGCTCRAGTGAGAATAATCAGGTCTGATAGGAGTCGGGGGAAGGGGTAGCTGTTTAGTTGTTCCATTGGTGTAATCGTTGCGATGTTTGAGTTTTTCTAGCGGAAGCGGCGAYGAGACGGAGTCAAAGTTGCGTTRCAGGTAGCCTAGTTCTCGATGTCTTTTTGGTCCAGGATTTCGCATGATGTGAGRAACTCGTGCGCGGTTGTATGTTTGTGAACAAACGGTGTCCGTCTGTGACAAGAGGGAATAGCTWCGTGTGAGCTTGGAGAATTATGCCTGCTCAGTTAGACTGAGGTCGTCATGGCCTTTGTGACGGGTRGTGTWCGGGAACAGGTAGAGCAGGCTGTCCGGCTATGGTGTACAGGCTGTATTTCTAACGATTGAAGCTCGTTGAAGCTACGAAATTTCATGTTTGAWTGTGGCGAGAGTGTCTRTCGAGGAGTAGAACATAAGTAGTCGGAGAAGTTGGTGGGAGAGACGGTACCCTGCTGTACTAGGGGTTTTGGGAGGTGGCTGAAAAAGACATCTGATCAAATAGTCTACGTTCGTCGTCAGTGTGTAGCTAGAACATGGGTTTTAGTTAAAAGGATTAAATTTCTCTCAGCTAGTACTTGACGCTCACCGTATTGTTGCTTGAAAGAACGACGGATGCAATCGCTGTCTAACCGTGGACACCRAGCTGTTCTGTAGTAATTTCCCCTGTTCTGTTCAGCATTTCAGGATCGTGCTCGTTGTTTCTCATTGAGCTTGTCTGGATTAGCGATCGCTCATTTCTCACTTGCATTTTAGGTGTGCTACATGTAGCACTTTAAGTGAGCATAATGCTTTGAAAGACTAAAGGCATAGCGCTTCATCCTTCTCAGACAAGGAGCTTCAGTTTCTTTCCGACTTTTAATTGCAATTCCACTTTATCAATGGTTTGTAATCTTTTCTTCCCTGTTTGGCAGGGCATGTAAGTTCATAGAACTGCCGCTGTATGTGGTGCGAACTCGGCTTGTTTACTTCGCCGAGGTGAAACGCTTATGATGAAGGCAGATAGCTGACAAGAAATAACTATTAGGCAGCTTCGGATCGGGTGCGATGAAAGGTGTTACAGCTGACGTGACATTGAATGGGACCGGTTTTCATGATCAAGATGGCGACACCGATTCTCCGTCCAAAGTCGTTGTTGCCAAGGAAGCGGTGGAGCTGGAAAAGCTACAGAAGCGACTGTCAGTTCGCGACCTTGCCACGCAATTTGAGAGCGGGCAAGCTGCTGCCAAAGCTGCCGCTTCCAAATTAGCTGATGAAGAGGTAGAACTGCTGTTCATCAATGCGATTTCTATTTATTTTTCTGAGTCTCCGAACGCTGGCCTCAAGTGCTTGACATCGGTCTGAATGTGGACCTATGTGAGTACCCCGAGGTGGCAGTTCATCTTGTTTATCAGAGAGATGATCCACCATGTTATATTGCTAACTCTTRTCTTCTGGGGAACTCTGTAGAAAAGCCCCAGCCCTGCAAAGGAAATYAGACGGCGATCATCGGGTGGCCATCAATGCTCTCACGGTCATTCACATGGTCACGCGCACGAGCACAGTCCTGATTCCAAGCTGAATCGAAGCCCAAGCGATGGCGCTCCGAAGCTCCGAAGCTCCCTGAGGCGCACCAGTGGCAATATTCGGGAATGTGAAAGGGTGAGTACTTATTCTATGTATGTTTTTCGAGTCATCATATTCTTCATGGTTCCGGCTTTACTTCGTAATAACAAGCCTTTGCTTACTGCCACCCGAAATGTTGTGGGCATTTGCCTTGTCCGTGAGATTCAGGTTTTATTCATTCTTGTCGGGTTTTGCTCAAATTTTTAGTGGGCTGTAGCTTCTCCACTCTGCTTGCAGTCGATTTCATTGTGGTGGAGTCGCTCTTCACTCTATTTCTTCAATTCCTCACCCTGACTCGGAAAGTATGTCGCAAACCAAGTGTAAATTTCGTTATTAACCCCTAGAGGACCACAAGGCCACCAGGTGGCTTCTGCAACACTGGTTTTTGCAACTGCCGTCCTTTAGGGGTTAATCTTTGTGAAACACATTCCTAGTTTGTGGTACGACTGTTTTGCAAGCCGACTGCTGAAAGCCTGAAGTTGCATCGCTTTTTTTCCAGCACAAAGTGCAAGAAGCAACGGTATTGGACAGGCCAGCACTGATGAAGAAGCTGCGAGTTCTGCTGAGTGAGCTGGCTGGGCGTGTTGCTGGGAGGAACAAGGATGACGTCACTGAAGCTCTTGCTCTTGTATTGCACTTTCGCCTTCTTTATCTATTCTGTTTTCCTTGGCCAAAGCCCTAAGTTTGCGAGTATGTGAAAATACGTGGCTTTCTGCATGAGTTAGCTCTACTCGCATTCTCAAGCTTGATGCTGTTAGTAAATCGTTTCTTCTCGTGGAGCCTGTCGAAGACGATCACTGATATAAGCTCTTCATTTTAGATGCGCTATCAAGTATTAAACAAATGCTCTGTCTCTCGAAGGTTGATGTCTGAATTTTGAATTTGACTTCGTTTTTCCTGGAGGCTCTTGGCAGGTTGAAGCCATGGAGTTGCAATGATGGGATTTCAATCTCAAGAATCTCTGCAAGTCTTACTTGATGCTGTATCTCACCCGTGTCTTAAGATGTGCATAGAACTTGTAGATTATGGTAATGTGGTAACTAGGTGAGGTTGTAACATCTTTTGCCATCTCTCGTTCATTATTCTTTTGCAATTGGACTGGGTATCAAGTAGCACTGCATTGGACTTTCATGACCCTCCTTTATTGACCCTTCCACTTAGAGTAAACGACATTTTAGTTTCRAGCGACACCTGTATGTTGATGCGAACATGCTCATGACTTGTCTCGCAGACTATCTATTTGTGTTTATATCATAGGAGGTAATAAATTTCCCCACTGAGAAAAAATCTTGTTATTGAAGTTTGGATAGATAATCAGGTAGTGTTTTTACTATGGGAGGTGCAAATGCTTGCTATAGTACAATCTTCTCGAGAATACTGTAATAGTTTGATTGTGGACCTCTCGGTATACACCGTACCATTGACATGCTTGAGTTTATGTTATGAGAGCTTTTAATGATGCAACATGTGGCCTAATTTATTTACTCATGTAAACATGAAAGTGTTGCACAAGTCACTTTCAAACCGTTATATGAGTCCCCTGCTGTTGGGAGAAATTAGGGTTTTTAAGAAGTAATGTAGTGTAGATATGTACCCATTGTTGTGATCCTCCCAATTGCAGGACGTATTGGGTGTCCCAAATGATGGTTTGTTGGGTGTTGAAATTCTAGGTTTTTGCATCCTAATGTAATCAGAAGTGTAAAGTGATTGAATTAAGTACACCATCGACTTATTGAGAGAGGAAGTTTTCATCATATTGACTAGTGCAAAATTAAGAAATGGATGATTTTTTATCTGCATTTTTGTGTGCAACTTTAACCCTGACAAATTGTGCATCCAAAAAGTGGCTTGGCCAACCTTGATTGTAACTTTGGTATTTGATTAAAACTAAGAAAATAAAACCTCACAAGAGCTCTTTCTACTTCAACTTTTAAGAAAATCCATGAAACGAATATTGTGATTGCAACCTTGTGTGAGAATTCAAATAATATAGTATGTTTTGTTTTACTTTCATATTTTCTCCTTTCAAAATGGATTTGTAATTTACTTGAAAATTTTCTATCTAGCCTTTATTTTTGGTAGAAATTCCAGATTATTCTTGATATAATTTTGTTTCCACATTCAACTCTAAGAAATTTTGATAAATATATTTTTCTTACTTGTAGAAATATCAAAATTTTAGACATCAATCAACTAAAAGGATAAATTTGGTTTAATATTTGAATTTGATTTTAAGGTCTTTGTCGTGTTTGTCTTGGGTGTAAAAATTAAAATAACCTATTGAAAGTTTTGTACACCAATATTTGTTCCTATTTATATCTCTTGAAAAAATTTCAAATATGTTGGATTGTTTTTGCTATTCTTACTAATTGTTTTCAACTTTTGCTTAAAAAATTATACCAATTTCAATTTATCACAAAGCAAATTGAAATTTCTCATAAGAATATTCAATTTTTAGTTTCTAGTTTAAAAAAATATAGGATTGGTATTAGAAGACAATCGAATAGGCTACATTTATCTCAGGCATGCTATTCCACTATGGATGTTGTCCTCAACAGGAGATTTGATGTCTATATTCACATTATGGTGTTAAGTTCAAAATAGTTTAGTTTAAAAAAAAATTATATGGTATAGTTTATAAAAACAAATGGTACACTATTTAGTGTATTTCATTAATTTGATCTTTTTTTTTCCTTAAAACATGATTTTACTTTAAAACATGATTTTCTTGCTTTTAAATAGAATTGACAAAATCAAACTTCTTGAAGTATAGTTTCTATTTTGCTAGGAAATTTTGACAAGTTCCTTTGATTATATATTTTAGTGAAGTTTGAAGCAAAGGATTTGTAACCACATTTATAGGTGTGGAGTTACATGGAAATTTTCTATAAACAACAATGTTCTACTCTATTAATAATTTACTACTATTTTAAATATTTTAGAATTATCTTTAACATGATTAGTTTCTTATACGAATTTTCTTCATGTTTTACTCAATATTCATGATAATTTGAAATTTTCAGAAAAAAATTTGAATATTTGATGACAAATATTGGACTTGCAATTTCATCTTTGAAAAATAAAACCAAAAAATTTCACTCATAAATAGCAAAGAAATGGAGTGTATAAAGTAAGAGACTTTCAAAGGCTTAACTACACAATCACAGACTCTATTATTTAGGGGTTAAAAAGGGGTTAAAATTAATTCCCCTCTGGTAAAAAGATGTAATTTTGAAATAATCAAAATTCAGTGATTTTGAAATAATCAAAATTCAGTGGCTGAGGTTCCAAGAGTTATCTTGCATTGTAACGTGATTCTTTTGTCTAATCATCTTTTAATGTAAAGACTCAATTTGAAAAAAACTACAAATTGCCAATTGCAAGAATAGTCTCCATGTTCCCACTTTGAAAGTTATGGTTCTTGATATGTTCATATAATAAAGGAAATTAGCACATTAGAAGTAGAATGATTGGTTTCCCTTGTTGCTATTGTTGAGGATTAGAATTTTCTTTTTCTACTTCAAGATAAATGTGAGAAATGGAGAGAGCAATTAGAATTACATTTTTTTTGATAAAATATGAATTTTCAAAGTTTGCTTGACCAATTTGCCCAAAAGAATCTCTAGAATACTCCAAAACCAGCACAAAAAAAATGTCCATATTGGTCATCTTACTCACTTGAAGTGGTTACAATATTTTCTAACATGGCCACAACATGAGGGTCCAAAAAAGTCACTTCATGTGATGCATTTATAATCAAAAGGTAGAAGTTCCTATTACAATCATTGATCAATGCATCACTATCACATCCAAAGACATTGATTGTAGTCACCAACCCAAGCTCAAAGCTCATTTATAGAAAATAGGTCTATTATGGATTGATGCAAGATTGCAATGGATCATGCAACACTAGATGTTTGTCATGCATGGTTTGCTTGTTATAGGTTGGTTTACTCCTAGAAGTATTGCAAAGTCAATATTGCACCAATTCAACTTGTCTTTGTTGATAATGAATAGAATTGGGTTGGCTTTGTGTTTTTGTGGTAAATTTTGTATGCAATGAGTATGACAAAAATACATATGAACGACTTAAGTAAGGTTTTGCATGCTTAAAAAATAGCCACAACTAATTGACTAATTAGAAACATTCTATAACATTTGAAAATGCGTACATACTATCAAATTTTAATAGTTTTAAGCAATTTTTATAATAGTTGGAGTGAATTGGGCAATTTAAATGTTTGAGGTCATGTTTCAATCAATAAAATTCAAAATCTTGTGATATGTTTGTTATGTGATTCTAATGTGAATTTTTCATGCTTCCAAGAGAAGATTCTTATAAGAACATGGAAAAATATTATTTTTATTGAAAAATTTGGTTCAGAAGAATTCTAAATTTTAAATAAGGAATTTTAAGCTCAATTCTATATATGATGTTTCATTTGTACCACAATATGTCTACATTTCATTGAAATATTCTTGTTCATCAATAAATTGTAGCACTTTTGAAATATATAAAATCTTTGAGAGCCATTGTAAGGGGTTGTTCCTATTTGGCCTTACTTAGAAACTTCCTTTTTTATGTAAGTATAGAGGAGATATTATTTTACTTTTGGTTCACACAGAGCATGTAGTGGAACCAAATTTTCCATATTTTGCTCATATGCAATATAGCCCTTGCATTCACAATGAGCCAAAAAGAGGCATCCCACCTCCTAATTTGCATTAGTCCCCCCCTCTCTCTCTCAAAAAAATCACGGAAAAATCACATGCCATTGATTTTTTTCTTAAAAATTACCCCCCTTTCCCTACCGTTCATTTTGATACGAATACTCGGATACGAATACTATGCCATATTTAACTACTTTTGAACTTTGCAAAGTCCAAAATTGGTAAAGGACATCTAAGACAATTGTAGACTTTGACTTCTGTAGATTTTATGAATCTAGAAATGATATAGATTTTGGACTAGGTGGTTTGAAAAATGTACAACAGGTTTAGATTTTAGATATCTATGACATCCAGAGATATCCAGATGGACAAAGTCCAAAATTTCGTTAAAAGTCCAAAAGTACTTAAATATGGCATTACTGGGATACGAATACTAGGATACAAATACTGGGATATGAATATGGGGATACAAATATTGGGATACGAATATAGCCCTTGCATTCATAATGACAATGATGAGGTCTTATATGAATATGCAGCTACGTTTGTTACTTTGATTCAAAGATGTTCCCACTTGTATTGTCAAATTACCTCAATAGGAGGGCAATGTACTTCAGGCTTGAAGTGGTTGTGGCAAAACAAGGTGGCCTTTGTTTACATTTAAGCCTTGATAGTGAGGTGGTTGCCTATGATTTTGGTGGTTGTGCCTTAGTTTCCACAAATTGCTTCAAAAGTAGAACCACTTTTCTTTAATGGGTTGTCAAGAGTTCCACTTGATAAAAGTGGTCTTAACATTCTAAAATCTTCATTTGTAAAAGATTTTCAAGTTCTTGGTATGTACTACTTTAGCAATGGTAGGCCAAAAAAGCACATGTGAAAAATGGCCATAGTAATGTTGTTAAGTTTGCCACATTACTTGCCATGTAGGTTCAGTGGATAGCTAAGCATTGGCATGTGATTGTGCTATCATTTGCAACTTATTTAATAACCTAACATAGCCATTGTAAGGCCAATTGGAAACATATCCTAAGTCAATAGGTCTAGTGAAAGATTTCCAAGCTTGAACTTGCCCAAATAGTTTCATTGGAAAACAAAATAGATAATGAATTCTTATTCTTTCTATTATCTTTTTAAGACAAACATTTTAACCTAGCAATCAAAGTCCTTAAGTCCTTTTAACCCTTTAAGGATGAAAAGCCCATTTTGGATTGAATAGATCTCATTTTGTATTTTAAGGTTAGCTATGGTCCACCATTGAGGATTTTTTCAATTACAATGTTTCAACCAATTGCACAATGAGTGAGGCAAAATCCTAAACAAACAGGGTCTTGTCAATCAAATGCGACACAAAACAAATAGTTCAAGGGGTAGGCCAATGTAAAGATTGTAGAAAGATAGCGAGCTGCTGTTGTTGGTGCCATACACAAGGTGACAATCCACTAAGATGATGACCAAAACCTTGGAAACATGAAGGGTTTAAAATAATGTACCTAATGGTGTTAGATCCTATGTAAGGCATTGATTTTAGAACATAAATGTAGGAAGACTATAGATAGCTTGTCATTTAGGTCAAATCAAGCTCTTGCACCGCAACTGAGGTCACTCCGCCTTCAGCAACGCAACGCCGCAAACTTCGTAAAACTCTTTAACCCTTAAAGGATGGACCTATCACAGGGAAAGGGAAAGGCTGGGTACAATATGTAGTGCTTAACCGAGGGGAAAAACATTGTTCACGCACATGTTTAGCTTTGGAAAAATTGTACAAATCTATACTCGATGCTACCCATTTGAAAATTGCGAGAAGGGTAGCCTGGCACAAAACATTTTCATGTGAAAATCTTTACTATCTTCATAGAATTAGGCCAACCTAAAAATATGGAAACAATTAAAGACACTAAATTTGACTTTCCATGATGGTGGACATACATCACTTTCGCAAAAAAAGCGGATGAAAATTGACGATTATCCACTCACCAGATAATTTTTTTGTCATCCAAAGGCTGCAAAACGTCTACCTCATCCTGGAAGAGTTAATCGGTCTTCAAAACCATATTGTTAAAGCTKTAGATTGAAAGGGCGAGGAGGTGCTGGCGGGTACAAGCAGGAGAGAAGAGAAAGCCGAAGCCGCCAACAACCTTGAAACCGTAAGGTAGCAACACCCATAAATGTCATAATAAGTAGTTTAGTAGAGTTGGAGGCAAATTTTTCTACATACCATATTTTTCCTAGATTAGCAATTGAAAATCAAGAATTTCAAAAAAACAAATAGAACTTTTGGATAAGGCATCTGATTATTATGAATTTTCAAAGTAGAACTTTCTAAGGCACCCTAAACTGCACTCTAGTAAATCTGCCTTGATTCTAGCACCAAAATCTAAAAAATCAGAGCCCACCAACCACAATTAAGCATGGACAAGGTACCTTGGAGAGTTGAAGACAACTTAAGGGAACTCTAGCAACGGTTATGGGTAAAGTGACGGTTATGGGTGTTGCTACCTTAAAATCAAAATGTTTTCACAAAATTAGCCCTCATAGTTATGAAACATTGAGTAACCACATTTGTTGGGGTTTTGTTGTAAATCACAGAAATCTAAGTGGATAGTGAAAGAATGCCACTTTTCAATTAAAACCACATGTATAGTTTTTTTCCACCTCTGCATAATTGTATTTTTGGAACTCATTTTCCAATGCATTTGATATGGGATATTTAAGTCAAATTCTATAACCGTATCCGTATTCTCTCTGATATGTTGTACCCATATTTTATATCCATTTTAGACAGCCAAGGTGATCCATTTGCGAGACATCAATGGCTTTGGATTTCTTAGAGGATCGATGGCTTTTGGAGAGATGGAGAATTTTTTTGGATGCAAGATCAAGGCCTTTGGATTTTTGGAGGGGGGAAGAGGGATAAACATGATGATTGCATCTTTTTAGACGATAGTTGAAGTTTAGTTGTAAATCACAAACATCTAAATGTATGTTGAGTTTTCATTATCTAAATCTATAAAAGCAACGTAAATGTTTTTACATAATTCACCAAAGCTAGTATCCACACCAAATTCCAAAAGTCACTRAAGGAAAAAACACACATATACCATACCCAACTATTAAGGTAAACAAAAATAAATCTACTAATGATGTTGGAATTTCACATAATTTATTTTACWTRAATAATGAAAACTTGGATTTTTAAAAGAATATTTTTATTTTTAGGGTACGTCAAATTTAATTTTCCAGCTTTAATTAGATTGACATTTTGACACTTTGTTTAAATGTGGACCTACTCCATTTTTGTAATAATTTTTTTTCTCCTCTCTTGCATCTTCAAATACCAATGGTAAACCTTGAAAATGRTATTGAAAAAAATATGAGTCSGTAGGTCTYCTTTGCCTAAATTGAAGTCAATCCATTCCTCCAACAAATCAAAATCAAAATTTTGAATGAATTTGCAATGGATGACTTAACAAAGTGTAAACCCCTACTAAAGAAATAATTTAGCTTGATGAGTTTGACAAAWTTTTTATTACAAAGCAAAAATTCAACAGTGAATGTTTGCTACACAATCTTACAAACATGATGTGTTTAAAATTAGTGCAAAATTAAAAGGAATTTTGCTAGATGTCAAATTTATAGTAATTAATTTTCCAACTACCCAAGCTTCCTACTACCTTTAGTGAAGGTCAGATTCAACAAAAGTCAAATCATTTTATTGTAAAAAGTGCCACATATCATCTTGTGAATGATGTGAGATGATTTGACCCCTTAAGAATATGAGGTGGAAATTCAGTTCTGGCACTTGAGTGCCCAATCAGACCTTCAACTAATTGGTGGAATGTGAGCCAATTTTAGGCAATTGCAAAAAACTTGATTTTGAGATATTGGATTTCTCAATAGGTGCTGACCCTACATTGGACCCTGTTACCCCCATACATTGACAAGGCAAAATCTGATAGGATGTTGAGCCTACAATATCCATATTTGCATTTGAGCAATTCATATCTGTATTTGTATCTGTATTCATATCTTATTCGTATGAGCCTACAATATCCATATTTGCATTTGAGCAATTCAAAACCCCTTAAAAGTCTTTAAAAGTCTCGAGACCTTTTTTTCATCAAAAACCACTTAGAATAGCTATTTCTATTGTGTAGAGAAAACAAATTTACGAATTGCTTTATTTTCCAACTTTAAGTACAAGATTTCGCAAAAAATTAGTATAAGAATGTGTGGAAGAAATTTCAAAAACTTTTACAATGTAAATAGCAAGGTATTTGCGCTTCAACTAAAGAAAACATGTTTTTGAGCACATTTTATAACTAGATTCAGACTAAATTTTGCACTAAATATTTTGCTTTCAAATTTTTTTTATGTTGAATATTTGAGTTGAAAGTCTACTTTTTCCTTTTCTTAAATACTTGATTTTCATTCTTTAAAATATTGTTGAGTAGAAGCAAGGTATGAGATTGAAGAGAAAACTAAATCATCAGTAGCTTTAAAATGGAATAGAAAAACATTTAGATAAACCAATCCATAACAAGTAGAAAACCCATGACAAACACCTAAGGTATGATCCAATATGGTTTTGCATCAAATMATGACAAATTGTTCAAGAAATGCAATCTTGAATACATTAGTTGAATTAGTGGCTTTAATCAATGTCTTAGATGATGGTGATGGAGTAACTAGTAACTACAATAGGAACTTCCACATTTTGAGTGCAAATTAATCACATGAAGTGACTTAGTATTTAGGCCTTCATGTTGTGACCATGTCAGAATGAATTGCGCCTGCTTTAGGTAAGTAAGATGACCATTATGGAAACATTTTTTTGTTGGTTTTGAGGTAGTCTTTAGACTCTTCTAAGCCAATTGTACAACCAAGTTCAAAAATTTATAATAAATTCATTCTTTATCAAGAAAAAATTCAATTGTCTCCCCATTTCTCACATTTTTCTTTGTATGGGAATCTTTTTTAAATTTCTAACAATGCCAATGGAGCAAAAAAGCCGTTACATAAGGTAGCAACACCCATAACCGTCATTGTACCTATAATCATCACTAGAGTTCCCTTAAATTGTCTGCAAAGGTACCTTGCCATGCTTACTTGTGGTTGGTGGCCTATGATTTTTTTAGATTTTGGTGCTAGAATCAAGGCAGATTTATTTATTAGAGTGTGGTCCTAGGGAGATCACTTAGTGTATCTATAACACATCACGTGTGTTCAAGTGATTTTTTGGCCCTCTATATACTTTTTTATAAACTATAATTCCAACCAATAATTTTAATCTTTGTTTAATAATGACTATAGGTTTCTATTGCTAAAAGTTCCCAACTCAAATAATAAATGGAATGATTTCTAAAATAGGTTGAAAAATGAACTAAAAAGGCATGTTTTTCAACTCAAATGTTTATAGAGAATACATTTAGATGACCTTTGCATCAATATTCAAGAAATATGAACTTTCAATAGAAAGTTATTTTTAACAATTTTTTGTTCGTTTTTTAGACAATTTTTTCTTATGTAAACCAGGGGTGTGAAAGTTATTTTTAGCTCTACAGTGTATTTTTTTACTTCAAAAATTTGTAACTAATTATAATAAACAAATAAAAATACCAATAATTCAAGATATAAACTTCCAAAGTAGGAAAATCTATTCATATTTTTTTTCTTTCTCATTTATCTAAATTTTAGGATATAAGATAGGGGGTCTAAAATCTTAACACACGTAGTTCCTAATGGACACTCTAAGTGATCTCCCCGAGAGTGTGGTTCACGGTGCCCTAAAAAGGTCTACTTTTGGAAATTCATAGAAATTAGATGCCTTATCCAAAAACTCTATTTTTTTTTGAAAATTCATGATTTTCTATTGCTAATCTAGAAAAAATATTTTCTGTAGAAAAAGGCGCCTCCAACTTTGCTGAATTGCTTATTTTGATGRTTATGGGTGTTGCTACCTTACTGGCCGTCATAGTTTGATTTACCTTAATCTTCACAATGACATTGTTCTAACATGCAAATAGTGTTTCCAAACTTTTTTCCTTGAATATATTGTAATTAGAGTGAAAAATGAATCCAATATATTATGTACTCAAGAAGTTTAATAATTGCCTACAAAACAAAAAGCTTCATAACTTTTCCTACTTCGACTCGCTGCTGCAAGACGATCAAGGCGAGAGTGGCTTAACCAGCCAGGAGGATTCCAGAGGATGATGATCGAATTGAAGCGCGAGAATTAGGAACCCTGCTTGCAGATTACTTCCAAAAGGTTGTCTCGAGGAGAGCGTCCCGATTCTGCAAGTTATGTGGTCGTTTCCTTTCGTGTTTTTTTGCTGCTGCTGCTGCTCCTCCTCCATCTCCTCCTCCTCCTCCTCGAGTGTCATCTTCAAGCAGAAGCTTCCGTTTTCCCCAGCTGCTTGAATTCCACTCAACGTTGTGCTTCAATCTACTTTGAACGCAGTATACATTGACATTGAGCATTGGTATTGGTATATATATTGCAGGATGATCCAGAGCTTTAGGTCTGGATGATTCAACCTGTAGGCGGAAACCTGAAGTAGGCAGGGGTGGTCTAAATCTTTAGGTGCAGGTGGTTTAAACTTTAGTCATTGGTTTTCTAGACTTAGGATTGGCCGTTAAAATGTTTGTCAAAGTGTACTGTAGATAAAAAGAGCTTTGGTTACGTTGTATGTACAGGATGGTCCAAGCTGTAGGCATGGATCCCAGCAGGCAACAAACTTTGGAGTAGTCTGTGGCAACTCCCTTATGATAAAAGTCTGTACTTTATTACAGTCATATGTTTGTACTAATATTATTAAACTTAATGCATTATAATTTCTTATTTTGATTGGTATTAGGATGAGCGATTGGAGGAGCTTTTGGGAAATGTATAACTTGTTATGGCATAAAATATGATGGTTATGTTTATCAAAAAGTGTATTATTTAGTACTTAAGTCTTTGATAAAAGAAACATATTTGTACATAGGAGGAGAAGGGGAAGACATCCCATTTTTATGACTTAATTGTATAATTAGTAGTATGGTATGATGAGTTATTGACAATGATTGTTCTTGAATCTAATTGAGATTTAAATTTAGGTCACATTTGAAGGTTACATTTATTCCAATCATCATACTAGTGTTGTTTTAGACATTTGATACACTTATCAATCTTATGCTTATGCTAAGCTCATAACCTATCTTTAAATGACTTATCAACCTAAYTTGGTTGTCMTTGCACATTRTATGAGAGTTGCCACCACAAGTTTCAAACTTTTGTTGAAGTGTAGATRGACAAGCCTTGTTGTGTATTRCAAAAGGCTTGGATGGTCCAAAGTTTTGTTGAAGTGTATGAAACATCAATAGTCAGGTTGCATTCTATTCAATATGTTGAAAACCAAATAATCAAGATTAGATCATCAAACTTAATTTTCCTCTCTACGTGGAATTAGGAGCRATAGATTTAGAAGTTTTATRCTTCTCTCAAAGTGCTTCCAAGCAACTTGGTTGGGGTTATGACTCTCAAGTCTCTTCTATTCMAATTGTAGTGCATCATGCTATGTTTCAATAGCTTKGATCCTCTAAGAACCTATTTCTATCTTCYTTCCAAATCCGGTACAATTTTAGAAGGAACAAAGTGATTCATGTGTTTACTAATTCATAACWTTGTTAACYAGCCTAAACCWTTYACCYTTARAAATAATCYCTCCTTAGRTCCCAAAGTAAGTTGMCATGCTARTACCAATGGTTGKCTAGGAAGTTACAATTATGGWGGTTCCTACATTCTGGAATAGCAAAAGGGACCTCAAAATTGGTTAATAATGCTTTGTATTCCTCAACGTGTCCTAAAGATAGATGGTGGGTCTTCTAGAAAATGCATGCTTGTCAAGATTGGCCGTCAAGACCTTCCACCTCACTATGGGTTCTATTCTTTATTTCTTAATACTAAAATCGGAGACCAATAGTGCTTGTGTCTCACCTTTTCTAGTTTCTTCCTTGAAACTCTTTCACATTTTAGAGAATCATTTCGTCTCAATGGCCCACCCAATTTTTCCATGATTGAATGTGTGGAGGAGTCAAGATGGGAAGCTACACGGAAATGAACAAGATGACAAACGCTACATGGGTAACTACACTCTAAAAAGCCCGTTTTTCATTGGTAACCAAAACTACTACAAAAGCCCATCTAGGTTGACTACGAGCCAAAAGGAGAAAAAAACTCTCAAATCTTAAGGTGACGTACAGTTTTGAAAGCAAGCTCCGGTCTAGAGTCTAGGGTTTTTGAGGAATGTTTTCAACTTTTGCAAACCTCCAGCCCCCAATGGCAACCGTGGGCTCTAACTTCAATGACGTCGACAGAACAGTCGCTGGTGCCTGAAGTACAGTAAGTAGGGTCCCCTTGCAGACTGTACAATACTGTACAAAACTGTACAATACAATACTGTATATAATGTACCCTATACTATATGGAGTACTATACTATATACAGCGGCGTTTTCAATTCGCTCAAGTACTTTAAGATTGAGTCACGCCGAGGAAGACTGTTCCAGTGAGAATGATTGTAACAAATCTGTAGTCCTGTATGGGTAGAAATTTGCTCATTGCATCATCTCTCCGTGTGCTGCCGACAACGAGAGTGACGACTGACAATGCGTTGGCACTGTTGAAAAACTTTAATTGAATCATGGATATTCTTCCGGCACCATCTTTGCAACATGATTCAACAAACTGGGAGGGTGAAACAAACAATCAGATAGAGGATTCCACAAACTGCATCGTTTGGTGATTATCAATGGTTTAGTTGATGGTGTCTCCCCTTGTGGAATCATGTTTTTCTTGAAAAAAATAATATCCTGCTTAACGAGGTGGGCTTTTGGAATCAGCAGTTGAACATGGAGGTCTCTGCAATACCGGTATGCTCTACGCAATAGTAAGGGCTCTTTTGTAAGCTCTTTTCCCTTCATTTCATGCTTTGGATCTTCAACAAGACCAAATGATGAGTGGTTATTCTCGCATGAATAATAATGTGTGAAACGCACTGATGCTGTTAGTTTTTTTGTTTTTGCTTCTTAAAACATGTTTCAACGGGGGTTTGCAGTAGTGATATGACTCAGTTGTGCTTAGAATTTTCTGATTATGTTGATATAGATGTGTTTCCGTTCCATTTGACTGTAGTAGATCCACGTTAGAGGAGGTGAGGTTTCTGCAGAAGCAGAGGGAACGGAGGTCTGGAGTGGTGGCCAACCAGCTTGCGCAGCCTGTTGGAGGAGCCAATTCCAAAGTGGCGGACAAGGGCGAGGGCGAGGGGGAGAAGGAGGAGCTTGTACTGCAAGACACCTTTGCTCAAGAAACTGCCGTGACCATCGAAGATCCCAACATGTGAGTCCATCGACACCTTGTAAGGTATGCGCTCCTAAAATCGTCACTACTTACATCGGGGCATACTTACTATTATTAAACATTTATTTTACTAGGATCTTATTGGCAACTGAAAGAGGATTCCAACGCATTTAGCATGGATTATTTGGACATTCTATGAATAGTTGATGAGTTTTCAAAGTACCAACACCAGGTTCTCATAGACTCTCATGTTTTCATTCTGTACGTCTTGGTAATCAATATCTAGGTTTCGGTCCAAATGTAAGTGCTGCATTTTGGACAGTGGTTTGGGTGTACATATCTTATGCACATTCTGTTTGGCCATAGTTTTGAAGAGTGGATTTTTATAACCTTACTAAATAAGAATAATATGAGACATGATAGAAACATTGACTTTAAATCATAGCATTGAAAGACATTTCAWAAATCTGAGTCAGTTTAGTATTTCTTAATGTTTCCAAGTATATTCTAAAGTTTTTACTACTCATTATCTTTTTATTTGAGTCTTATTATGTACTTGTTATGCTACGGGGACTCTAGGAAGATCTGCTTTTACCAAGGACCCCCGCTTAACAAAATTTAGCTGTAAATTTAGATTGCTRATAGCCATTTCAAATTAATTGTAATCTGGGTGCTCTTTTACTACATCTGCGTCAGGTTGCAATACATTGAGCAGGAGATGGCGAAAAGGAGGGGTAGCGAGCTAGGTATCGTAGAAGAAGAAGTGAAATCTCCAAAAGATGATCTGTATGTCACACCCGAGCATCTGAAGGTGTGTTACATGTTTTGTGAACCTTGACTATTGTTTAGGAGACATTTATATTCTTGTTTTATTTTACTTCAGTTTCAGATATTTCCAGGGACAGTGGTGTAGAGGATCCGTTGTTCAGATTCAGTGCTCTTTAGGGTACTGAAGTCYTATCCARAACTATAGAGGACCCTAGTGCATTTGCRAAAACCAAAGTTCAAAGAGATCAACTCCTAGGGGGAAAATCTCTTGAAAAGAATCATTTTGTCAAAATTTTGTGTTGAATTTGTAAAGAATGATTTGGTTTTGCTGAGTTSTGATGCTTTAGTGTATTTGAATCGTCCAGGTAAGAAGAAGAAACGCMGAAGAGAGCTCCACACAATGGACAACTGGAATCGCTGAAGTGCAACTACCCTTTGAGTGAGTTCTTTGGTCAGTTGGTGATGGGGGACGCTAGCTCACACGTTTGTTTTAATTCAAAATAAGTGGTCTACCTTAACTAGTAATGTTGCGCATGGTTCAGATACAAGCTCAAGAACATTGAAGAAACAGAGGCTGCCAAGAAGCAACTACAAGATAAGCGCCCATTTGTAGGTCGTGGCAGGACTCGGTCCAGCATACCCGCCAGTTACAGCGCTGATTACTTTCATCGAGGTCGGGAGTATGCTGAGAAACTTCGGACTGGTAAGTAAAGAAGCAGCTAATCGTCACTGTCTACCCAAAATACAAATGAATAGTTTTCATGTATTTTATTCCACATAGTCCTCATTACAATCCTCACTAATTGAAAACTTGTTTGACTATCTTACAATGGCACTATTCTTTTCATTTCTATTAGACAAAAGAGACTCATTGATGACCCCTACCATTGCTTCTTAACACGACCTATTGTGATGGGATACTAGAACTTTCTACATTTTCTAACCAGTGCTTGGTCTGTCCTCTTTGAATAGAGACAACATGCCTGTGAAGAAAACGCATGAACTGTATCTGTCGTCACCCTTAGGGGCTCCTAAATTTGTATTTTGGATGATAAATAGAGTGCTTCAAACCAATGTTTTGACCAGATACCTTTTCATATATCCAAATCAATTCTTGAATCTGTAAGAGATGACCCTTCTTTATGATCCCAATCTGATGAAATTGACAGATAATATATATACAAACCGAGACAGAAGCAAAAAAGTGCAAAAATCCAAAAAAGGATTTATCGTTTGTATGAGTCTTGACGTTCCAGGTGCTGGAAASTTTAAGCTCCATCGCTATGTGTGTTCTGCAAGTGAAAACTTGATCCATTGGATTTGGAAATTTCTCTAGCTACTCATTCTTCTGATATTTTTTTTTTCATAACAGATCATCCTGACCTCTACAAAAGCAACGTGGGTGCTGAAAGCATTGGGCGAGGGGCAGGTGTTGATCCTTCTGGCGACGCACTGGATGCGGGGAATGGGAGGCAAGCTTCCACTGATGAAATCATGCTGGAGCGTTTCAGGAAGAGAGAAAGAAGCCGATCAGTGAGAAAGTAACCGCCTTGCAGCTTGCAGCGCTACCTCTGAAATTTTTTGTATAATGAGTCATTGGCTTAAGGAGCTCTCACTTGTTCAATTTGAACTTAAGTTTGCAAAACAAAGTGTTAACACCTAAATGCCCAAGGCATCACATTTTGGTGTCAAACACCCTCATGGTCAAACATTATAATCTTTTAGTCCATAAGTGACATTGTAGTGTTTTCTTTTTATATTTGATCCATAAATTCTTATGGTTTATATGAACTTTGACTTTTTGTTGAATTTAGAGCAAACTCCAAGAAGCTCAAAAAAGGCTTTGGGCATGTAAGAGTTAAGGATCATGATTCCAAGGGTGCTCAATAAGATTCTCTAGATTGTTATTTGGGCCTTAGTTAGTGGGCCTTGCTATAATTGAATATTTGCAATGTCAAACAAATTATTTTATGCYGACAATGTTACTTGCATTGTAGTCTTGTACTTCTTGCATAAAATTGATGAAAGCCAAATAGATGTGAACATATAGGAATGAAGATACTTTTGACATTTGGAATTTGCAGAGAGATACATAGTATAAATTTGCCAAATTGCACTTGAGAAGGAGCTCCAACTACGATTAGCAACCAAAGTTTTCCTTGGCAGAGCATGCATGACGAATTTTTACGAATTTTTACGAAGAATTCGCTGTTGAGTACAAGGACTTGAATGCGTCGTCTTGCTTCCGCGAGCTCGTGTTTCTCGAATCCCGCAGCTATGCATAGCACTTGTGAAATGCGGACGAAAGGATGAAGCTCAATGCTTTTGAACTTCGAGTTTCATTCAAAAATATCTCAATTCTGTAAAGTGTTGGTTCGGGATATGTCGGTCACATGACATAGGGATGACCCAAAAACTGCTCAATTGCTCATCTAAGGCCCATTTCATACATGGACGTTCACTACTTGTGAACAAAACCTTTTGTCCATTTGATTGTCTGGCTTAGTGTGGAGGGAAATTGCCATGTCATCTTTGGTTTTGTCTGTCCGGTGAATGGCTTCACACTAGGAACTGGATGTCCGGTGGAATGAAAGCTCCTTTGAGGTTGCATTATTGTTCCGTGGAAGCTCCTTCACGACTCCTTTCTTCTTAAACAAACTTGTTTTGTCCATCGGACAAGATTTGGAATCACCTCCCAACTTGATCTCAAACTTGTCCACTATAACTATGACTTCATCTTGAGTTTAGGTGGGAGTAGGTGATGACATGGCAATACCTCAAGCGGACGTCCGCTCAAGTGTAAAAGCCCCACCGGACAAAACCTAGCCTTTGGCCAATGAAATTGCAAAAAAATTTGTTCACAGTTTGTAGACGTCCATGTATGTAAGTGCTGAAATTGAATTTTGGGGAGGAACCACTTCAAACATCATGCACAAATAGACCTCTAAATAGTTACAGCCAACTTCAATGCTTTTGTAGGAGCATGTGTGGTACACCTTGTTTGCTTTGTATGCAACAAATTCAAACCAATGTTTGTTGTTTTGCACTTGTTGCTATTCCGTTATCGGTAATGCTAGATTGATTAATTTGTGGTGAGCTAGGGCTTGTACTACAAGAGATTCTGTACGTGGATATGCATAGAACTTGCAATTACAGAGTGTAAATGACATTAGAAAGGGTTGAATGCTAGTTCAAAATTTGACACATGTCTGTAGTAATGACAAGTCTTTATTCTATATAAGGTAAACTACCCCACTATGAGCCAAATGGGGGCAAGACCATAGCGGGCAAAATTGTAATGGTGGTGTACATTTTAAGTTTTGGTACATACACCATCGTTACAATTTTACCAACAATGGGCTTGCTCCCATTTTGTCCATAACGGCGTAGTTTACCTTATATCAATCTTTCAAAAAGATACTTGATTTGCGAGGTCAATTTGCAATGTCCTTTAAGGATGTCCTCCTAACAATTTTTAGAATGGAAAAAAGTTTGTCATACACTCATACTTGTGATTTCTGAAGGTGGTCAGAGTGCCATGCGTAGTGAATGCCATACAGTCATCTATAATTGGAAAATACTTGACTCGGTCGTCAACACATTTTATTCCCCTTCCTTATTTTGACACAAATTGTGGTTTTGAAAACCCATAATTGGAAACACTTTGTTACATGTTAGCCATGAAAAGATAAGACTTAATATAACATTGTTTACAAATGAGGTAGGGGTCCTTTTTGGATCTTTGGAAAAAGAGAATCCTATAGTGAACAAAATGGCCTTAAATGGAACCTGTAAACTCAAATCCTTGAATTGAGTTAGAAGTCCTTCCCAAGCATCTATCAAAGGATATACTTACCAAAAATGATTGAAGTAGTGGATGAATAGTTTCATTCTCTGTTTCTAGAAGAAACTTGAAAGTCATTCATTGAATACATTTCTTTCTTTGCAACGTTGTACTTTTAACCATGTATTTGTTGTGCAATTCCATAAGATGATCATTCTTCCTTTCTATGATGCTATTTTATTTTATTGGCTTTAAACCAAAGGGAATTAGGTTTTGCATTGACAAGTCTAGAGCTATATGTAGGGACATTTGAGGAGGATCTTACATGACAAGCAAGCAAGTATAATAAGTACACAACCTCTCAAAAATAATTTGCATGAAGTTTGATGGAAACAAGAAGCCTTCATAATATTCTTGGACTTCATATAATTTGAGAGGTTTTCTTCCTATACATATTAGTCTCTTTTGAACCCTGAAGTGCTCTAAATTCTATATTTAGAATTGTTAATAGAGCACTTTAGGGTGGTGTTTTGCCTAAATATCTTTTCATTCATCCCCAAAGTGATGCTTGAATCTTTAAAAGACACCCAACCTTTTTAACCAGTTTGATGATGACAACAATTGAATTTGTAACTTCACCTTTATAGCCTCTAGATCAAAGGGGTGGAGGCTTTGCACTAACAAAAGCTACATGTGAGGAATTTTTAGTCAAAGCTTATTTATATATTGAGCTAGCGGTATAGAGGTAGAAGCTCTTGTGGTGCAATTGCTTGTTCCCTATAGAGTAGAAGTGTAGAAAAGAACATCTTAATTAGCTCTCTTGTACAAGAATTTGCATTTATATTTGATCATTAAAAATGTATGAGGTGAAATGTTTTAAAGTTGCCCCTACTTTAAAGGTGTCATTTGACTCAAGAATATATGTCACAAAGAATAATGCACTCATGACCTCTATTTCAAGATTAGAATGCTATTAGAGACCCTTAAATTCCAATGATGCACTTTCTTCTTCCCATTTGAGAAAAATATACTGAAAATGTTTCAAACCCTGCAACCTCGTTGAAAATTGAGGGTTCCCCACTGTGGGCACAAATATACATATCACAAAAGAATCATGTAATTGTGACCACTCTTTCAAGATTCAAATGCTATCAAGAGGTCCTATGATGCACTTCCTTTTTACCTTTTCATAAAAAATTACTAAAAATTGTTTTGAGTTGTGCAACTCCTTTGAAAATTGGGCACTCCTACTTGGTATGAACACAAGAATACATATCACAAAGAATCTTGCACTCATGACCACTATTTCAAGATTAATATGCTATCAGAGGCCCCAAATTCCGATGATGCACTTCAATTCTTGCCTTTTGAGAAAAATGTACAGAGAATCACACACTCCTTTGTTATTGACTCATAACCACTAAAGTAGATTGCTCTTAAAGCTACCATTTAAGGGCTGATAAGCTAATTGCGTTTTCAGGAAATCTTAACTCCTTAAAACAAGTCTCAATAAATTTTCATCGGAAGGAAAAAGGAATTGGCATCTAACCCAAGCCGAAATATTACTTGCTCTCTCCAATCAAAATACTCAAAAAATCTTCCCCTTGAGGGATTAACTTTATTTTTAGTCATAGGGCCAACAATACAAGCATTCAAGAATTGATAACCCGTCCCTCAGGTCTAATTATCCAACCCACATGCTGTCGTTTAGGCACCCAAAATTCATGTGGAAAGTACGATATTTGAGCATAGTTTGTGAATCTTGACAGCTTTGTCATTTTAGATGATTTGAAGGGCGGTGGAAACAATGGGATTCTAGAAATATGTTCCAAACCTAAATATCCACATCAAAGAGATCTTGCCCACTTTATGAATAAATTTTTTTAGTGTTGAATTGGTCACTAAATGCTTTGTCAACACTATTGTTTGAGGAATCTGAAACCGAAGTACAAGGTGCCTTATATGGGCAAGGTTGAGCTTGCTAGGCCATAGGAATGCTTCTAGATTGTTTCACTTGCCTCCACGAGGTTGTTCAATATGGTGAACACTTATTCAACGGTCAAAATCAATAAATGGAGATTTTGTGGGACAAAAATTGTGCTTGATTTGGAGGTTTTTAGTGGGACAACTCTAAGGAGTATAAAGTAGATCTCAATATGAATCATGAGAAAGGCCATACCATAAATTGCTTCATAAATGCCTTACTTTCCCTTGATCAATCTCACTATGAATGTAAAATTTCTCCAAATAGTCTAAGCTTACTAAGAAGATTTTTAGTGGATTCACTCTTTTTACTATCTATTAAATTAGGATTCCATCAAAGAATTTGAGAATTAGGATTTGTTGTGTCTTTTTCAAAGGATTTGAAATCAATATGAATATATGAATTTTGTAGCATATACGACATAGGTGCCTCAAAATTAGGAGAATCTTAGGTTTAATTTTGAGTGGTATAAATGTGTTTTGTCAATTATTAGAATTGGCAATGAGTTTATAAATAAAAATTCTAGTTTTTATTCAAGTGAATATGCAAAGTGGTTAACCTAAAATTTTGACTCTAAAAGTCTAAAACAATTACTTAATGCTTCTTCTTAGTCATCACAAGAATTTCATCAGGTAATTTTTTGTCACCATCTTCATTTATGTTTTATTAGCTCTATCTTCAAGACAAAGCCCTTGCATCAACTTCATTTAGAGCAAAGTCTATTTTCTATATAGGACCCTATGAATACTTCTTCATTTGAACAATTCAATTCTTTAGTGAATAATTTGGAATCTTTCTACCGAATAAATAGTATGCAAAAGAAACTCAAGTTGTAAAATAAGTAGGGCACTTAGAACATCGTAAAGATGAAGACATGATAATGCAAAACCACTACAGCAAGTTTCTACATTCATGAATCCCTTGTGTAGTCCCCATAGCTCTGACTTTCCAAATGATATAGACCCCCCAAAACTCAAATTCTAAGTCAAAAAATCCTTAAAAATTTGTAAAATATAGGTCTAATACCAACTTGGAAACTTTTGGGTAAAAGTTAACTTTAATCCCTAAAGTTCCATGACTATGTTTTCATCAAAACTCCTTCCAAACTCCCATTTTTAGTACAAGTATCAAATTTTTGAAAAAAAACTTTTTGGACACATGTAACTGTAGAATCTTGTGTTATGATAACTTGAGAACATGTAGTAAAAATTCCACCACGTGGATTGCAAGATATAAGCATTCAAATTCACTAAGATCATTCTTTGGGCCTTGCGAAAAACATGGCAACATCACTTCAAAAGCTCACTTTTCTATGAAAAAAAGTCCATAATGGTGATGCTTCTTTAGATTATTTTTCCTTGACAAGTTGACCAAATGCTTGAAAAATTTCAGATCATTTGGAATTGTATAGCATATAGGAAAAAAATAGTAAGTAGATAGTAATAGAGAATGATTCAAAGTACTAAATTGTTAAGAATTTAATTATGGATTGAAAAATGACAATCCGGATGGTTGGAATGCTGTAATAAACAATTTATATCCTATAATATTTTCATTTCCAAAAATATTGAAAATGGAGTAAGATAAAGGACTTCAAAGTTTATTTTAGAATAGAGAATCTGTAACTGCCCGCAAACAAAAAATCCTCATAACTTTTGACTCATTGATCAAAATGGAATCATTCAAAGCTTTCCAGGCACATATAACTCTAGAAAATCAATATCAAATTTTTGTTTTTGAAAAAAATGATTTTTTCCAATTTGCCCGGACTGCCCATTTACAAAAAAAGTAACATATTAGGCCATAACTTTTGACTTGTCATTCCAAATGTCATGAAATTTAGTGTATATGAAAGATATTCCTCGCCTTGACCTTCTATTAAAATTTGGGCCAAAAATATGGAAATCTCCAACCACACGTACCTGCCCAAAATTTCTATGTAGCCAAAAAATGCATGTTGGTCCTTTAGGGGTTAAAGGACATTCTATGTTCCCATTTAATCAAACTTAATTAGTTTCCTATATTGAAAAATAACTTTTAAAAACATAATATTTTAATCATCTAGTAATATACATCCAAAACTGAACTTCATTTAGGGCAAAGTCCATGATTTTGCTTTATCTCGTGATAAAAATTTCAAGCACATCCATGTGCAAAAATATACCAAAATTAGACAACTCATTGAAAACCTCCATTGTCAATAAGCTATTAGGCCTTTAACCTTGGAAGGACGCGGAAGAGCCTTGTGGAAATCATCATTTTTGAAACCATGGGAATAATTGGTATTAAAAAAACCAAAAGAACTCATTTGAAGTCAAAGTAGTGTAAAAGATCTCCACTTTCCACCTTTAATTCTAAGGATGAATAGTTGAATTTTTGTCCTAGACACAAGAATGCCTTGTCATTTATCGGACACTAAACATCCGTGGCATCCTTTCTAGGTTAAGGGGTAAAAAAAAGAAATTGCCATCAATAAACAATTAAAACAATTTATTGTCACTTGCATACTTCAATTTTTATAGATTAATGTTCTTCAGTTGATTCATTTATTGTAATTGGAGTATGCTTTCAATTTCCTTTCCTTTATAAGGACCAAATTTGGTAGCAAAACTTCAAAAAGTTATTTGACCCAATTGATTCATTTTCATCAACTCATAGAATATTCAAATAAGTATACTTGTGTGTTCATCTAATGTTAAAGTTTCATTATTTCTTAACATTTATTGCCATTCACTATTATCAAAACAACTTTTTGGGACAGACAGACAGAGCCTCTCGGTTGCGCCTTTCTTGTCTCTCATTGCCATACCGGTTCACAAAATGTTTAAAGGTATGTTGTGCTGCCTGCCAAGCGTTTCGTTGACAGAATTGAACATTCAGCAAAATGTCTGCACATTCCTTTGYTGGTAACAATGGTAGCTGTTTCACAAGCAGAGATTCTCTTCACGTCTATTGTAAGAAACCAATAATTCTGGAGTTCTCTACTCTAAAACTGAAACKAACGAATTACCCAAAAGTTATYAGTCCAGGAGTTTGAATAAATATCTGTACATGTTGTAAATCCAATGTGCACGTCACAGGGCGCGATACAAGAGCAAAACTTTTACTGATCAACCCTCCTTGAAGAGCTCACGACCAATTAGCATGCGCCGAATTTCACTGGTACCTGCTCCAATCTCATACAGCTTTGCATCCCGAAGAAGACGACCAGTTGGATACTCGTTCACATAACCATTTCCACCCAAACACTGAATTGCCTGAAGCCACCACGACAAACCATCACTTAGCAATGGATTACTATACCAACACCAAACTAAACAAAAATATACGGACTCTCGTGGATAACCACCTCAAGAGGCTAGAAAACCTAGACATATTAGAATTAGCAATGCTTAAATAGAAACGGCTTTTATTGGCATTACTATCGGCTAGGATTTTTAGAATACATTACATTTGAAATACTGCAAGACACTCTCAGGTCTATATTTTGCGTCATTCTACTAGAATGTTATATTTCTATTTTTAATGACTACTAGTAGAAGAAAAGACTGCCCTCTTCGTCATAAAGTAAATAAATTACTAAAAATAATTTATAATCCAGGAGAAAAATGCGATACAAAACAGTGAAGTGATACATTGGTGGGAAGGCTGTTGGTCATTGGGATTGAGAAGAATAGGTAGAGAAGAAGTACCTGGAGCGCCATCTGGGTGGCATTCTCAGCTGCAAACAGTATCACCGCCGCAGTGTCCTAGAAAGCGAAGAGTAAACCAGTCATCCATATTGAAGTAAACAAGTTTCCTAAGGCATCAAGTTTATGTTGCAGAAAAGAAAAATTCGGCATTATCAAACGGGAAAGAATGAGAAAAGAAAAAACCTATCAGATCCACACATCACTCATTCAATTCGAACATAATATAGGGTACCTTCCTATCGGCGTGGCCAGCGTCACACATTCGGGCAACGGAGTAAACAAAAGCCCTGCCCACATCCACAAGATGTAAGCTAATTAAATTAATGCACCGCGGATAGTACACTCGTTAATGCGAATTATTTAATTGTGAAGCTAAATGCATTATAAGTAAAGTTTGAAGTAACACACAAGAACGAAAAGCAATATATAGCACGATACGATCACTGTTCTCTAGCACTCCGTATAAAAAACTGGAAGTGATTGTGCCTCTGGTCCTACAATTAAAACAAACTAGATGCCCATACACAGAACGTGTTCGTGTTCGTGGTGGACCTGATGCAACATTCAGGAATTCTTTCTTACCTTGAGGCTTGCATTTTCGTGTACATGTCTGCTAGCTTACCCTGCACATTAACATACGCACCAAAATTGTATGACGATTAATACACAACATTTGAACATTCACTCGACGTTGTTTTATGAGGTGGGACTGCAGAGACTTCAAACCTCAGAACGCAAATTATCAAGCGGAGGTGAACCAAATACACCAAAACGATTGGCAGTAGAGAACGTATAGACAAGGCCTCAAGCAAACCAGTAAAAAATCGCAATCACTAAAACGAACAATAACCACATCATATAACTTCATTCTGTCTACATTGCTTGCGATTAATTCAGTGTACCATCGAAGTCTACCTGCATCATTTGAAATTCACCAATAGGTTTCCCAAATTGCTGTCGCTCATGCACATAAGGCAGTACTGTATCAAGGCAGGCTTGCATCAATCCCAAAGGTCCGGCTGCAAGCACTAGCCTCTCCAAGTCTAAACCAGACATCATTACGTACACTCCTGCAATCAATCCCCTCTCACGATAATCAGCAAATATTAATTTGGTATATARTCATGTCGGGTCAAATGTTTTTTTCTTTTCGTGAGGCGATCAAAGTCTACAAACCTTTGCCTTCCTGACCAAGAATCTGGTCGTTCGAAACAAAACAGTTTTCAAAAAGGCTGTTAGAAAAGTTCGAGACCTTGAATATTGATTGACCATAGGTTACGGGTTCATCCTGCATTGCACCTCTTTATGCATGTAGCATGAAATCTGACAATGGAAGCATGTTAAATTATAAGCACCTGCTCAGCAGTATCGTCAAGGAGAAGACTACGGCCACCACCAGTTCCTTCTTCCACAACCGCAGTAGATGTGGACATTTGCCTGCTGGCACAGAGCTGCATGAAGCAAAACAAACAGAGTACACCCATGCCCACTGCATTAGAACTGGGGTGGTCCACGAGGATTAGTTGCAAGAATCACGGGCAAGCAGTCCGAAACTGTTTTAAAAGCAATTTCAGATATTAAGGGGTAAGATTTCACTATTTCAGAGACATATTTTTGCTTCTACATCATTAGAAATACCCATGCCGTCCCTAGACACTGTAATTAACTATGTTTTTTCCATGTTTCTAAACTCGTCACGAATCTAAACTAGAATGATTTGATTATAAGTTAGAAAAAACATGTACAATATTAGCAATTCTGAAAATTCTGAAAAATTCATCTCAATCATCCCAAGAATTAGAAAGATGCTCGAATTGAATTCATCGTAGCTCAAAAGCTCCAATCTCCAATCCGATCACTCAATATCGAAAACACAGACAATAGAAGCAAAACAAAATCATTCAAACGTCAAGATCGGAACGAAAACAATTAAAATTGAAAATCCTTACAGATGCCGGTGAGACAAGCTTGGGAGGCGTCCATAGCGATGTCTGCGTATCAAAAAGATTCCACAACCTCCCTACAAGACGTGCTCCCTGCCTCTTCATTTKTATTCTCTTCGTCTTCGCACTCCAAAACTGCCATTAGAAAATTCCCAATCGATCACCATACGTATGAGATTCTTTATTAAGTTRAAAACCGCAAACGAAACATGCACTCTCGCTCAATTAGTACCAGAAAAAACTTCTCTCTCCCTATTCTAGAATTACTCACATAAACCAGAAACCCTAAAACCAAAAGCAGATCAATCCATCGTTCAGGACTCTTCCCTCGCACCCCGCACCTCGCACCAAATAGAGTGCAAAGGAAGAAAAACTCGTACCAGTATAAGTAATTATCCACCGTGTTTTCAGAGTCAGTAATCGGCAGTGATTGGTATCAACAAAACACCGATCTCAGGTCGGAATGAAATTCGAAATTATGTTTCCATGAAAACACAACCACACCCTCCCTGAGAAGTCAATTGCAGTCTAAAAAACTCGGAAGAGCATCCCGTGAACGAGACAGAGTCGGGTAATTTCAATTGATCGGCTTCAAGAATCGATTTCGAAGCAATTTTGGTGCAAAAATACGGTGCACGAGGTGTGATCGCCGAGAATGTGAGTGAAGATGATGAAGTCGAGTTCGACAAGGCAAAGGCGTGGAAAAGACAAGGAGATTGGGAGTCCATCTCAGCAGGTCCACGTCATCGAGACCTTGATGAGCTGGGGCTGACGAGGACGGAATGTAAGAAGCAGAAAATATTTTTGAACATAGATGCTAATATTTTGGGAGGAAAATAATATTGTGGAATCTTTGCAATTTTGTACCTGGAAAATCTTGTTTTTCATAAAAAATTTAAATTTTTGATAGAGAATGGAATGAGATTTAGGTGACTAATTATTAATAAAATGTTTTTTCCCTTGAGATACAATATTTTGACTGATACCTCCTCTTTTTATTGTTAGAATTCATTCCATTGGCCATTTCCTATCCACATAACCCCATTAACTAGTTTCATTTTCAAGTGTCCTTCATCAATACTCTAAATAATTTCTAAAATTTGTAGAGAGATAGTTGTCTTACTCCATTTTAACCCCCTAAATGCTTATCATCCATTAAATGTTGCAATAAATTTGATTCACCCAATTAATATTCATTGAATAAACTTTTAAAAAAAAATCATGCATTTGTCAATGAAAAAAATGATATATATGAATAAATGATATAGATATACAATAAGAAGTTTCAACTACATTATATTTTTTGATAGCTTCATATATTTAGTTTAAGCATTTAGTATTAATTTTGAAAAGATGGGTCTACAATTAAGATACAAACCTTCCATAATTTCAATTTCTAAGCTCTATTTGGATTCATTGACTAAGTAGAAATTATTTCCTTCATTTTTCAATAATGAAATTACATACCTATTAAAAAATTTGAAATGCCTACATCTATTTGTGAAGATTTGAAACTAAAAGGAATTTTTATTTTTATTTTGACACAAATGAAAGGGATCTCATTGCAAGAAAAAATGACCATCCTACCATCTACAAGCGGATTAGTAAAGGACAAGATTGATAGACAAACAAGATCTAAAAGCAACCAAGAGACAATTTGGATTTTTGAAGAAGTAAAGAAAATTCTTATCAAATATACAATATAGTTGAAAATCTGAAAATACCACCACACGTATATATTATAGTGTTGAACGTCATGGTGTAAACAAGATTTTAGTTTCTAGATTTAAAAATTCAATAGGCCATAGAAATATGACTCTATTGCAAATTACAAATAAATATTAGCTTTAAAACTTTTCTTAAACTTTCAAACTGAAGTAAAAACTAGAATTTCTTATCTTCACTTCATAAAATGAATTCAAAGATATCAAGCTAAGGTGAATGACAATAAGTTTGAAAGTATTAAAATATGCTTCACATTGATTTGTTTCAAACATTATTTTAGAATTAAAGCCTTCAAAAGAATCCAAAATTGGTTCCAAAGGCTTGACTTCGATGAGATGATATGTCATAACTATCAATGGAACTTCAACAAAAAAAAAATGACTAATTTGTATCAACTAACTTGCATTGTAACACTCTACACTAAATAGTAAGATTAGGATGTTTCAACAATTAAGTTGCCTTACCCAAGAACCCCATTTGTATTTATTTGTCCACATGGAAGCACATGTGATTTTCTAAATGCAAGCCATGAACCAAAGCACCAACCCAAGCAACAAACATGGTTCCTACATTACTACAAACTTCCATAATAACAATTCATATTTATATAGTATAGAATCTTGGAAGAAATTAATAGAGGCTACCTAGTTTCACTAATCAATGTAGGAACCCTTTGATGACCCTACTTCAAGGGCAAATGGGCTTCTATTAGCCCTCTTGGAGACATATAGAATATATATATATATAGCATGAATGTAGAGCAAGAATGTGAAGAATTGAATGTACCATCTTTGAGTTTTTTTGTTATCTGGTCAAACTCTAGGGCATAGACATAAGATAAGATTGCTCATTTTTAAGCATGCATGTTTCAAAAGATGTATAATATTAAAACTACAGAATAAATGGATGCTTAGTGCACAATGCTCAAAATAAGAAAATATGGCACAAAACTTACAAAAATCTACCAATTCAATTTTGAACTCTTATAACTTCTTATATACATAATATTCAAATGACACTTTTTCAACTTCTATATATGATATTCATATGATATTCTTGGACTTCACTTAGTCTCTGTAGAATATTGTCAATTAAGTGATTATTCCCTAAAGTCCCATTGTCCCTTCAGAGAATAAAATGGATTTTGGGCATGCCCCTACGATCTCAATATTTATCCTAATTTCTTGAATTTTTTTGTGAAGATAGGAAAACACATTAGATTTGTGGGAATATAATTCTTATTTTAATTGGTGATCAAGAGCAAAACTTATGGCACAAAAAGTCCTTTTTCTTATGTAAGGCTGGCAAAATCCATCTCACACACAAAAAAAAATAATTTAATTTTAAATTTAAAAAAAAATTAATTCCTTAAAGATTGTAATTTTGTCCACATGGGGAGCTTTGATTCATTCCATTTGGATTTGTTGTATGAAAGTTATGGACAATCTTATTTTTTGGGCAATTAGAGCATCTTTTTGAAAAAAAAACCTTAAAGATTTCATTTGTAAATGTATCTTTAACAATTTAAAAAAAAAAATTGTTTGATAGGATTAATTTTGCTTGCTTGAACAATCTTACCGTTGGAATTATTGAATTTCAATTCTATCCTATAGTTATTAATAATTTTGTTTTTTTGTTCAATCTTGAACCTACTTCTACTTAACAATTTTTAAAGAATGAAAATCAAGTTTTTTTTTGGAATTTTTATCCTAAACTCTTAACTCAATTCTTCAACACAAAAAGCTTTAAATTCCAAAGCAAGGAAAACGAAAAGGAAGGGGAACGGGAGGACGAAGAGCAGGTCCCAACCCTAAATCGAGGTCCCACTACAAACGCGCACTCATTGTGCAAGGTAAAGAGCATCTTCAGTCCAACAGTCTAACTTAGAAGAGCCTCACACTTGGCAATTTGAATGAGAACAACTTTAACCCCTTAAGTTAATGTATCAACCCTATATTGAATTTTTCTTTGTACCCTATCTTTGTACATAAATATCATTTACCGCAATTTCATGAAATTGGTCATTAACCCTAGAGCATCCTCATTCATCCCCAAAATAGACGACTTGAGCAAAATCATTAAAAAGTGCTATTTGGAAGCATAATTTGGAATTGATTTACAAATAAAAGTTGTAGACTAAGAGTTGTAGATTCCATCTGTATGGTTAGATTCACGAATGCTATCACAAATATTTTTTTATAAATTTTAAAAGGAAAATTTCGAAATTCCTTCAAAATTTAATAGCAAGCAAAATATCACCATTTTGGGGTTAGAATTTGTTGGAATGATTTTGAAGTGAAGTTCTCTTGACATAGTGATTTTTTGAAATTTTTGTATTGATAAAATCAATGACCTCATTTTGGCAAATCCAATTTTGAAGCAAAGTCAATGCAATTTTGGCTTGGTCAACCACTTGACATACTTGCACTTTCGTAATTTTAGAAAAATATGTGCTCTAGTAACACCAAATCTAACCCTTAGATAGAACAACAACTTGATCTAGTATCTTTGCAAATTAGAAGAACTTTCATTCAAGCAATTTGGAGGATGAAACTATAGTTTCAATCTGTTCATCGTTTCGTTTTTGGATGTCGACGCACTCCAGGGTTAACAATGTTATGACCTCCATGATCATACTGTGGTTATTTAGACTTCTATAGATAAAATATTACTTTCTTGTGTATATGTAGTTCAATACCACCAATTGCAAAATTTGCAATATCCATTAAAGGACATTGCATGCTTGAGGGGCATTTTGAAAGTCAAACTTGAGTTTATTCCAATTTAATTTTTTTCAAAATGTTCAAAATTGCAAATTTTGTGACACATTGAAGACAATATCTTGAAGACTCAAAATACAACACCTTTTTAACTTTTTCTTTTGAATTTCTTTTTTTGTAAGCTCCAAGTATACATCAATTATGCCATGATGTTTGACACCATTATTTTCATTTTTTGTAAAATTCTCATACTATTTTAAGCATTTTTAGAATTACTATGATTTTTATACTATAATTTCTTCAAAAATTCATATGAAATTCAATTTGATGTTTTAAATTATGAAAAAATTAATTTAAGTTTTAAATGCATATAACTACATGTGAAAAATATCAAAATTTTGAAATGTATATTCTAATGTTTAAATCTAATGAAGTTTGACCAAGCCTGAAGATGAAATGTCCTTTAACCCTAGATTGCCGCCAGCGCCATTCAATGGCGTTTGGATGACAGTCCAGGAGGGTCTTTAGAATAGATTAGAAGTAGATTTTTGATCCGTTTTCTTTTTGTTGACCTTTCATGTTGAGTTACAAAGACTATTCAATTGAATTTTTAGTTTAACTAGTGTTTGCTTTCATGTAATTGAGAAGTAACTAAAAAAACGGATGGCCAAATTTGCTATTTTAGTGTATTTTGAGAAGTTGCTTCTCATTGTTCTAAATCTGAAATTTCTCCAAATAAATGATATTTTTTGAGTTTGAGAGTGACTAACAAAATGAAGGCCATCTACTCTAGTTTCTACTCCAATTAGAA